>JAODJT010000117.1:30730430-30740662 GCA_026776745.1 Genyomyrus donnyi
AGACAGCAGTGTAATGGGAGACAAGGAGAGGACAGATAGGACAGACAGCAGTGTAATGGGAGACAAGGCGAGGACAGATAGGACAGACAGCAGTGTAATGGGAGACAAGGAGAGGACAGATAGGACAGACAGCAGTGTAATGGGAGACAAGGCGAGGACAGCACCTGTTTAATGCTGTGCCGGTAGTTGTTCAGGGTCCCCTTCTCCTTCTCCAGCTCCCTCTTCAGGTGCTCAATTTCCTGTGTCCGTCTTGTATACTCCTCCACCACCTAATGGGAAGGGGAGATGTTTGTGTCTTTCTCAGCACACTGACCCCCCCACACCCTGCCCCCCACCCCCACCCCTTACAGTAGCCTCACCGTGGCGCTCAGACCCGTGATGCAGTCAGCTCGTGAGCGTTCTTCATTCAGCAAGGCATCAATCTCATCCAGGGTGTTTGGGAGCAGGCTGAAGGCCTTCAAAGGGGAAACCAGGACTGAGCACAACACTATACCCTCACCTACTGGTAGCTATAGGTACTACACTTTTATAAATGCTGCTTCTGTTTTGATGAACCAAAGTGAGTATTACAGTGTAACACTAGTTGTGCAAGAAAAGTCCAAATGTTACAGGACCATGATTTCCTTGCATCCCGCCCACATTGGCTCAGGCCCAGATCTGTGTCCTTACACTCTGAAGGTCTTCTGGGACTGCTTCCTCCTTCAGGTCAACATTGCACACCTCCGATGCTTTCTTCATCAACCGCTGACATGTCTCCCACAGCGACGTCTTCCTCTGCTCCAGCTGCGCACATGCTTGCTGCAACCGGCAGTTGGCCCAGGGTCAGAGGTCAGCTGCCTGGGGCAGTGAAGCAGTAAGTGGTGATGAGGGCTCACCTCCAGCGCCTGCAGACGGGCCGAGCTCTCCCTGCACTCAGCCTCCAGCCTGGCCTTCTCTGCAGCCAGCTCCACGCTCTCCAGTGCCAGGTACACTTTCTCCATGTGCAGCTTGGCTCGTACCTCAAAGACACATGCATTGCAGGTCGCTGTAGCATTAGCTGGGGTGCGCTAACTTAGGCGCGCGCCAACACAAGCGCCCAGAGGTGTGCTAGCTCAGGTGCCCTATCTCACTTGCGCTAGCTTGGGTATGCTCAGAGGCACGCTAGTTCAGGCACGCTAGCTCAGGAACGGTCACAGAGGCACTCTAATTCTGGCGCCCTCTCACACACACTAGCTCAGGTATGTTCACAGAGACATGCTGGCTCAGGCTCCTGTACTGAAGTGGGATTACAGAGGTGGGCTAACGCAGGCATGCTCACATTCATCCTTACCTGCATGTGGTGAACAAACTCTGTGACTAAAGCCACCTTCTGTGAGTTGACAGCTCTGGTTTTGGAAAGGGCTTCCTGTTCAGCCTGCTGCAAGTTGATACCACTCTCCTCCATCTGTCTGAGACTATAAGAGAGGTTGGGCACAGTGTGTGTATGCAGACTGTGGTGTTAATTGTAATTTGTAGTGTGTGTACAGTATGTGTACCTGTCCTGCTTGGTCCTGATCTTCTGCTCCAGCTGTCTCTTCTTGACCTTGAGCTCCGACAGCACTTTCTTCTTGTGGAGCAGCTCATTTTCATGGCGATCCAGCTGGCTTTGCTGCTCCTGAAGGGCCTTCAACTGACTGTCAATGCCCATCACCCTCTGCTCAAAACCCTGAGGACAGACCAGTAGGTTAGAGGATCAGAGCTGGCCTTTGTGGGGGTGCAGATGGACAGGTCACCACCCTCTGTGTGTCCCTCACCTTCAGCTGCTCCTCCAGATGTTTCTTCTCGTCCACATCTACCGTCATGGTGAGGAACTGGGAAGGACGAAGCACCGAGTTGCTGGAGATGGTCTTGCCAGAGTAGGAGGACTTCTTCACATGGTACTTCTCTGCTGCCGTGTAGATGATCTTCAGTGAGGTCTCTCGAATGACCTAGCAGAGGACATACAGCAGATGTCACTCATAGGTAGACGGGCCCACAGGAGATCTACAGCCATAGGCCCATAGTGTTGGGGGGAGTACCGTTTCAATCATATTCTTGGTCTGTTCTGTTCCCACGGGGACCTCATGAACCTTGTACTGGCCGCACAGGTAGCTCATGACTTCCTCTGGGGCGTCAAACAGCTCACGCAGGTAGGAGAAAAACCCAAACCCTCTAGACATGGAACAGAGCCTTAATCCAGAACACGCATGTACAGCTATGCAGAAAACTCAAAGAGAGACAGGCAGACTGACCACCAGATGGCAGAGAGCAACCCCCAGCCCCCAGAAGCCCGTATAAAGTCACCCAAACCCAAAAATCTCATGGTGGGCATGAGCTCACCTTAAGGCCTCAATGGGCCGTGGTGGGGGGTGCCTTGCCCAGGACTCCAGCGGGGCGATCACAGCATTCACACGCCATTTCTGCTGGTCACGCACCTGAAATTGTATCATGCCATTTACTCGACACTGATATGTATTCCAGCAACATTATTGTCAGTCCAACATCCATCGTTCACCCTACAGTTCAGGTGTATTACTTCCATGTGAAATACCGTCATAAACACAGTGTTGGGAAAGCTGAGTATTCTGAGACTGTGACTCTTTATACTCAACTGGTTGGTTGAAACCAAACCTTGGTCTGGATTTGTACTTTCTGGACCTGAACTTTCCACCTCCGTCTATAATGCATTACTTTTGTGAGTAACTTCCCCAACACTGCACATACATAAAATGAGCCAAAACATTATGAGCAGCCCAATGGATATGAATTACACTGGTGGTTGTATAGCTGCGGATCAGACGCGTCCCACAGACGCTCGACATGGACCCGGGCATCCACATGATGCAATGGGATTCACCGAATTACTGAATCATTCTTCCACAGCACCAGAATCCAGTTCCGACACTTTCGACAGTGCATAGGGATTAGGAAGGGCGCTCTCCCTGAGCAGCAGCTCAGCTGCCTCGTACACAGCGGGACCCAATGCACTATGTCGTGTCACAGTACTCCCGGGACCATCATTAAAATGACTTGCCATTTGTGCCACAGTAGGACTTCTGCTGGTTCGTTCTAGATGGAAGCCTTCATTCACGCATCTCCGCATCAATGAGTCCTGACTGCCCAACACCCACCTCGGACTGCTCCCAGGAAATACTCACCATAGGTGACTATGAGCACTCCACAAGCCTTGCCGTTCTGGAGATGCTCTGAGCCAGCCGTCTGACCATGATGATTTGACCATTATGAAAATAACACAGGTCTTCCCCCCCTGCCCTCTTTTTAACGAGATAGTCAACATTATTTGCTTCATGTAGGGGTGGTTATAATGTTTTGGCTCATCGGTGTATACAGAGAGTGCATGTCTATTTATGCTGCTAAAAACTAACTACTACTCACCTCTGTCATGAACTTCGCCATGTCCTCCTGCTTCTGGAAGACAAAGGCCCTCAGGTCATTGGTAGGAATGTGACTCTCTATGTATTTGGCATGACGATGGTCCCGGACATTAATCTGAAAAAAAGACAATATACTTTTACAGACCTGGGACAGAATGAGATCCTGTCCCCAAAACTCAATCTGCACCCAGTTGTTCAGCTCCTTAAAGGTCAAGCGACCTCGCTGGGTTAGACAGGACTCTCACCACCAGCATCATGGGTTCATAAACGTTGCCCTTGAAGAGCGTCCGATTTTGCCGCAACCACTGAAGGGCGTTGTAGGTGTCTCTAAATCTGCCTTTCAGCTTTTCCTCCTTCATATTCATCATGTCCTCCAGACTCTTCAGTTTATTCTTCACACCTTCAAGAAGAACTTTAACCGGTAAATAATCCCCAGCCACAAATGCACTTAAACACTAGTGCATACTATACGGTTTCTGTTCAGTCTGCCTACACTGGTGCTCTGCTCAGGAAACACAAACAGAGGCTAACTGCATATATACTCTATATGCAAATAACAACAGTCAGTCCTGATTAAGTAACTACAATGAGCAGGTCTGAATAGAAGGATGTAAACCGAAAGAGTGACAGCAAAAGGCAAAGCTCACGTTGCTCGTCCCCCTGCAGAATCCCCTTGTTGCGTTGCAGGTCCAGACACTCGCCCTCCACACGGGCCTTGTTCTCCTGCACACTCCGCAGCTCAGAATTGATGCTGCTGATCTCCGGCTGAACATCCTCCCGACTAGCCAGGTTCTCCAGCTCAGCCTGCAGCCCCGTGATCATGCAGCGAGTGTGGCCAATGCGCTTCTGGCGGTCTGACTCCTCGGTCTGCTTCAGGCTCAGTGCCTGCTGGATGTCCTCCACCTGCATGTGACGAGGAGAGAAGCCTACTGTAACTCTGTGCCACCATTACAGAGCTCGCTGGTAGTCATGGTGCCGCTGCTACTTTCAGGAGAACTGACCTCCATGCGCTTATGGTCCAAGGTGTCCTGTTTCTCTTTACACCTCCGTGCTGCTTCTTTGATGTTCACACTCTGAAACATGGAGAGACATTTCAATTTAGCTGTTGAGTGGGACTTCGGGGATGTCACTGGGGATGCTCGCTATGTCATCCGTAACCCCATCCGTAGCCCCTGACCTTCTCCTTCATCTTGTCCTCGATGGGCTTCAGCTGGCCGTTCACGCCCTGGATGCGCCTCAAGGCAGGCTGGTGCTCCTCCTTCACTGCCGTCAAGCTCCTCTTCACATCAGCCCGCTCCTGCTTCACCTCCTCCAGCTGCTTGCGGGTGGCCTCATACTCCTAAGAGGGAGACCAGTTTCACACAAGCACAGGCAGGCAGACATGCACACACACCGCCGCTGTGCCAACGTACCACCAGAGGCAGGCCGACATGCACACACACACACCGCCGCTGTGCCAACGTACCACCAGAGGCAGACAGACATGCACACACACACACCGCCGCTGTGCCAACGTACCACCAGAGGCCGCTTGCGCTCCAACATTTTGATCCTGTCCAGATGGCGCTCTCTCTCGTAGAAGCGCTCCACGTCCTGCTTGTTGCGCTCATTGCGCTGCCTCGCCTTCTCCAGGAAGCTGGCCTTCTCCTTGCATACGTTCTGTAACAGCCAGCATGACAACATCCAGAGACCATTCACGAGCAAACAGAGAGAGAGGAAAAGTAAGAAGGCTAAGCAAACATTAGCAGCCTCTCTGAGACAACACAGAAACAGCGTGAGCATTTTCAATCCCTCCATTTAGAATAAGCACCAAAACATGTGCACCAGTTTACTAAAGCACAGAGAGGTCATTCGGTTAAGCAGACGGAAACGATGAATACTTAGCCACTGTGCTATAAAGACTGATATATGTATGCTCCAGCGGAGCCAGGAGCCGACACAAATCAATACTTTGACTTTAACATTTACTTAGACTTTTGACAATTAAACCATTTAGTAAAGCCTTTAATAAAAAAGCTAAGCTCTAGATGAATGAAGGATTAACCATAGGAAAATGGCTCATAACCTCATGTACCAAAATAACCGCATTTCCAGTCTCCATTCTTCTTCTAAATATATTCAGCACTTTGTGTTCGTCCCACTTTTTTTTATACGACCAGTAACACCAATGACACTGGGTACTGGTGTCAGGGAGACAGCTCACCTCCAGCTCCCTCTCCTTGGCGCGGAAGTTCTTTAGCTCACAGTGGAACTCGTACATCTCTGGCGGTCCCACAGACTTTTCTGTTGCTTCCAGAAGCTCAATCTTGCTCATTTTGGCAAACTCCCCAACTTTCTCCTATATGGGAGACAGACAGTATCAAATCCTGAATTATTTTTTCTGAAACACCCAAGACATGTAATCAAAGATCCAGCATTATTTGAGTCAAACTGAGGCTGAGCAGGCAAACAGTTAGACACAAACTCACCTGAGGCAAGAACTGGCAGAGGTTTCCCACCTGAATCTGAAGGGCTTTCACCTGCTCTTCCACTGCCCTCTGATTGGCTTGCCGTTTATTGATTGTCCAAACAGACTGGTTGTTCTCTACGGAAATCTCTCTGCGGATCACCAGATTTTGCGGTGCACGGGATCTGAGACCGTCGGGTTTTACAGGGAGTTGAAGTAATGAAATATACATTAATACCTAATGTGCAGATCTATACACTCAATAGAAACATTTACATTTATGTACAGAAACATGTATGTCACGGTCTAATGTGTAAACTTACAGCACGATTTCCACAGAGCCGCTGGAACAGCCTCGCTTCACATAGAGGCCGACCTGTAATAGAAGCAGCCTCATTAGCCCATCACAAAAAAAGGAGCCCCATTACCAGACCAGGCACAACACTCACACACCCCCTACTGGACATCTTTAGTCAGCAATGGAGAGACATTATTGTGCATATTGCATCTACCTCTAAGAGACACACAAATGTACAGGTGTTTCAGGGTTTGATCTGTCCCGTGAATAAAGCAGCATCTGATCACACCTTATCTCCCCTGCCCAAGAGAGAGACCTTCCCTGCCAAACCCAGGCAGATGGCACAGACGATGCTGGACTTCCCCGTTCCATTGGCGCCCACTATCATGTTCAGGTTTGCTCCAGGAGTCACCTCACAATGGTCATATGTTCTGGAAGACACAGTTGTACAAGTATGTCAACTTAGTCAACACAACCAGCTTAAACTGGATCACATTTAAAATGACATTTTACTTTGCAATCAATAATGCGCTTATTTCATAATAACACTAATACTTAATTCATATGGTTCAATATAAGTAGTTTTTGTTCCTTGCCTCTTAAATAATTCACACTACTTAAAAACGGCCAATTACATTTATCTATGGAGTTACATGGCTGGCAGCGCAGAATGACTATAGGGAATTATTATTAATCTGCCCATAAGGAATCCTTAGGGTTTTATAATAGGAAACAAACTGCTGTTGCACATAAACGGCACAATTTATTTATTATGAAAACATAATTAAAAGGCTGTGAAATTAAATCTCCATGGCCAAATTAGAATGACGGCAGCGAGCTGTCCAGCAACACGTTTGTGTTTTTACAGATGCGGTTACAGATGCTATTTACGTTTTCAGTTTTCACTTATCAGCTCAGAATACGAGGTGGACAATAAGAAAGATGTAATGTAATAGCTATACACGTAAGGATAATTGACTATACAAACCAATACTGCCGCGAAGTTATGATATATATGATATGTAGTAATGTAATGAGCTCCATTTACTAAAACCTTCTGAGGTGCTGTAGAAAGTTACGTGAAAGTGCTAAAAATCTGCTTTAATAACACGGGGTAAAAACAGTATAGTAACGTCTTATAAATCCGTATAATATATTGTAATCACACTTTGTTCTGACGGCTAACCCGTTAGCACCCTGGAATTTAATCACACTGACAGGAAGTTCGTCATGGTGATGCGAAGTATGGATCCCTCCACGAACATGTTGTCTTCTCCGCTGAAACGTGAAGCATCCCGATAATCAGACGAGAACCCTGGCGTAGAGCTTTGACTTAGCGGGGCCGTGTCCACTTGAGCAATTCGCTTCCGCTTTCCCGGCGCCGCCATGTTTTCCAGCCGGAACCTCACTGCTGTGTAGGAAACGCCTTATGCGTCACCGCCTTATGCGTCACCGCCTTTCCCGCCAGGCGCTAACTGGTCGAGCTTCATATCGACAAATGGAGTCTTTGCTTCCCATATTAAAGAGCTGTTTTCTGTTTTTTAAGTAACCAAATAGTAAACGCCTAACATTGTGCAAAATTAGATTTATACAGATAATTAGAATTATACGGATCACACTGAATTCAATTCAACTTATTTGTATACCATCCATTGTCAACATGGTTGCTCCAAGGCACTTAGTAAGTAATCACAGAACAGTAACACTTAGTGACATAACACAGCTTGGGGTAATAATACTGTATGTGAATAGTAAATAAAAGCCATAAGCTGGGATGGGCTTCAGGTTCTGCTGACCAGGATAAGTGTTTGGTATGATACTTCATCATCCCTGCACATTGGTACTCTGTACTGGAAAAGTGCCATCGAAGCTGGATAAATGTATTAATACATATTAACCCATATCAAGTCCTGCAAAAACAAGACCATAACACTGCCCAGCAGGATTCCTGACATTTCTGTAGGATTTCTGCAAACTTTTATTATAAAATAAAAATCAAACAGCTGTTATTAAACCATAAAATAACTTCACACAGGTTTCGCAGGATTGAAATTTCCACTTTTCGTCTGGCAGCCAGTTTCAACCAACTGCAAAGAATAGGGATCAACTATTTTTAGTAGAAGCTGCGGTTTGTTTTATCAGCAGTGAATATTAGCCAAAGAATGTCACCAGGATGCCAATGTACCATGATGTCTGTCATGGAGCACAATTTACAGTTACACACCGGGGAAGCCTCATCATTTCCTGGAATTATGATGATACTATCAGTGATAATTACAATAAGTGCAGCCTTGAATAATGGAGCAAATTTACACTTAGACAATGACTGCCCCCTGGTGGGCCACTTAGGAGTTGCCTGCCTACATCCAGCTAAAGCAGGGCTCTTCAATTCTGGACCTCGATTCCAAATCTAGGCCTTGTTTTCAGTTCTCCCAGGTAGTTTAGTAATTACCGAATCTGATTGACCACAGAGGCTTCACATCTGATTCAAGGGTGAAGGAAGGCTGGAAAAACAGCAGGGCATGGACCCTGAAGACTGAGATTTGAATAGCCCTGAGCTGAAGTAATGACCTCTGACTGCAGCCCCACTCTACACTGCCGGAGATGAATGATTCATAAGGATGCATCTGCAAAGCATACTTTATGTCTGCATGACATTGCTGCTAATTGAAAATATTAATCTTGTAACGGCATAGGGTGACAAGTGAATTTTTATTAGGAACCATCCCTGGAATCAAGAACATTTAGTTAAAGGTGACAATAGATATGTTAGTGGTGGATGATAATATTCTACAAATGTAAAATTATCAATTGTTCATGCACAGTAGCTGCATCACATTTACATCATCATTCCCCATGACAGCTCAATGAAATACCTCCCAAAATACCTCAGATACTGAGCTGAGGGCAGAAAGGCACTTTGACAAGAACATCAAGGTGTAATGACAAAATGTTAAAAATTCATATGAAATTGTTTTTGACATATAACATGCATGTAAAATGTGGCTCATCAGGTTTATTTAATACATAACACATAATGACTGATGCGTACAAGTCTGATTATAATAATCTCTTAAGCAAGTAATGTAACAAACTGAAATAAACATGGGACTTGTTCCTAAAGCCCATGGGTGTGTTTCCCGAAGAGTTTGTAACTCTAGGTCATTCATAAGTTCTCTCTTCTAACACAGAACTTACGAAAGATGTAGTGTTAAGAAGGCTTCGGGAAAATCACCCCAGATCTCTTCTCCTGGGGCGGCGTCCAGTGGGCATGACCTGCTAATATTAGCTGTAGCTTCCACCTACAGCTCTGTGTCCTTGTACTTTTGTGGGTTGTAATAGCCCTTCCTCGTTTTCTCTGCCAGCTGCCGCCGGTACTCATCCTCATCCTCATCCTCACCATGGTGGAATGCTCGGCTGTCAGGCTGTATTGGCTTAAAGTGTGGGGCCTGAATGTCCAGGTTCGAGCTGGAGCTGTTGGTAAAGTGCTAGCTGTTAGCAGGATGGACATTGTGGGTACAGGGGCAGACTTAATGGACGACGAATTACAAGGCAGCAAAGCAGGAGATGAGAAATAGTGTCAGCAGTGGGAAAAAGCTAGTTATGATGTCACCAGGAAAGTCTTCTCTTACCCTATTGGCTGAGGTCTGCTGTGGTCTGGTTTTGGGGCTTTAATTGGGACTGCATAAATATCTGGATGCTTCTGGGCTATTTCTATCTGCAAACAGGTAGTTTGTATGTTAAAATAGCAAATACTTAGATAAGAGCAACTGCAAACATGGTTAAAAACAGGCAGAACATAGGAATATACCAATACCATAATGAAAAGGACAGTCAATACAGCAGTACAAAAAGCAGAGAGAGAGGGCAGTGCTCAGTGAGTAACTGTGATAAGACAGAGAAAGGTAGTGAAGATGGCGGCGCTCAGTGAGTAACTGTGATAAGAGAGAAAGGTAGTGAAGAGGGCGGCGCTCAGTGAGTAACTGTGATAAGACAGAGAAAGGTAGTGAAGAGGGCGGCGCTCAGTGAGTGACTGTGATAAGACAGAAAGGTAGTGAAGATGGCGGCGCTCAGTGAGTGACTGTGATAAGACAGA
>JAODJT010000117.1:30740956-30759185 GCA_026776745.1 Genyomyrus donnyi
TGATAAGACAGAGAAAGGTAGTGAAGAGGGCGGTGCTCAGTGAGTAACTGTGATAAGACAGCAAAGTCAGTGAAGAGGGCGGTCCTCAGTGAGTAACTGTGATAAGACAGAGAAAGGTAGTGAAGAGGGCGGTGCTCAGTGAGTAACTGTGATAAGACAGCAAAGTCAGTGAAGAGCGTGTGATCAACTGACCCTGGCATTCTGAGCTTCCTGCAGCTCCAGCATCCTCTGTGCCCGGGCCAGGTGGTCTAGCTTCTCAAAGGTTTTTACTTTCCCGAGAAAGGACTTCTGAGACGGATCCTCCTGGCTCCCCTCAGAGTCAGTGGGTGGGTCAGTGGGTGCACGGGGCACATAGCTGGGCTTCTGTGGAACTGGAGGTGGAGGAAGCTTGGCACCAGTAGGGCTACTGGGCAGGGAGTCATAGGCGTCGCTGTGGGGGCGTGTGGCTGGCTCTCTGGGCTGAGGCCGGGCCTGCAATGGGGATGTTCGAATCCAGCACTCAGGCAATGGGACTCATACAAACGGTAGAAGGCTGGAACGTGTCAGATTACTCTACTGACGCGCTGAGTTCCTGGTGCCCATTCAGGGGTACTATCATGGGGTTCTTCCACTGGCATACAGGAATTGAGCCATACCTGAGCCATACTGCGAAGAGAGACTAGTTACAGCGTGGTTCCAGCTTGCTTTGGTCTGTCGTTGCTGAACGATCAGCTCAGTAAAGGCATTGCCAGGTTTGGGGAGCAAAAGTGACGTAAAACCAAAGAGATGCTTATTTACTGTTCACACGATGCACCTAATTTCCAACAGCAAGTCTGTGAAAATCACCGTATTTTGTTAGCATCAAATGCTAGTGCTACAATTAGGATTCGCTTGCATGGTACGGCTTGGGTAACTTACAACTGAAAACCGTCAGCTTGCAGTATAGCTCGGTTCTTGGTGGTAATAGAAAAGCGCCATTAGTTTACTTGAAGGTGTTGAGGCACTCACCTTGGGGGGTTCAGGGACAAAAGAGGGCGGTGGGGTGGGCTCCCTCTGCAGCTCTGGGCTGTCTCTTTTCTTCAAGCGAGATCGAGGTTCTGGCGCTGGCCGCTGCGAATGCGTGGGGGTGGGAAGGTGAGAAGAAGGTGGTGCTGTTGCCTGCAGCAGTGATTAGCCGACCACTCACCTCATCCGGAAGCACGGGCTCGGAGGAGCGGGTGATGGCAGACTCCTGCAGCTCGTCCAATTGTTCATCGAGTTCATGGTCAGTGTAAGCTCCGCCCTCATCCGCTGTGTCGTCGTAGTCGCTGATCATGCGGCTGTCCATGCTCAGGTAGTCAGCACCCATAGCTGACAGGTAGGACATGTGGTCGTCCTGGAGATCGACGTCCTCGTCGGTACCGTCCAGCTGAAATGAAGTCAAAAACGATGAGAAGACCTGTTGCATATATACACCCCCCACACTTAATACACCCCATACACAGCCTATACCCCCAATATACCCCAAACAAACCACCCCCACCCTATACACCCCACACACCTCATACACATCACCCACATCATATATATCCCATATACACCATCTACACCATATATACACCAAACACGCCAACCATACCCTATTTATAACAACCATGGTGTGGGGATACATGACTAACTCACTTTTCCCTCAAAGACCCACACGGCACGTTCCTGCTGCTCCAGAATCGAGTCCTTCACGCTGCCGTACCATGCATCATTGGCAGCGTTAAGATCAATGATATCTGTGGAAACAAGCAAATAGGAATGAGAGGTAGCCAGACCATCATGAAGTCTGTGACCTGGCAAAACACTCTTGTTCTGTGACTGGCAGGTAGGATGAGCACCAACCGGTGAAGAGGTGTGAGCAGGTCTTCCTCAGCTTCACCGCCTGCTCATAGAGCTTGCGGGCACTGCGATTAGAGCCAGGCATCAGTCTCTGACGCATCGTCTTAACAGCCTGCTTGCTCTCGGGGTTGAAGAAGATCACGATTGGGTACCACTGCGTGTAGTTAAGCGTGTCCACGGCCTTGGGGGTGACGTCCAGCAGGGCGTGCCGGTTCTGCACGCAGAAGGAAAATCAGCAGGTCTGCAGTGCTCTCATGTGTACACAGCAATTCCAACAGGGATTTGAAAGGTGCACCTGCTCGATGATCTGCCGAATGGTGTTCAGCTTCACCACCCCTGATGACTTCTCTGACCCGGCATCCTTGGGCTCGGTTTCTGGAGAAACACACGGAGGTGAAGATGTGTCTCCTCCCTTCTTACATATGATGCTGAGAAAAGGTTCTCCGCTCACTTGCTATGGCAAACTGATCTGGAAGATCCGAGGCCAGCTTCTCAATGGCAGCGTCAGCAATGGGCCCAAACAGCACCACGGGACGTTTAAAACCAGCTGGAAAAAAGCAGACGGGTCAGCCTTCAAAAGCCTCGAAGAGTATGGAAGAGTGCGTAGAGCGCCAGGCAGCACAGAAAGGCCAGGGGAGATGGGGAGGTCCAGCAGGCTGGTGTGGAGAACCTCGCAGTAGGACTCACCCTCGCGTAACACCACTCTTTCGTAAGCGGGGAAGCGTGTGGATACAACCGGAGCGCTGAGGTCCTCCCGGCTCTTCCGGAGATCCTTCTTCTTAGCTGCCCTCTGACCCCGCAGCCTCCAGAAGTCCCCGCGGTCATTGCCCAGTCCCCTCTGGGCATTCTGCACATTGGCCATCTGATCTGCCCTGTGGGTTATGACACACCAGAGAGCACTAGAACTATCCGAGTAGCGATTCACCCAACACACACAAGCAGGTGACCGCACACAGCTCACCCGCAGACTCACGGCCGCACACAGTGCTGCACACACGCACCTGCTTTTGCTGGGAATTATGCCCCTGTCCAGAGGCTCATTGTCCCTGCGCAAGCGAACGGCCAGCCAGTTTCCCAGTTTGCCATTGTACAGGGTGTCCATCACCTTGAAGATCTCCCCCCTGCTGAAGGCCAGGCTGTGAGGAGAATCCTTCTCAAATTCAAAATGTGTCCTGATGTAGAACAAGTCCCCTCTATCAGAGTCTATGATCTCCTGGTAAACTGTAGCAGAGCAGAGAAACAAAGCATTTCCTCATAAAGACATGGACGGCCCAGCAACGAGCTTGGAAACGTGGCACCTGCACGCACACACACTCAGTGACCACAGAACATGGCACCTGCATACACACACACTCCTGTAAAGATGTGTACCGTCAGGCTTGCTTTGGGCCAGGATGGTAACGGTCTCGCCCCTGGGGATCTCCAGCAGGTACAAGACGGCATCTTCCCGCACCATTCCCCGGAAGTCCATGTTGTTCACCTGGAAAGCGAGCAAACAAATCACACACAGACACTGGAACCGTCCCACGGCCACAGGAATCGCAGGCACTGAATGTTCTCCATTATGCAGCTATGTCCATTCATACACATCACCGCTGCTACCGCTGCCCTCCCTCCAGTGTACCAGTGCTCTTCTGTATAAGCGTGATCATGCTCCACCCTCTCATGAGGTACCTTCAGTATCTGATCCCCAGTTCGGAGACCCTCCCTCTCCGCAGCGCTCTCCTCCTGCACGCCGGCGACGAAGATGCCCACGTCACTGCCTCCCGCGAGACGCAGCCCTACGCTGTCGGCCTTCTGGAACTGCACCATCACTGTGTTTGGGCTGAAAAACCAACACGCTGCAATGTTCCTCTCAGCGAGCACTGGGTGCTCAGGAGAGCATTTTCAGTCCTGTGTTGGGTTAGTAATATGCAACTTATAAACTGGTGTTCCACATTCACTAATATATTTGACCTAAGCCTCACGAAAAAACCCAGAACTCCTTCAAACAGTACACTCCATGTGACACATTGGCTTCATCCTTACTATCCTAGATATGCAGATCTTACAGATCATACACCTCTCCCCATTGTAGATATACAGATCATACACCTCTCCTTTTTGGAGTTTACCCTCAACTCTTCTATTGCAGAGCCCTTTTCAGTGCAAATGTCTACAGTTTATTTATTTACCCGTATGTTTCCTCATCCTCTGGACTTGGGTGGAGCTCCTTCTTTGATGAACTGCTGACCACTGGTGCAACTGCCATAACTGGCACTGGAAAACAAGTTAAGTATACTGGGAGAACTGCAGAAGGAGCCAGTACAGCTTTAATCTTACTGCGTACTGTGTTACGCTGTCAGAGGAAGGTGCCGGAAGCCCGCTGGTTACCGGCAGGCTCTGCCACTCGTGCCTCCTCCTTCTCAGGCAGCTCAGTGGGCTGCTGCTCCAGTGCCCTGAACGGGGTCGGCTGTGCACCCATCTTGGCCAGCCGGCCGGGGGGGTCCTCCCTGGGGTCAGTGTAAATGTTCATGCCACCTCAAATAGCCTTTAACAGCTCTGATCTGAGATCAGAGATTGACAGCATGTCAGGTACAAAGAGGCTGGCATTTCCCCGTACCTGGGCTTCTCGCGCAGTTTCTCGTTGGACGAGTGTGAGGAGATGTCCGAGTGGGCAGCGCCACGCTCCTCCTGAGGGGAGTAGGAGCGAATCGACTCGATCTCCGAAATGTCTGCAGCCAACAGGGGAAAGGAGCAGAGGTACAGGAAACTGTAGATCGCCCTCTTCATTCTCAACAATGCTGATCTGGCCCACAACAGTAAAGAGGCTGTGATCCTCCACATTCCCGCCCCCACCCTTTCCCATAGGAGCCAATGAGAAGACACCAACAAAGCCCCCCCCACAAGGGACAAACCAGAACAATTCACAAAAAGGCAATTTCTTCATAAAAAATCTAACTTGACAGAAAATACCACCTGTGCATCCCATAAGGGAGAAAGGAAAAAGGCAAACTAAACTTAATTCCACATACAGTTGCAATAAGATATATTCAACCCCCTCACCTCTAAAAAGACAATGATGTGAACTGAGGTTAATGAAAATAAACAAAAAGCCACATTAAACAACAAAAAAAATGCTTATTTATGCATATTTGAGTCATTTTGAGAAGATAAGATGGACTTCACTTTCACAAAGTCTTTTCACCAATGTTCACGAGTACTATTACTCAACCTCCAGCTTCAGGACTTTGTGGAGCAACCTATGACTTTGATAGCTGCTAATAAGCATCGTCAATAAGCACTGACAAGCTTCCTCCACCTCCTTGTTAGAACCTTTGCCCATTCTTCATATATAAAAGCCTGTTGTTCATTGATGTTTTCAGTGGGATTTAAATCCGGGAACTGAGAAGGCCACTCCAGAACATTCCAGGATCTAGGTTAGCTTGGAGGTGTGCTTGAAATCATTGTCTTTTTGGAGAGTCCAATCATCATCAAGGTTCAATTTCCCAACAGACAGCATCATGTTGCTCTTTATAATGGCCTTTTCATAGGATGCAACACCCCCAGGGTCCTCAGACTGAGCACAGGTGCCCCCCCCCCCCCAGGGCTGTGTGCTCAGCTCACTGCTGTTTTCTCTGCAGATGCATGACTGTGCTGCCCAGCACAGCTCATACCACATCGTCAAATTCACAGATGACGCAGCAGTGGTAGGACTAATCAGTGACGACGACGAGACTGCATAGGGAGGTCGCATCCGTGCCGGAGGTTACCGTCGGGCTCCGAGTCGCTGTCGGCCAGGTGCGGGATGCGGAGCAGGAGCTGCCGACGGTCCCTCTGGACCAGCAGCCGCAGCTGCCCGCGGGATCTCTCCACCAGCTTGCCAGCATCACTCAGGGACAGGTTCTCTGTCACCGTGCCGTTAATCTGCCAGGAGAAGCAGGGGGTGGACCACACAAAAACCAATTACCCAAAGCTATCGGTATCCACACTTACACACTCAGCCCTGCCCCCCCAACCCTGAAAGACTGAGACAGAAGCCAAAGGGGAGGAGTCAGGGACAGGTGGTGGGAGTGGGGCGGGGCAGAGCCCACTATACAATTACAATGCATGGGTCAGTTTTGAGAGGGGGGGGGGGTCAGGGAAAGGTGGGGGGGCAGAGTCCACTGTAGAGACACACTGTGCAGGTCAGTTTGGGGGGGAAGGGGTGTCAGGGACAGTGTGAAAAGCAGAGTTAAGGTACAGAAGAAGGAGTATATTAATTAAGAGGAGGTCATTAATTACCCTGAGAAGTGTGGACTCAGTACTACGAACTGGGCAAACGCAACATTGAAATGGCTTCTAAAGATTATTAGTGGCAATACGGCAGTGTAGCTAGAACAGCATTTTCAAAAGGCCGATTAGAGATTGTTCTATAGTTATTAGAATCAGAAGGGTCAAGACCAGTTTTGTTAGTACTGGAGTGAAGTTTTAAATCAGATGGGGCACCATGACAAATACGGCATTGCAGCATCCTCAACGTTAATGTGTAACTTTATAAAGGCTGTAAGCTGCCTATGTGTCCCTTCAGAGCCACCACTCCGGATGTGATACCGCCATACCTTTAAGATGATGTCACCTTCCTGCAGAGCACCATCCCTGCTGGCCAGACCAGTGCTGGTCATCTCTTTGATGAAGATCTGACTCCCCAGCCGAAGCCCGTACTCTACAAGTGAAGATTAAGGTTAGACTGATTTTTCTTAAAGGACGACACAGATATCCAGCGTCTTGCTTATGATTTGCTCTTAGGGACAAAGAGATAAAGGTCATACAGTAGAGGTCAACAGCAGGTTCCCATCCAGCACATGCACCTTGCGTACCTTCATTTGGTCGATTCTTCAGCAGGACGACATTTAATGGTTTCTCCAGTGGCTCATGGACACGGCTGTGGCTTGGCAAAGGGGAGTGGGCCTGCAGCTGGTCTCTGCTTTTGCTCCTCATCAGTCGTTCTTCTGGGCGGGGCGAGGGGGAGCGGGTCTGCAGCTGGTCTCTGCTTTTGCTCCTCATCAGTCGTTCTTCTGGGCGGGGCGAGGGGGAGTGGGCCTGCAGCTGGTCTCTGCTTCTGCTCCTCATCAGTCGTTCTTCTTGGCGGGGCTCGTAAGACTTGCGGTCGAGCTCTCGCTCGTAGCTGGGGTCACGGCTGCGAGCCGGGCTTTGACCGCGTTCGAGGGCCCGGCCCCTGCTGTGGTCTCTCCGATAAGGCCCCTCGGGGCTGGCTTCTCTGTCTAAAGAGCGCCCCCTGCTTCTGTCACGGTAGTACTGTCTTTCTGGACTCAGATCCCGCTCCAGACTCCTACCTCGACTGCGATCTCGACCGTAATCCCGGTCGCGGTCACGCCCTCGGCGTTCTGGGTATCTAGCCTGTTCCTTTTCTGGACTGTGCTCATGAGGGTAGTCTGCATTGCTGCTCTGAGCGCTGTACATGCTGTGGTCGTCATAGTCGTAGTCTCGGTCATAGTCATAGTCTTGGTCACGGTCATAGTCGCCAGGGTAGTCAGAGAGCCTCTCGTCGTGTGACTGGGAGCGCTTCAGTGCACTGGGTGCTGCTCTCCTGGGTCTCTTCACCACCTTTATGGGTCAGAAAGGCCAGTATTTAGGAATCAGTAGACACACGAGACGCAGGTCCGCTTAAAGACCAACATGGCAGATGTAGTTAAAAATAAGCACAACATAGACCGAAATAAAAGATCAACAAATCACTGAAATGGGTTTTAAAAAAAAAACTCACAAATTTGGCCACTTTCCCACATTTTCGGAGTTGCTGCACGGCAAAGGAATGTGGCACATTCTCCATGGACAGGCCGTTAACCAGGATCACACGGTCATTCTCACTGCCAGGGAAACAGTTACACTGATGAGGATCACACCAGTCACATGATACTATGATTACCATCTTACATATTACAGTGAAGCAGCAGAGTGCAGCGAGTTGGGTTATCATTGATGTCTGGGAAAGCAGATACAGCCAGGGATTACATGCCAGAGGTTTTATTCATTTTGCATTTTATTCGCTTTAGCGGACACTTCTATCCAAAGTGACGTGCTACTGAAAGAGGACAGTCAGTCAGTCCGTGGAGAAACTTCAGGTCAACGGCCTCGCTGAAGTGCTGAGTGGCGAAACGACAGCGAGCCCCTAAAGAACGAATTACAGCTTTTCAAAAAGACGATGGTGTCAATCAATCGACCTCAGGGCCCAACACGCTTGCGCTACACGGCTCTGCTCCACACTGCCTAAGTACAGGACACAAGCAGCCAACCACCCTCCAGGACGGCATTCTGAGGGGAGTTTAAAAGGGTTTCTCAACCAATAAAAGACAGTAAGGTGGCGGACCTACTGTCCCTTTACAGGAATGGTGAATAATGAGTGATGGAGAGCAGGTACATACAAAAGCAGTCCATCGGCCGGGCCCCCCTGCAGGACGTCAGACACGATGATGGACGTCTCCCCGGTGTCCACCTTGGGATTGTCCCGGCCCCCGGTGACAGCAATTCCGAAGCCCCTCTTAAAGTCCTTTAATGGTGGGCAGAGAGTGAGAGACGGAGGCTGAGTTACACTGGGCAGAGGCATGAGATGCAGTGACTCACATGATAAGTGTCAATATTTGGCATCTGACGCAGTGTTGCACACAAGATGCACTGGATTTGTGTTCCAACAAAAAAGGTGCATTATGTTCATCACTCACCCTGTGCACGGTGACAGTGAACTGCTCCCACACAATCTCCTCCATCGCTGGTGTTGAAAGGGGACAGATTTGTTCACTGCAGGGAGAGATTTCTCGTCAGGGACACACTGTATCTGCAGCCCATTCCAAGCAGGAGCTGTAACCTCTGCCACCAACTCCAAATATAAGTATGACAAAAAGCACAAGGCAGACACACAGACATATGCAAATAAACATCCTACTCTCCCCGACGGACTTCAGCACAGCAGGGAAACGGGTGCGAGGGAGACCAGCCTACAGATACAGTTAAGGGCCAGAAAGTACAAATCCAGACCAAGGTTTTGTTTCAACCAACCAGTTGAGTACACTGTAATTGTGACTCTTTACACTCAGCTGGTTGGTTGAAACAAAACCTTGGTCTGGATTCGTACTGCATTCTGAGAGCAGGGCTCCTTACAGCGGCTACTGCTCACAAACACAGAAAGAGCACAGAGTGAATGAAACCCCTCAGTCCCCAAGGACCTGAAGCCCCCTTCCTGCTCCTTCACTCCCAGTAAGTGTCTTATTCCTAGGATCCTTCAGAACACTGAAACTGGAAAAAGATCCCCGAAACCAAGCCTGAGGAACAGCGAGATGAGATACTCCGTGTCAGGCTTTCGGCCTACCCCAGAGGGGTCTGGCCCCTGAAGCAGGCCCCTCTAGCTGTGTGTGTAAGTGGATCCCACCACCTACACTGTGCAACACTGCACTGACGGAGCAGCTTGCTAGTGCTGGATATGTAGGCTGTGACACGGAGAAGCTGGAATGTGAGTGCAGACTGCGATGAGGGCCGAAATGACCACACCCCCCCCACCTGGGCAGGAGAATCAGGATGCCTGTATCGCAGCGCTCAGTTTGAGCTGGACTGGGCGGGGCCTGGGCGGGGGAAGGGGGGGGGCTGCAAGCTGCAGTAGAGTAGAGTAGAGGGAGAGGTATAACTTAATGTCACTGTTAGGAGGCAAATCCTGTAGGTGGCCAGGACTCAAGTAAGGAAACTTCTGGTGGTTTGATTTAGCTCACGTTCTGCTGAATGTACTCAAATGACCATCAACTGGATCAACAACAGGCAGGTGATATTTGTTGTCTGTACTTTGTTGTAATCAAAATGTATTAATAAAAATTTGTTAAAAAAAGATGCTAGTGCATTAAGAACTTGACTACTTCCATTTATCATCTCTTCACTTTAATAATTTTTTATCATCTATGGTATTTATATTTACTGTGCTTTTGTTTTCTACTCTTGTTTTTCTTTTTTACAGCATCTGAAGTTAATAATAGAATAAATTAATTTTGTACTGCACATATGACAATAAAGTGCTGGAACTGGATTTTGTCCAATTCCACACTTGTGAGAAATGCAGAACACATCACCGTGCACGTGATTCATGTCCCAAGCTGCACTGCTCTAAGAACACATCACCGTGCACGTGATTCATGTCCCAAGCTGCACTGCTCTAAGAACACATCACCGTGCATGTGATTCATGTCCCAAGCTGCACTGCTCTAAGAACACACTACAGATCCTGTTCTCTGTTCATGTTCAATGACAGCATGCAGTGGTCACATCACAAAGGTATATGTGCTCCGCTGGGCTGTAGTAATGGTGCTGGCCCGTCACTGTCACCAAAGCAACCAGAAAATTGCTGTTACCTCCTCAAAGTAAATAGGTACATCCAGGAAGCACAGTCGATCAGAATTTCAGTGGTTCTGGGACCTTTTACTCCTGCAAAATTTTTTATCAGCAGCATAAAAATAATCCATGAGCGGAATAAGGTAGTAATAACAGGGTTATTCCTGTCTGCATACGTTTAATGAGTAAATAGAACAAACTGCTCATTGACCATATCTGGGCCAAATCCAAATTAAAGTTAAAGAAGATGCAGGGTTCCTTAAGACAGACGCCGAACGGCAGCAACTCAAACAGAAATCCCCGGTCCAATGGTCCAGCAGTACAGACAAACAGGGGCGTGGCCAACAGCTCCCTGCAGCACAATCACGGCATGACGCCAGCAACAGACCTCATCCTACACCATCATCCCTGACAGCCCTTGGCAGTAACACTGAAATAAAACTAAGTATTGGAGATACTTAAAGAAGGACACTTTCCTGGGGAGTGCCATCACAACTCCTGAACGAGCAGCTTAACCCCTCTGCTACTCACCAAGTCTAGGTTAAGAACAGCTGAAGTGTTACTTACAAACTAACTACTCTCGTTTCATCCAGCAAGGTGCTCACTACATATGAAAGATGGGTGGGTGTCTTTATTTTGGAGTCGTATGTTCCATCCAGTTTGACGAGTTCTAATATATTTCATTGATATTATGGTTAAAAGGTTTATTGGTCCAGGCTGCATGCACCTCCATCATTCTCTTCTCAGCCAGTACCTTCACTAAAGGCAAGCAAAGCACAGTGAATGTGAAACACAAACACTGAGAGTAAAATGCTATACAGTAAATCAAACATAACCAATAAAAATCAACACTTTTCGGTTTAAAAATCCAAAATAGGGATGATTAAATTGTCCATAGGCGTGAATGGTGGGCCTGTGTGTGTTTATCTGTCAGTTTATGCATGTCTCTGTGTGTGTGCCCTGTAGTGGGTTGGTGCCCCATCCTGGGTTGTTCCCTGCCCTGTGCCTGTAGCCTCCGGGATAGACTCTGGACCACTGCAACCCCCAATAGGATAAGCGGGCACAGAAAATGGATGGATGGCCAGTTAATGACTCATAGACGTACAGCACAGAGCTCTCATTTTAATCACTAGGGTAATATTAGTGACATTCTGCTTCGAGTATCACTGTGAGTCAGACATGGGTGTGTCCAATAAGCATGTGCTGATCAATACTGAAATGCTGATTCTTTAGATCTGAATGTTTCTTTTTGAAAATCGATTCTAACGGTTAAATACTGGGTTATTTTACCTGGTAATTTAAATGTTTATATTAATGGCAGCAGGGCATGAACTACCAGCAGACAGGGTCGCCCATAAGGGAAGGGGAAGACTTTCAGGCAGTTATGACTAGGAAAATCCATTCCGCTGGTGCATCCCCCCCCCCGCCAATTTTACCCTCAGGGTTAAGTCAGGCACCAAACCTAGCCCCCCCCTTAATGTGGGATGCAGGGACACTGGCGTGCTCAGGCACCAGTCATGCTCAGTCAGTGTTTTATTCATTCAGGCCACAGCCAGGCCGCTAGGCACAGGTCAGTCAAAGTAACCTAAGTAACTTCGGCAATTCAAAGTCCTTGTATTTCAAGGGTTCCTCTTTCTTTCTATGGTAATAAAGCCATGGGTTTTCCTTTTTACTAAATACCCAGAAAAATCATTGGTCACATTCCGTACTTCCCGATTAAATAAGGCGAGCTTAAGTGCCGCAAGCACACAACTCGGTTTTTCTCAGTTCTGTTGTGATGAATAATACATTAATCACTTTTATGGTTAATCTCACTGATCCTTGCTTTCACGTTTGTTTTCATTTGGCTTTGCAATGAATTTAGTCAGTATGTGAGAAATATACGGGCGTTCACACTCACTCACACACACACACACACACACACACACACACATATATATAAAAATAATCAGTCACAATCCACAGGCCTAGGTAAACTTTTAACAGCCACGATTGAAACGTTTCTTTTTGTACCAGCGATTTGTGACCCGCGACAAAGTGACCAATTTCTCGTCGCGGATGTGAACAGAGTCTATGAGCGCGTCCAGTTCGCCTCGTTTTCCGTGTTGGTCCGCGCTTGCTTTTCTTATTACAGGAAACTACATTAATTATGAAAACAAATCACAAGTAGCCCATGATTTATTGTGTTTCGCTTACGCGTTACATTATAGCGAGAAAAGTTTAAAAGACATACCGGACAGACGCTAAGAGCCGCAGGTTCCCTCGACCGCACCCGGGCCAGGAGCCGCACTTCCCGCGAAATGGCAGCGCCGAGTCCCAGTGGGGCGCAGCCCCGGTTCCCGGAAGCTCGCAGGTGTGTGTAGGTGCGACTGCGGCTCCGGGCGACGCTGTTTGCCTGCGGTGTTTCACACGTTACCATGCGAGTAAACGCTGATCACCCTTATTGTGTCCGGTTGGTACATTCAACAGCTTCTGAAATACTTTGCAGGAGAACTACAGCAATATTTATATAAAAAAAAGAAAAAAGGAAAAAAAAAAACACAACAAAAGACGATCGCATAGGTAGGACAAATAGTGTCGTGTCAACAGGCCTAATTGCAGTTGATTAAATTTCACGGTTATGTGTATCATGCATTTATATTATGAATCTATTTATATTCTTTTTTTAACCACAGTAGAGAAGATCAGCGGGAGGAGCCGACCTAAGCCGGCTGGACAGGTTTCTGCTTGTGGAGCCTGGGGCAGCGTCCAACAAGCCCGAACTCATCTGCAGCTACGGTGCTCATGCAGATACCAGTGCTGCTGCCAGCGGGAGGCGTTTGCAAAATGATATGTGACGAATCCCTACAGTTACTTAATTTTGTTTCTGGACATGGCTATTTTGTCCGTGGTACACACACAGACACAGACACACACGGAGAGAGCGAGAGAAGGAGAATGATTTGAAATGATGCCTAATGTTTTCTCAACTTTCTTGCACAACAAACCCTTTCTAATCGTCGTTATAGCACTCAACCAGAGGTGTAGGGGTGGGTAAATGCATGTATATGGTCTATACCCACCTAAAAATTGTATGTAGTATAACAGGATACCAACATATACCTACCACCACACTCAGCATAAACACTCATGTTTGCAAACATGTGGTCCTGGATCAAATCTGATCGGAATGAAGATTAGTGGTATCATAACATGGTTTCGTAACATGTTTTTGAAGTTTTTGAAAAGATCTGACAAGCACGCAGCATCATTCTTCTGACTGCTCCACTCTCGGTTACTGCTAATTGAAGAACTGTGAACTAAACTGTGCAAATAAAAAACTTCTTCATTTGGAAAATGCAGTATCTGTGTGACCTGTTCTGATTTAGTTAATCCTTTTCACCTCACTTTGAGCACAAGTTTGCTATAGTCCTCTCCTTCAGTCAGATGTCAGTGTGCAACTCCCCAGAAAACAAACTACCAGTTTACCTTGCGTTGTGGTTACTGGTTCAGTTCCCATGGGGGTGACGGAGTGAGTTTTCATCATTATACTCTTGAGCAAGGCCTTAACCCCAATTGCTGTAACAATTTGTAGAATTACTGGATGGATCAACTGCAAATGTAAGCCAATAACTGTGTTTTACCCAAGTCCTAGTTGTGACAAACTACACCTATTCATTTATTGCACATTCGACTTACACTCGTAAACAAACAAAGTTATTATATTAGCATTTTAATGTTTGGAATAAACATATAGTTATTATAACACTTGACTAGTTAAGATGAGCATGTATAGAAATGGGAAAGGACCTCACAAATAAATGACATTAATGCATTCCCTGGACAGCCCCTCTCCCCTATCTAATCCTTACACACCCACACCCCCAACCTTGAGCCACCCTACAGCAGGCTTGAATGATATCAAATTTTTCATATTGTTATCCTTTAGGAGATCTAAAATATTATTGCAGCATTGCCTAAGCTAACCATTCATACTCTACCCACCTATCCAAAAAATCATTAATAAAAGCCTAACTTTGTGTGATTTGTCTCAATGTACACTGTAAGAAAAAAAAGAGTGCCAATTTTTACCTTTCCTTATCACTGGGGCTGTACCCTCAAGGGCGAGCTAATTGGACCCTGCAGCTGTAGGTAAATGTACCTTATAAGATTGTGAATTTCAGGGGGAAAAAAAACTGTCAAAAATGCTTTGGGTTATTTTGCTAAGAGGATCAAGTGTCTGAAACTGACCTTTTCTGTGATATCACTATGCAGCACTGCTTCAAATATGGTGCACTCTGTCTCAAAATTTAATCAGTTTCATTTTTTCATTCTGGATTTAATGTTAATTTACTACTTGACTTGCTTAATGGCTCACTGGTATAACAAACACCAGTTTGATATGCTGAATATTATTCATATTAACATACTGCCAATTTAGACGTGCTTATTCTCATATTTGTATAAGAACATTCCAAATAACAGATCTCATTTACAAAATAATAGCTAATAACGGAGTGGATCATGTTGGCTGCATCATCTTGCAGGTGTTGAGGGTGCGAGGGCGGGGTTCCGCAGTATAAAACAGCCAGCATGGACGCTGGAGAGTCCGGGCGTTTTAGGAGTTTGAGCATTAGTGAGCGGTCCGCGTTGAAGATGCTGCCACCCGCTCTGACACGCACTTAGAGGCGGGGTACCGAGGTGTTGTATTGCGTTCCAGCCAAATCGACAGGTTGTACATAACTGCAAAATGATGCGGGTCATTGACGAGGCAGCCGTCCTTCGCGACACCGGCTTTGGGCGCGCCAGGGCTCCCCGCTTTCATAATAAGCCTTCAGACAGCGATGGTGACGCCCTCGGTTTGCCCCGCGAGTCCCACCCGAGGAAGGCGGCCGGCAAGAGAGAACCCAAGCGGGAGGGGCACGGCGGAGAGCATTCACTCACGGCAAATGCCAGCGGTAAAACCGAACTGATTATACCTGTGCTTTTGTTCCGTAATGCTGCTGCTGGTATAGGCGTTTGGTGGGGTAGATATCTTATGGGGTACACGGCATTTCACACAGCAGTGAGAAGTTTGTACCGCCCCTTTGCATCCAAATTATGTAGAGGAGTCACTAGTGCACCTGCCTCCCGTGATATTGGGCCCACCCCCCTATTTTCATTGGCTCTACCTCCCTGATGTCAGATCTGACGGGATTTCAGTGATGTGGATCATATGACGTACGCCTCAGTTTCCTCAAACGCGCTTATACAGCGCCGTTTTCCAAGAACTGCTTGGATCCGTGCCTGTGCAAACGAGTCCCACTGCGTAGATGGAGGTCGAAGTACAACACCCTGCGCTAGCACCCACCTCCTTAGCTGTAGGTGAAACCACGGGCAAATCCTCCGCAAGGGCTTTTACAGCCTCATGCAAATGTCGCATTCCTCCTAACTAAACGTTCTTTCCGTTAGAGGCATAAAACAGATCTGAAACTTTGACTTAATTGTGACGTTCGTCGTGTTTGTGGCAGGATTGCCAATTCTGGTGAGCTGGCTGGAGTGATTTTTAATACGAGACAAGTATGCACACACATTTACATGTATGTATCAGTTGATTACCTTGTAAATACTCTTTTTATAGGGTTTGCAAACTACCCCAACGCATTTGATGTAGCTAATTTTAGGTTTGCAATGGCATAATATGAATTTGCCTTGGGATTTCTTGGGAGTTGCCAACCCTGCTATGGTATGACTCAAGTGATTCGGCCTCTGCTTTAAAGCTGATTCCTGCCCATTGCACTGTATGCATATTAACTGAAGTGTCCGGTGTACTGGAAACGTAAATCCAGGGAACAGGCTTACTTTTTAGTGCCCCAGTCTGGGTTATTGCCTGCCTTGTGCCGCTAGCTGCCAGGATAGGCTTCACACCCTACGTAGTGCTAATGGGTTCAGAAAATGGGTGGATTTTGTTTTAGGCAAGGATTAGCAGAATAGTTACTTGACAATCACATGAACAATGCATGGCATGGCATGAAAAATATGGTATAGCTCTAGTTGCTGGCATGGCATGAAAAATGACCAAAACCATTTTTTGTGTGTGTTGTGCGCTTTGTAAAGTTGGTGATCCATCTTGTTTTCTCTTGGAATTCCTGCCATAAAATCTACGCCTTGATCAGGATTACGTAATGCTCTTTTGAACCCAGAGCTGTGGGCACTGTTCTGTGTGACTGGCTTGCAGCTGGCATTCAGGTGGCTCTTGTCTGTCTTAATGTAGTTGAAAACCAAAATTGTTCCCTGTTCAGGAGCCCAACAGCAAGAGGAGAGATGTGTGTCATTCCAGACCCATCAGGTCCCTGTAAACAAGGCATCTCTGGAGCTCTCTGCTGAAAAGTGAGATCTGTGTCTTGCCTGAAGCTAGCTGAGTGTTGGAGCTTGCCTACAGGTTCCTAGATGGCTGAGGTGTCGCCTGTCAAATGCTGACCTCTAATTCAGGAATCGGCAGAGGGACCAAGGTGGCTGGGGATGTGGGGGCAGTCGGGTTGGAAGAGATCGTGGGGGTAGGCTAGGAGGCCCCCCCCGCAGCACCGATGGCTTTGATCAGCGAGGCAAAAGGGAGTTTGACCGCCACAGTGGGAGCGACCGAGCGTAAGTCACTTTTTGCGCTGTTGGGTTTGTCTGGTCGGCTCTTCAGGTTAATGCCAGCAGGACTGTAGCTTTGGCTTGGTCAGACTTATGTTTGCATATTCAGTGTCTGCAGTACTACTTAACCAGGGCTTATCAGGAACAAGTTCCATTAGCCAGCTTATGTCCTTGGTCTAACACTGCTGATGGTGTGGCATACTAGCGTTCGGTCTCCTGTAGTTGTATTGCAACATGTTTAGGAGTGTCAGACCAGAGGAAAAGAGAGGAGGGACTGGATCTTGGAATTGGGGTTCTGTGAAGGACCCAAAGAGGTAAGAGCACAGGATTATGGGCTGTCTATACACACAGAGGCTTCCTATGCTCTCACACTGAATGGTGATGGAACCTACCGATTCCCCTGCGATCAATGGCATTTCTTTTATTTAATGGCTAGGGCCCTTACAGATGCTGCTGCTGGTGAGGAAGTGGCCCTGAATGCTTTGGAGGAAGAGGAGGAGAAATGGTGGGTGTCCTGTCATGCTCATGGATGTATAGCAACAGGCAGGGTTGGCTTATAGCCTCATATTATCCCCTTCCCCATAGTACCATGGAGCTTGAGATTCCAGTGGATGAGGGTGCAGTGGAGATTTCCTTGGATGAGTGGAAGGCCCTGCAAAAGCAGAGCAGACCAAAGCAGGAGTTGCAGCTGCGAAAGGCAGATGCTGGTGTTCCTGTAAAAGCCATTGTCATCCACAAGTCCAGACACCTTGAGGTAAGCTGTACCATTAGCGGGGCTCAGAGCAACTGATGCTGTGGCATAAATGTACTGGTATATGGTCCTACCCCTGTCAGGGCCTGAGCAGCGGAGTCTGTGAGGAAGAGGAAGAGGCTCCTCCCCCTCGTCGTGCTGCCAACATCACCTCCCAGCTAGATATCAACTTCGGCTGCTTGGCTGGGTGTGGTCATGGTGGCTCTGTCCCTCATCTTGATGAAGGTCCTCAGTTACCATCAGGAACGGTATGAACCCCTGCAAAGACTAAATACATCACAAGATACTTGGGTTATGGGAAAACTCCCCTTCATGGGTGGTCCTGTTAGATCAGGGTTTCCCAGTCCAGTCCTTGGGGATCCACAGATGGTCCATGTAGATGTTTGAGGACTGGATTGGGGAAATGCTGTGCTATTGATCCATGTCTTGTCTTTATTGGTTCTCATTGACCCAGGTTGTGGCACCCAATCCTGAAGACCCAGAGGACTTTCCTGCATTGGCTTGAACCTGAACTGCTCCAGAAATGTGTGCTGACCCATTTATCTTGAGTGGGGGGGGGGGGGGGGGGGTTGCCTTTTTTTTTTTTTCAAAACTAATAAATAGGCGTTATTTTTTTTTAGCTTTTGCGGCTTTACTGGTGAAGCATGAAAATGGAGTTTTTTTTTCTTTTTTTTTTGTGAGTATTTT
>JAODJT010000117.1:30775619-30787822 GCA_026776745.1 Genyomyrus donnyi
CCTCGGGGGTAGTTGTGAGCAGGCGCGTAGTTGCCAGGGGGGTTGGGGGGGTCATGTCCCCCCCCAATAATCAGATTCAGCCAATATAACCCCCCCCCCCAATAGTCATGTTTCCCCCGTAATGGGTGGAGACCTCAATCCCGCCAATGTTCCAGTCAAAGTTAAGCCCTTGGTTGTGAGCAAGCACAGCACCCACCATCTTTAATACATCAATTGTTCTTTATTTCTACAGCAGTTATTAAACCAGTTATAATCAGTTGTGAGAATCATCTCGATTCTGCATATGTGTATAAAGGATAACAGGGACTGAAAAATAACAAGCTTCATTGCTCAGATTTCAGCTGTGCAGTTATATGAATAAGCCATTGTTTTACATTCTGCCAAGCTGGGTGTGCTACGCCATGGTAATGCTGTGCTAAAGCAGTGCTACACTGTGCTAAGCCTTTGCTAGCACTGTGCTAAAGCTATACTATGTTTGCCATAGGTTATGCTTTTTGCAATGTTAACAGTACGTTTACACTCATGGCTGGACAGCAGGTGCTTGATGTACTATATGGACAAAAGTATTTGGACGCCTGGCCATTACACCTAATTTTATGACATCCCATTCTAAATCCTTAGGCATCAATATGAATCTGGTTCCCCCATTGCAGCTATAACAGATACCTCTTCTGGGAAGGATTTTCACAATGTTTTGGAGTGTGTCTGTGAGAATTTTTGCCCATTCATTCAGAAGAGCATTTGTGAGGTCAGGCACTGATGTTGGACATGAAGGCCTGGTTCACAATCTCCATTCTAATTCATCCCAAAGATGCTTGATGGGGTTGAGGTCAGTGTTCAGTGTGGGCCAGTCAAGTTCTTCCACACCAAACTCACCCAACCATGTCTTTATGGACCTTGCCCTGTGCACTAGGGCACAGTCATGCTGGAACAGAAAAGGCCGCCGTCCCAAAATTGTTCCCACAAAGTTGGAACCATAGAATTGTCCAAAATGTCTTGTTATGCTGAAACATTAACAGTTCCCTTCACTGGACTTATGGGGCCTAGCCCACTCCACAGGACACATTTCCACTGCTCCAGAGTCCAGTGGTGACATGCTTTATACCACTCCATCTGACGCTTGCCACTGCATTTGGTGATATGAGGCTTGCATGCAGCTACTCAGCCATGGAAGCCCATTCCATGAAGCTCTCAGCGAACAATTTTTGTTCTGGGGTTAATGCCACCAAATAAGTTATTAACTTTACACACTATGATAAATCAAAATGATTTTATTGCTAATTACAAAGCTTCAGATTTAAAAAAAAATGTCTAGTTGCTGTTACATCAACAAAATGAATGAACACCGACCCACAGAGATCACAGATCCAGTGCCCTCCATCTAGCACTGATCTACCTGCAAGACAAGAGCAGCTATGTGAGAATGCTTTTTGGAGACTGTAACTCAGCATTCAACACTATTGTCCCACAGAAGCTCATCAGGAAACTGGATGCTTTTCGCCTCAAAAAAACCCTCTGCAACTGGATACTGGACTTTCTGACTGAGAGAGAGATCTGAGAGATCTCAATCTCTCCAGATAGGGAATAATATGAGGATCAGTAACACTCAGTACCGGTGCCCCAGGGGGATGTTTCCTCAACCCGTTGCTATTCACCCTGATGACACACTGATTGCTCTGCTTGAACTGCAGCATCAGGTTCGCTGGGGACACTACAGTGGTGGGTCTGACAACAATGATGAAACTACATATAGGCTGGAGTCAAACCAGCTAGCCGAACTACAAACCCTCAAACCGCAACTGCCTCCAGTGAACAGCGAGGACAGCAGAGAAGATCATAGGAACATTCCTACCCTCCCGCATTGATGTATGCAACAAATGGTGCATCACCTGAGTCCACTCCATCACATATGACCCCTCACACCCATCAAAATAGCCTGTTCACCCCCTCTTCCAACTGGAAAAAGGTTCTAGGGCATTCAAGTCCACCATCACCAGGATCCGCCACAGTTTTCTCTACCAGGCTACCAGACTTCTGAACTCCCACCTGCCCCTTAAATGCTGAAAATGCACGTTTGCACTACACTGTTTCTGTTATTTCCAGTCTGCTTACATGCACTGTTTACTTGTATTATTTGCACTGCCATTGTTGCATATTGTGTGCTGTTTTTAAATTCTGCTTTCATTTGAATTATTTTTCTAATTGATTTTATTCTTTACTATTCTCCCCCTACTGTTGATTGTTTGGTGTTCATTTCTCAACTCTTCCTGGCTCTGGCTGTATACTGCTATATAGAAACGAAATTTTGATTCATCTGTGTTGAATGACAACAACGTGACTTCCCTAGACTGTCACAGTCATATTCAGTGGGATGTGCCCAGACAGCTCCCTTGGGGAGCCACCAGGTGGCATAACTATAAGATAATAATAATCAACAATGACACTTTATTAAACCCTGTGGGGAAATTTTCTTTGTGTCTACCCCACCTTATTCTCCATTATACACATGTAGGGGACAGCAAGCTTGGCAGCAAAGGGGGGGGGGGCTAGAGTGGTACCCATGGTCCTGGGGATTAAGGACCTTGCTCAAAAGCCCACAGAAATATGACTATTCTGCTAACGTCAGGCTCAAACTGATGACCGTCTGATCACAGGCACAAAGGGTTAAGCTTGCTGAGTCACATGCTGCCTGAACCACCTCCACTGACTCACCTTAATCCGACAAGCAGTGCCTCAGTATCACGGTCCCTCCAGATCTCTGATCCGCCAATGCAGACATGTGATTCTGTGTTTCTTTTGCTGTCTCTGTACCTTGTCTGTTCGACAGTATATGTATATTCCTCTGTGCACTCCATTCTTGTTGTAGTATGCAGCAGAATTTCCCCTGGGGATCAATAAAGTTAATCTTAATGTGAGTTGTATATGACTGGCATCCTGTCCAGGTTGTAGTCTGGATGGATGCATTATTTCTGGATGAACATTTGTGAGGGAACCTGCAAACTGCACTGATCCCTCTGATAATCTGCAGTGTTTATCAGCTGCAGTAACTGAAGGTAATGACAGAGCCATACAGTGGTGAAGTGTTTGATCGGAAAGTACAGATGGAGCAAGAGGAGCTCCACTGGTGCAAAGCCACGGTATTTACTAGTAGGTATTTACTTGTATAGCTGACAGATTTACCCTGTAAAATGCACAGTATTCTTTAGTTTGTCATTATTGTATGCTTTCTCGCACTATTGTCATATATTATGCAGTTCCTCTAGGATTTTCAGATTCTGCAACTGCATAAATGAAAACAAAATCAAGTAAACTCCATCCTCAGTATTTCCAAGAACTTGCAATTTTTCAAATTTACCAAAGATTTTCTCCAAGAAATGGCCAAATCAACAGCTGGTTGCATTTGGACATGTCCTGTGACACCATCGCAGTGCACATTCACGCGTGTTTTCTGCTAGACTGCGCTGTGGGGAACATGAGCATTTGTTATTATATATTTCATTTTAAAGGAAACAAACAAAGAAATTGCATATGACTCTTTCTTACAGAGCTTGCGATTTAGCCAATTTTTGGAATTTCTCTGCAACAAAACCACATAGTACTCTGCAAGTTTTGAGAAACGCTACTGCAAAATCCAATGTTTTTGGCTGCAACAATCCCCCCAATAACTAACAAATAACTAACATTCATCCTCCATTGTTTTGGGGTTGTTGGTGTAGTTTCATATGAAACGAAACTACACCAACAGTTATATGAAATATGAAATTATGTGTGTAGTTTAACCTATGAGCTTTTGTGCACCTCCTATCCTTATTTAGCATTAAGGTAGCAGTATTTGTTGTGGGGTAGGAAAGCGACACACCAAAGTAGCCAGGAGCTACAAAGTTCCCGGTCAAGAAGGCCCAGGAACTAGGTTCCTGAACTTCGGTGGGAAAACACCTATACTGACAACATTTTTCAGCCGATGGCAACTAATGTTACAGAGCAAGTTATGTTACTCTGTCACTGCGGGGGGGAAAAATCATTCATTTGGTGTTGACATTGCACAGTAGGTGTCTCTGTTTATCTTTCTCTCCATACCCTTATAAATACATAGTCGACAGTGAAGCTTGTTCTGTATATTAATTATGAAAAAATGAAATCATGAAAATTTATGTAAAATATGTCTTATTACCATTAAAAATGAAAATTAAAATGATGGGTAATAATAGATTATGACACAATTTTTGTGATCCTGTCCATCAATACCCAGCCTCTTAATGGGAGATGCTGGGTCTGTTACTGGACTTTCATTTATGTTGCTGGGCAGGATCAGCAATGGTCAGGACCTGGTAACCGTGTCGCAGGACGACGTCTGTAGGGCTGCAGGTCGAGCCACGTGCCAAGACTGAAGACAGAGCCCAGGACAACCTCTGCTGTAAGACAATCAGGGGGGTTCTGTCTTCAGTTTACATATCTACATGGTTGCATTATGTTGCATATAAAATTCACATGGAAGCTAATATACCATAATGAAATTGGATCTGCAGACCACACAAGAGGGAAAATGTTAAACTGAAAGTCAACTTTTCCTGAAGGTTTCTGTGCTTTATTTTTTGTGCCAGCTTTTGCCACGCTCTCCTCAAGGTACATTGCCCAAGCCTAACTGGAGGAACAGAGCACAGTACACCCCCCCCCCCCACCAACTCTGTGTGGCATCTGTCACCCACAGCCCTGCAGGAACCAGCATGTAGAACTGGGAGATGGAGAGGAACCCACACACTTCTTTCCCTGGGCCAAGAGGTCACTCACACGTTCCACACATCCCTGCCTCACACGTTCCACACATCCCTGCCACACACGTTCCACACATCCCTGCCACACATGCATATTCAGGTGCAGCACCTCCACACTTTTCTTGGCTAATGTTGAAGTCTTCACACTTCCTTTTTCTGATTGTTTGATTTTTTATATTATGGGCCATTATACAGTATAGTACCTAAGATATTCAGTACAATACCTGGTCCTGTTAAATACTTTCATATTTCGTTCAGAGGCGAATTCACGTGGTAAGGTTTATTACCATTATTTCAGTGTGAAGTCTAATAACAAATAAAGTAGATTTGTAGCGGCAATTTATTATGTAATCAGCCGCCGGCATGGGGCCCCTCCCAGCTCAGCGCCCCCTGCCTGATCTGTCTCTATACCTCTGAATCTGTTAAACCAACAGCGGAACCTTTAGCCGAATCTGTATTTTCCTGGTGCTGTTTCCTCGTATTCTACTAGCTTGCGCCTGTGTGCAATTGAACCTAATAGCACATTAATCATAACTGTACGCACGATATAATCCTAACAAACACATACTTTCAAGAAGGTTAGTGATTTGTTAATTTCATGTTCAAATTTTATTGTATTATTCTTGAGAAAACACTGTATTAATCAGACACAGCTTCACAGCTTCATTGGGAAGGAAAAACACATTTTGCCAGTATTTTGACTTTTGACAGTATTCCCTGGAAACATCAAGATGACTGACGTTTCGCCATTCAGAAATGTGAATTCTATCCACTTTCTTGTCTACTAACAATGGTCATAATTAGAACAAGTAATACATTTATATGGCTTACATAAAATGCGAATCGCAAATTCTGCCTTTGAGAATTGAGTATGGCCTCTTTAAAAGAGAGAGGTTTTTACAGTGTGTACGAAAAGGAATAATGTACAGTTACCATATATCCCGGACCTGGCGTGTGATATCCCACCAACTTTTATTAGTGAAGTGGCAGAAGATGTGGACTGGGGGAAGCTGTGTCACTGGCCCATTTCCTTATTGCTGCAGTGAATAAAGACGGTATCTGTCCAGGGGAGGACCTGTCAGGGAGGGGCTAAGGGTGTCCGCCGGCGGCATGGACCCCATCTGCTCTCCATTAGGTCTCACGGATGGCCGGTCATTTTGTTCTTTTCCTCGCTCAGTTACTAGAGTGCTGGAGCTGATATATACAGTACATGAGAGGAAGGAGACGGACGGCTCCATGTAGCTCGTAAAAGCCGCGCACTGGACGCACGTTTCCTCCCCTCTTCTCTGAATGGGAAGAAGCGCTGCGAAGTCCGGCTCTCCCGGTCATCAGTTCGTGCGAAGTTTCCGAGGGAAGGGATCCGGTCCCGACGCGACTCATCGAAGGCGATGCGCACCGTTTTATTTTTTAATCTCACACTGGTACGTTTCAGCCTGCGTTTTTCGTCCAAGCAGACGGTTGTATCGGTTTTCTGGAAAATGTTTTTCCATGCTAACACTACTCCCCGATCGGCACTGTAATTTGGGGGTTTAAAATTGCTCGCTGCATCCTTCGGGTGCCATGCTTTCAGGAACATCATAAAGGGATCCGCTTGTTGCTGTAGGCGCCTTTTCATACTTCATTTTTCTTGGGGGCTTTATGATTCTTCGCAAATTTCTACCGTTATGACTTAAATTATAATTAAATACAGAACAGCGTACTTCTTTACAGTCCCTCGGTAAAACGAGTATCACTAGTCTCGATTCGCGCAGTCCTCGTCTGTAGCGGCTCCAGATAAATGCTTGGGAAAAAGTGACACATGCGCCGGTGTAAGTGACAGACATCGCAGTGATGCTGCGGGTGGAGGTGATGGCAGCCGTGCTTCTGCTCATCTTGATGTGCGTTTTGAGCCGGGAGCTGTCCACCCAGGCAGTGGCAGATCGCTATGCCGTCTACTGGAACCGCAGCAACCCCAGGTAAGGGACCCAAGCAGCTCTATCTGAAACTCAGCTTCGCGTTATTTTGGTGCGACTTTTAACTTTCACCCTAACCTGACAAGTTCTGACCACGTTAGTTCATGAAAAGCAAGGCGGGGATCTCAAAATATCTAGCAAAACATTACATCTGTTTTGAACACCGACATGCTTTTTTACTAACTTTGCTTGGTTTTCAGATTATCTACCATGCAGCGTAAATTAGTCATTAACTTGTATGAAAGATCTGATTTAATAGTAATTAAGAATATGCATAAATCCATCCATCCATCCATCCATCGAGCTTGAAACAGCCCCAGACTGGGAGCCTATTCCAGGTAGGGTAGTATCTAAGGTAGCGCACACACTGGGCAGCTCGCTGATCCATCACAGGGCATTTACCTGAACTGTCAGGATCAGGTCCTGTCTCATGTGTTGCTTCCCCATTTCGCCAGCAGGTGTCACTGGCCATCCTGTTACTCTGTGTTCCCAGTATCTCCTAGTGTTTGAATCCTATATGATTGTTATTGACCCTCACCTGTTCCTCGTAACCCCTAGCCCTAGTGTTTGGCTAATTAGTAATGGTTCACACAATATCTGTACCTTGTCTTGCCTTTGTGACCTGTGTATATATGTGTCTGCCCTTGCCGGGATTCTCTGTCAGCTTTGTATGTGTCTTACAGTGTATTTCTCTGTGTTTCAATGCAACGCCCCAGTGTTTCCCAGGTTTCAAGTGTGTCTTGATTAGTTCCCATGTTGTTTATCTGCTTTTGTTTAGACCCCTTGTGATCCTTTTTCTTTCCTGTATTTTTGAGTGTGGTTAAAAAATAAAGTTACCCATTCATCAGCCACAAGTGGGCTGTCATTCATCACGCCCCGCTGCGACACAAACAGCATCAACCAGTTTGTTGTTTATACAACTGTTTATGGCGATGTGATGTTATACCATGTAGGAAAAGTACTGTACACCTAATTAACGAAAACATCAGGGAGAGACTTCACAAATCTTCACATGCAACGTTGTGTCAGCCATGCATTACATAGATGCTTTGCTAATGACACCATGCACAGGGAACAGTGCACTATCCATTCTGACACCTGGCAGGACATCAGGGCCCAATTCCCTGCTTTCCATCACCACGCTTTGCACCTGAGAATTCCCTTCATATTCTGGCCTATATAGTCACATCATCCATATACAGGCCATATACAGTGGCCTGAAGTTAGACACGGGGAGATGGTGCAGCATGCAGGTGAAAAAGGCAGGAATTTCACACTCATTTTAAAAATTGCAAGACAAGATTTTTATGTACACAAGTTCATTTTCTCAATGTATTAGAAATGTTTTTGATGCTCAGCAATCTGCCGTTTCATTGTAAGACATCTACAGCAATGACATCTACATCTACAGCAATGACATCTACATCTATAGCAATGACATCTACAGCAATGACATCTACATCTACAGCAATGACATCTACATCTACAGCAATTGCTCTAAAATGGCCTGTACTCACTCTGCCTCTGAGACAGTTGTTTGTTATCCCTGACTGGGGTTACAGATTTGCTATAATAGTCCACATTTCATACAGCGAATCGCATTACATATAACAGAAAAGGAGGTGCCATTTAAGAAAAAGAGACTATTTTAACATGCATTAATTCAGTGCTGGGACTTTGGCCTGGAGACGTTTGAGGAAAAATAGGTTTGAACATTTGTATGAGAGAGTTCCTTGGTTTCTCAGGTTTAATAATACTGAATAATGCTATTTTTGGCAATAAGGGAACCGAAAGGTCTAGGTCAGGGTTCTTCGAATCTGGACCTCGATTCCAAATCCAGGACGTGTTTTCAGTTCTCCCAAGTAGTTAGTTTAATAATTATTGATTCTGATTGGTCAGAGGCTTCACACCTGACTGAAAGGTAAAGGAAGGCTGGAAAACCAGCAGTGCTCGGACCTCGAGGACCGTGATTTGAATAACCCAGGTCTGGGTACTGAGCACTGACAGCTCAGTGTGTGTCTGTAAATGTGCCACAGGCCACTGTGTGTGTCTGTAACTGTACGATAGGCCAATGCGTGTGTCTGTAACTGTACGACAAGCCAATGCGTGTGTCTGTAACTGTATGACAGGCTACTGTGTGTGTCTGTAACTGTATGACAGGCCAATGCGTGTGTCTGTAACTGTACGACAGGCTACTGTGTGTGTCTGTAATTGTGTGACCATGTGTGTGTCCGTCAGTCACCATATGAAGGCACCAAATTTGTCAGTCACTGTATGAATGGGCATTGCATCCATCAGTCACCATATGACAGGGAACTGTGTCCGCCAGTCACTGTATGACAGGGCACCATATTCATAAGTCACCGTTTGAGAGGGCCCAGTATCCTTCAGTCACCATATTACAGGGCACCGTGTCTAAGAGTCACTGTATGGCAGGGCACTGTGTTCTTCAGTCACCGTATGACAGGAAACTGTGCCCAACAGTTACTGTATGAACAAGACACCAAGTGTTTCATCGGTTGTCATATGACAGGGAACCATGTCTGTCAGTCAGCGTATGACAGGGCACTGTATCCATTAGTCACTGTATGACAGGGCACTGTATCCTTCAGTCACTGTATGACAGGGCACCGTATCCATTAGTAACTGTATGACAGGGCACTGTATCCATTAGTCCCTGTATGACAGGGCACTGTATCCTTCAGTCACTGTATGAGAGGGCACCGTATCCATTAGTAACTGTATGACAGGGCACCGTATCTGTCAGTCATCGTTGTTTAAGAGTCATTATCTGACAAGGCACCATGTCCATCAGTCACCATATGACAGGGAACCATGTCCATCAGTCACTATATGACAAGGCTCCATGTCTGTCAGTCACCGTATGACAGGGAACCGTGTGTGTACAACTGCATGGCAGGCCGCTGTGTCTGTCTTCTGTTTTTTGTGTGTTCTTACCCATGGTTAGCATCTTCTCCATTTTGAGCAGAAAGACAGTTTACCCCCCCCCCCCCCTTTTGAGACATTGGACCCAGTGTATTTGTGTGGGATTTGTCCCTCCAGGAAAAAAATCATTGGGGATCCCTATTCTGCATTTACCCCATAAGCAACATAACATATACCAAGAAATGTCACTGGCTGTGGCACATATACCCACTGGCCACTTTATTAGGTATACTTTGCTAGTACCAGGTTGGACCCCCTTTTGCCTTCAGAGCTTCCTTAATTTTTCATGGTGTAGATTCATGTTGGTGCTTAAAACATTCCTCAGACACTTTTGTCCATCATAACATAATAGCATCATGCAGTTGCTGCAGATTTGTTGGATGGACCATGATGCAAACTTCTGCATGCCATAAGTGCTCTGCTGGATTGAGATCTGGTGCCTGTGGAGGCCATTTGAATACAGTGAACTCATTGTCATGTTCAAGAAACCAGTCTGAGATGATATGAGCTTGTGACATGGTGTGCTATCCTGCTGGAAGTAGCCATTAGCAGCTGGGCTCACTGGGGTCATATAGTGATTCAAGATTCAAAGTGTTTATTGTCATATTGCATATTGCATTTCTCTGTGCAATGGAATTCTTACTTTGCTGTCCACGCAAAAATGCAGAGGTACAGTATAATAGAAAAAAATAGAAAAATAAATACTTTTAAGTGTAATGTGCAAAAGAGCTTAATGTGCAAAAAATTACAGTATGAGGTAGTATGATGGTATGGTATGGTATGGTATGGTATGGTATGGTATGGTTTGGTATGGTATGGTATGGTATGGTATGGTATGGTATGGTATGGTATGGCAGTATGACATCCATTAATCATACTCCTGTCGGCTGTTAAGGAGTCTGATGGCAGTGGGGAAGAAGGAGCTGTTAAGTCGGGAGGTTCTAGATTTCACACTTCTGTACCTCCGTCCTAAGGGCAGAAGTGTGAGCAGTCCGTGTTGGGGGTGTGTGGGGTCTTTGAGGATGGAGGCAGCTCTCCTCTGGACTCAGCAATTGTAAATGCTCTGCAAAGAGGGCAGCGGAGTCCTGAAGAAAAGGTCTGATATAAGCTGGCAGTGCACAACACTTGTTCAGTGCAAAAAGAATAGAAAACAAACAAAAAACAAGAGAAAGGTGGCATTTCAGAGCGGAGCGGGCAAGCACGTCTGCCACGGGGGACACCATCTTGGTACTGGTCAGCAACAATACTCAGGTAGGCTGTAGCATTTAAACGACGCTCAGTTGGTACTAAGGCGCCCAAAGTAAGGAAGTATTACACTATTACACCACTACCAGCAGCCTGAATTGATCATACAAGGTAGGATGAATCTATTCTTTCATGTTGTTTACACCAAATTCTGTCCCTACTACCTGATTATCACCTCATAAATCATCTGACCAGGTAATGTTTGTCCAGTCTTCCATTGTCCAATTTTGGTGAGCCTGTGCCCACTGTAGCCTCAGCTCCCTGTCCGTAGCTGACAGGAGTGGCACTCGGTGAGGTCTCCTGCTGCTGTAGCCCATCTGCTTCAAGGTTCGACGTGTTGTGCGTTCAGACATGCTCATCTCTGTACCTTGGTTGTAACAAGTGGTTATTTGGAGTTACTGTTGCCTTTCTGTCGGCTTGAACCAGTCTGGCCATTCTTCTCAGACATCTGCCGTCAACAAGATATTTTCGCCTAGATAATCACTGCTTACTGGATTTTTTTTTCTTTTTTCGCATAAACCCTAGAGACTGTTGTGTGTGAAAATTCCAGTATATCAGCAGTTTCTGAAATACTCATACCAGCCCATCTGACACTACCAACCATGCCATGTTCAAAGTCACCTAAATCATCTTTCTTATGTTTTATTATTATTAACATTAACTGAAGCTCCTGATTTGTGTGTGCATGATTTTATACATTGTGCTGCTGACATATGATTGGCTGGTTAGGTATTTGCTTCAACAAGCAGTTGAGCAGATGTACCTACTTACCATCTCTGGGTTTAGTACTGAGAAGATTTTTTCTTTCTGAGCTACTGCAGGGAAAAACAAGCCAATCAGCACAGCCAATCAGCACAGCCCAAGGAACTTCCATAGGGTCACAAGGGGCAAAATTACAAAACCATTTTAATTTACATGTACTGTCACTTTATACTCATAGTATAATTTTTTTTTTTTATAAAAAAAGCTGTTAATTTTTATAAAAGTTCATCAGCACAGCAGATTGTTATTATCTTGTGATGCATAAAAAATGTAATTATATCATTTGTTCAGTTGTGTTAGATGTCTGAATGAGTTTTAATCCCATTCAGCTGAGGTGAAATGAGTTGTAGTAATGAGATCTATCTCTGTTGGACAATCAGGCCCATTTTCAGTTTAGTTTTATTCATTTTTGACCATTTTTATTTTAGTTTGTATTTTTACCGAGCTTCATAATTTTATTTTAATTTTAGTATTATTTCAGTTTTAGAAGCCTTCTATAGATTTCACCAGCCGGGTGTTGGGGGTT
>JAODJT010000117.1:30789022-30809022 GCA_026776745.1 Genyomyrus donnyi
TGATTCCTGGTCTTACAGGAATGTCTTATGAGGAGAGGTTAGCTGAGCTGAATCTGTTTAGCCTTGAGCAAAGGAGATTAAGGGGGACATGATCCATGTATATAAGATTCTAACGGGTCTGGATGCTGTTCAGCCAAATGGCTATTTCAATATTAGTTTAAATACTAGAATTCATGGCCATAGGTGGAAATTAGCGGGAGAACATTTTAAAACAAATTTGAGGAAGCACTTCTTTACATAGTGTGTAGTTACAGTATGGAATAGTCTTCCTGCTAGTGTAGCACAAGCTAAAACCCTGGGTTCCTTTACATCAGAGCTAGATAACATTTTAACTCTCTGAGCTATTAGTTAAGTTCTCCCCAAACAAGCTTGATGGGCTGAATGACCTCCTCTCGTTTGTAAATTTCTTATGTTCTTATGTGACCCAGGATGGGCACACTCACTCACACACCATTCACACCTATGGACAACTTGGTAACTCAAAATTCACTTCAGCATCTTTTTGGACCATGTGGGGAATCCAGAGTACCCGGAAGAAACTGACGACAGGGGGGAAACATGCAAACCTCACACGTGGAGGGAGGGTGGAGACTCAAACCTTGGTCCCAGATATGTGAGGCAGTATTAGCCCCCGTGCCGGCGCCTCCTCCCAAGCAATTATCTTTATTATTGTAGTAGTTCTGGCTTTAGCTCTGCTGGTGCTGCTATGAATACTGGTAAAGTTTAAATATCGGTCAATATTGGCACATTGGACCAATGCTGATATCTAGATTTTTAATGAATATTGCTCGACACTGATCAATTAACCGATGTATTGTGCATCAAGCTTTTGTTATTTTCAGTAGTATAGTCCATCCCTAATCTAATGTCTTCTCCTGAAACACAGTTGAACCTCGCGAGTGCAAACATAATGTCTGTTTGAGACACTTATCATCACCATGCAGTAGCCTGGTAAGCAGACTTTTCAACTCAAAAAGGGAAGTTAAAAACAGAAATCACACATTTTCATTTCTATTTACTTTTATTTTGTTTCAGTTGGTCATTTTAAATTCTGTCCAGTTTTTGTATCTCATTTGTGCTTTTAGTCTAATTTTAATAAAGAACAAGGAACATCTGACTAACTGCATGTCTAAATACTATGGCAGGGATTTTTTAAAATTATGAATTGCATATAAAATGAGATACTTAGGTAAATAATTTAAATGGACAAACTAATTAAATATAGAATATATGATTGCTGCATTTAGTTTTTCCATTTAAGTGTCAATATAATAATAGGTTAAAGTAAAAAATGTCTCCTTGGAGGAACTGATATAAGGAACTGATATATCAATTTTTATGAAATAATTATTTGTATTGTAAAGTGGTATGACTGCAGCAGCATGTCATAACACAATGTTGGTGCTAATAAATTCAGAGAAGTAGCCAATGTTTCATGTTATTGCAGGACAACAGACATTAGTTTCAATGTTAGAAACCCTAGTTAAACATCAGTTATAATGTATTGACACTGGTTACAGTGTGACTGACAGTGGATCATTTATCATTAGTCATAATGTGACAGTAAAAATTAGGCACTAGTTATGGTGTAATAATGATGTTGCAACATTTTATTTGTGTACTTGATCTTAATATATGACCATATACTTTATATGTGGTCATATTAGACTGGCATTTTGCCTACAGTCTGTATCATATTCAGTTTATAGATCTGACATGAGGGCACAATTGTGCTCATTTCTGTAATGTAGGGAAAACCATTTCTAATGGACTGAAGACCATTGAACCACCAGGAAAACAGCTGCATTGCTCTGCCTGGCATCTTTCAAAACCAAAGTGATGTAAATGCAGCCGGTCGAGGCTTAATGCCCTGATTGCTGTTTGTCCTGTGCTGTGGAGGGAGCGATGTACTGATGTTGGCTGTGAGGTTCTGGGCCGTGAGGGGTCAGTGTCACTCATACATCTCTCAGATGTGATACGTCTGAGCGTGTGTGTGGCGTGGGTCAGTCTCTGTATGTGTGTGTCTTTTGGTGTGTTCCTAATGAGTGAGTCACAGTCAATCTGTGTAAATGGGGAGTCACTGTCAGCCTCAAGTCTCATACTCATAAAAATCACAAAATCCCAAATATCTACCAGAACACTGACATGCCTTTATACTCACTTTTCATGGTTTTCGGGGGGGGGGGATTTTGTTTATAAAACCTGCCTTTTCAAGTAAAATGTGGGAGGCTTTCGCCTATAACAGTAAAATGTGACCACTGAGCTTCTTCTGAAATGCTGTTTGACCCTGGCATCGCTGCTGCTCAGCCCCCCCTTCTGGTCTGTCTTGCCCTTGCACACAAAGCCTTCTCTTTCCTTTCTTTCGACATCGCCATAACGGCCCCCATCATCCCAAGGCCTAGGACAGGTCACAGGCTGACCCAGGCTTCACAAAATGTAACAATTTTTTTACCTAATTAACTAATTTTTATATTGCAACATTACTCTATTATTATTATCAGCATCATTATTATTGTTATTATGATTGTTGTTATTATTATTGTCATTCAATTAGTTACACTCTATCGAGTTATTATATTGTACGTTGTGACAAGGATCTACAGTCAGGAGGAATAGCTGAGGAATTGCGCTGCTCACCAGGGTGTTTAGGGTCCCTTGTGTCCCTGGGGAGGCGTTCAGTCCAAAGGGCAGGGAGGCAACCGGCAGATTTGAGCAACGCTTCAGAATGATCTCAGCACTACTATGTGACGTTGAGCATGTGCTCACAGCAGCAAACTCAGCTAGTTAGTGATCACTGTTCATTACCATCGAAGTGTCACCCGTAGTAGGGATCTTACAGAGGAAATAACCCTGTGACTCTACAGTATGTGCACCTGCCCCCCCACACCCACAGCCACACTAAGCAGCTTAAAGGTCTAATGAGGGATGGGAAGATTAACACCCCAGAAGCGCTGAGGTCCTCTGCCTGCACAGCAGATCCCAGCACTCCGTCATTCATGTTAGCGAAGATGCAGCGGCACTTTGAGCAGCGAATGCTGAAGGTTAGCTAACTCCTACACAGGCCACAGCTTACTTAATTGTACATGATAGTATGTGATGTCAGACAGACAGGTATAGACATCCTATGCTAACTCTAATATTCTTCTCATTAGAAAGCAGTTCCTTTAGTAACCTTGCTTATTTCTGTTCAGTTGACATTTATCCTGAAATTCCCAGTAAATACAAATTAACCAGTATTTCTTTTAAATATACTCTTTACTGACCCCTACAGGGAAATTCATTTTTTTTTTGCCTCCCCCAACTCTATTGGTGATAGCAGGCTGGTTGTGAAGGGCAGCCACAACAGGGAGCAGGGGGCTAAGGGCTTTACTTAAGGGCCCACAGACATACTGGGGCGGGACCTGAGCCAGTCACCTTCCGTTCACTGACACAGAGGCTTAGCCAGCGGAGCCACACGTCGCCCCCATACAGGATACATTTTTGGCAGTTCTGTCGGCAAGTGAACTTTGTTGTCATTTTTAGCACAATGGCACTGTCATTACTTCTGGGGATTTATCATCTAGGTGCTGTGTTTTTCACTGAATGCCATCTGCCCCACCAACAAAGGGCCTCTGCACTGCACTTGGACCTGGGGAGGTTTCGCTTGTTGCAATTGCAAAGGAAGCAACTGCATACAATTATCCAGCATACTGTCATGGAGAAGAAATCACACAAACAGCTCGTCAGACATCTCTGTCATTCATTCACAAAACGCCTTGTGATCAAATCACCACACTGAGTCACCGCAAAGATAATGAGCACAGGATCATACTAATTATTATGGCCAGGAAGCAGAAATGAAATGCAAGTCAACAGGGTGACTGGAACAAGGGGACTGTTACGGGGCAAAATAACGAAGAGCTACAGTGGCTTTGGAGGAGGGCCGTTATCCACCTTGAGAAGAGGAAGAGGCTTTTTACACTGTGATTTCATCAGCGACTGGCACCTGCAGAAACTCTAAAAGGGAAAATGCGCGTGACGCCGTGATTCTGTGTGCTGCTCCTAGCAAACAAACACGGAGGCTGCTTTGTTCTCCTTATTGCGTGCTAAGAGTGTGCTGCAATCCCAAGCCTGTCACAGTCACCACAGGAAATAAGGAATCAATAATCATAAAAACAAATACTCTCTAGGCACAGTAAACTTATATGGGTCATTCTTCGATTAATTTCAATTCGGTTTATTTTTATATAGTGCCTTTCACAAGACGAGGTATCATAATTATACATAATATATTTTACGAGCTATCATAATTATACATGCTATATTATACGAGTAATCATCCATCCATCCATTATCCAAGCCGCTTATCCTACTGGGTCGCGGGGGGTCCGGAGCCTATCCCGGAAGCAACGGGCACGAGGCAGGGAACAACCCTGGACTGGGCGCGAGCAACCGCATGATGTGCCTATTTGCATACACGTGGCTAATTTGCATTGCCAATGCAGGGTAATTAATGGTTGGGAATGAGGCAGTCTGTTAAGCGTGCACATGTGCAAATGTTTCTGTGTGGACGAGTATCGCAGTTTACACATTTCTGAACGATGAGTATCATGGTTTATACAAGGTTTTATACATGTGACTTTTACCTTTCGTACGAACATCGAGTTTTCGTACAAACATTTAATCTTTTGCAAGAATGTACGAACATGTATGAACAGACCGGTGAGCCAGATTTGCGGTTCAACAACAGACTCGAGTCATGGAGAGACTCTGTGAGCCACACTTTCAGTTCTGGGAGTGATGCTGGTCTGTGAGGTCCTGTATGACAACCCGTGACTCTTTGGTTCTGGAGACTGTAACCTATTAGTCCCCGTGACATGCTGTAACCCTCTGCTTGCTTTTCCTGGCAGGTTCCAGCGGGGTGACTATCACATCGACGTTTGCATCAACGACTATCTGGATGTGTTCTGTCCTTACTACGCTCCCTCGGTGCTGGAGCATCGTGCCGAGCGCTATGTGCTCTATATGGTGAACTACGATGGCTACAGTGTCTGCGAGCACCTTGCTAAGGGCTTCAAGCGCTGGGAGTGCAACCAGCCACACTCACCTCTCAAGTTCTCAGAGAAGTTCCAGCTTTTCACCCCATTCTCTCTGGGCTTCGAGTTTCGACCAGGCAGGGAGTACTACTACATCTGTAAGTAGCAATGTCTCTACATACACTGGCACGGCATTATGCATTTATAATCTATAAAATATAGACTGTCAAGTTTTAAAATTTCGCATACTTAAATATCGTGTCGCGTGCGTAATGCCATTCATCTACAAACGGCAATGAGCCCGTCCTCAAACTATCCAACCACCTCGATGTCAAAATTCGAGCCATAATTTTCACTGGAGCACAGAGAGCAGTCGAAGGTGATCCACTTGGCATATGAGGATATCTGTCAAATCAGGAATGAAAAAAAAAAAAAAACAATTGAGAAGAAAAAGAGACAGTTTTAGCGAAATATTAGGATACACATGCACGCAATTCTTGTTTCTGTGCTTGCCTGTGGGATATTCACACAAACAAAATGTTACAACTTGCAGGTTTATATTTCTCACTTTGTGTTTTATTGGCTTGAAGTTTTGACATTGATGTTATGCCACTAGTACAGTACCATACCTGTGACTTCATGTGTACGGTACCATACCTGTGACTTCATGTGTACGGTACCATACCTGTGATGTAATGTGTACGGTGCCATACCTATGACTTCATGTGTACGGTACCATACCTGTGACGTAATGTGTACGGTGCCATACCTATGACTTCATGTGTACGGTACCATACCTGTGACGTAATGTGTACGGTGCCATACCTGTGACGTTATGTGTACGGTGCCATACCTATGACTTCATGTATACGGTACCATACCTGTGATGTAATGTGTACGGTGCCATACCTATGACTTAATGTGTATGGTGCCATGTAGGCGAATTGACCATACTGTGCCAGGTCTGTGACTTAATGCGAGGTGTCATGTCTGTGACATAATGTGAATGTCACAAACACGACCATGTTTGACAGTTAAAGTATAAGGTACCATGTCTGTAAATAAAAATTATGAATAAACATTGTCAGTGAATGAGTACGGTGCTCTGTGAGTGTGTGAGTTATCGTGTATAATCCTGGATGGAGATGTTTGAGTCTAGGACTAACAGGTCAGCTGATATAGGACAGAATGTAGAAACTGTGGTGTAACACCTCCCCCCCACTGAATGTCTGCTTTCGTTCAGATGGTCTGAGTAGTATGTAGAAATAGACACCTCCCTACCAAATATGGCTGGTCCAGATCTTACAGGTAAAATGTTGTTTATGCTGGCTGTGTGAACTTGGACTGTCTTGCAAATTCAGAACAGCATTGCTCTGTTGGGGGAACTGCTCCAGATAACAGCACAACAACCATACTTTGTGCTTTTTGTAGACTGCTCCAGATAACAGCACAACAACCATACTTTGTGCTTTTTGTAGACTGCTCCAGATAACAGCACAACAACCATACTTTGAGCTTTTTGTAGCCTGCTACAGATAACAGCACAACAATCATACTTTGTACTTTTTGTAGACTGCTACAGATAACAGCACAACAACCATACTTTGTACTTTTTGTAGACTGCTCCAGATAACAGCACAACCATACTTTGAGCTTTTTGTAGACTGCTCCAGATAACAGCACAACAATCATACTTTGTACTTTTTGTAGACTGCTCCAGATAACAGCACACCAGCCACACTTTGTGCTTTTTGTAGACTGCTCTTAGATGTGATTTTAGCTGCTTATTTGGAATAGTATGTCAGTTGTGCTGTCACAACTGTCGTGACTCAAATATAAATATAATTCACGAGCCTCCTCAGACAAAGCAAAGATATCTGAACAAGACAAATAGTCTATTCCAATTTTACTAGTCTGATATATGCAGTCAGTCCCCAGTGTTGTAGTTTGACTGTTTCCATTAGCCAACGCAGCCTAAGTATACATTTGTAGTCCTACATTCAGTAAAACTAGCAAATACTGTGATGTAGGAAATTACCACTGGAAATGAAAAGTATGAAATTTAAACACAATACACAGGAACAGCTGTGGTGACTATCCATTTTGAAGGATTTCATGGTGAACATGCCACAGGACAGAAACATTCTGAGGAAGGTGTGATGCATTATTTTAAACATCATGCAGCATATACATAAGCAACTGTAAAACAAACAGGCAATATGAAGGAGAAGGTCTTAAGCTAGTGAATGTACTAGTGTACTGTACTAGTGAATGTACTAGTGTACTGTACTAGTGAATAGCATTTATGAAATGGAGCACTGACTCCACCTGCTGGCCAATTTATTAAAATGTGCAAAAAACCGCATAGTGCACCCGGCCACTTATAAATGAAGTCTGATCATTTTCTATGAGTTAAATGGCAGTAAAATGAAAGGCAATTAAAAATATGTACTTAGATGAAGGAAAGGTGACAATTCATTTTAGCATTTTAAGAGATTTCAGCTGAAATAGCCAAGGTGGGGCCTTAGACATATATGGTCATAGCACCCCCTATTAACCAATCGGCACCAAGGTTGGAGGGTCTATCTGTAGTCATGTACTACAGTAGTGGGTTGAATTTGGTGAGGATTGGCTGAAGCGTACCTGAGATATAGCTGCCTGATTGAAATGGCATGGGACTGCTGTAGGGTAAGTGTGACTGGTGTCTATAGTGTACAGGCAGGTCAAGGAGGCATCCATAAGGGCAGTGTGCCCATTCACCTGCTACCAGAGCTGGGGAGGTGCGGTGGAGGTTGTAGGAGTAATAGAAAAATGTCTTTTATTGAGTTTTTAAACATCACCAGGAAATGTAAATGTCATTCGACAGGAGTCATGGAACTGAAAGCAAGAAGGATTTTGTCAAATTAGATCTTATTCAAAGATAAATGAGGAAAATGTCAGTTGCACTGATTCTGTAGGTTTAGAGACTCATGTGCAATTGCTGTAGCTCCTCCTATTGATTGATCAGTGTGAAATTTGGAGGGACCCTTAATTAATAAGGAAAGAGGTGGAAAAATTCATGAAATAATATAAATAGGTACTAAAGAAAAGACTATTAACATTTTAGAGCAGGTATATACAATTACTCTCAATATTGTGCAGTGTTATTTGTACTGGTTTGAATCTCCCTTTGTGTGCATTTGAGCTCTGGTTTTGGGCCCTGGTTCCTGGGATTGTTCCTATTCATTATCATTGACTATAGCAGAATTTAGCATATTTAATGTAGAATGTAGCATGTTTAATATATCCTATATGAAGATCTATGTAAAAATGCAGGAAGTGGGCAGAGATAACAATCTAGTCAGTTTATATACATTATGTACTGCCAGATTAACAGTTTTTTCCTCATTCTACTGTTAGCTGGTATTCTAACTATGAAAACAGGTGTCTGTGTTTTCGCAGCATCTACCACAGCTGAAAATGGAAGAAGAACATGTTTAAAGCTTAAAGTGTTTGTTCGACCATCAAGTAAGTACTTCCTTTCAATACCTAATTTCTGGGTTTTACCCTGAATTTTTCAGGAAATCCATCCACATTCAGGCCATTTATCCTTCTTCAGGTCGGTTTGCTTCTGTTTAGATTGTGTTGAGATGCAACTAACCAGGCAATCTTACTTTAGATAGCCTTTGATGTTTAGGTTGTTTGCTTGTCTGGGGATTCGAGTTAAGTTTAGGGTTTATTCTTCATTGTTGTCCTTTGTGCTTTCACTCATTTCACTGTTTTTCTGCTTTTACCAGACAGCTGTGTAAAAACCGCGGGGTCTGATCGCGTATTTGAGGTCAATGACAATTCATTAGAACCAAGAGGTTAGTATGATTTTGAAGACCTTACTGATATCGCCGTCGTTTCTCCAATCAAATTCACACCTAACCCCTTATTATCTTCCTTGTGACAGCCATCCATCCATCCATCATTCCATTTTCTGCCACTCATCCGGGTCTGGGTCATGGGGGCAGCAGTCTGAGCAGGGATGACCCAGACCTTCCTCTCCCCAGGCACCTCCACCATCTCCTCTGGGGGAATTCAAAGGCATTCCTAGTTCAGCTGAGAGATATTAGCACTCCAATGTGTCCTGGGTCTGCCCCAGGGTCTCCTCCCAGTTGGACATACCCAAAACACCTGGCCAGGGAGGTGTCCAAGAGGCATCCTAGATAGATGCCCAAACCACTTCAGCTGGATTCTTTTAATGCAGAAGAGCGGCAGCTTTAATTTGAGCTCCTACTGAATGTCCAGGTTCCTCACCCTTTTTCTAAGGCCAAGGCCAGACGCCCTGCAAAAAGCTAATTTCTTCTTCTTGTTTTCACAGTCTCATTATTTTGGTCACAACCCATTGCTTCCGAAGTCAGGGTAGGAGCATAGATCAAGCAGTAAATTGATAGCTTCGCCTGCCAGCTCAGCTTTCTTCACCACAGCAGACCAGTATAACACACACATAACTGCTGATTCTGCACCGATCTGCCAGTCGATCTTGCACTCCATTCCTCCCCCACTCGTGAACAAGACCTCGAGATACTTAAACTCCTCCGCTTGAGGCAGTAACTCAAGCAGCGGGTAGTTATTAAAGGCTCAATGATCGGTCTGTGAAGGCCTTGCCTTCGACTGCCACTTGATCCACAATGCCCTGGGCCGTCACAGCCCCCCTGCAGGTGGTGGGCCCACAGGAGGGTGTACCCATGTAACTACTTTGGCCTTTTCCTGGCTGGGTCTCATGGGTAGCAACCTGACCTAATCTGGGTGAGGTTACACGCTCATTACTCATTTCCTTCATAGTGGTTTTTGAATTGCAGTTTGCCTTGTGAGACCCTACGAAAGGCAAATTCCCCAACACCATAGCTCCTACAATCACAGAGGTACACAAACTCCTCCACTACAATAAGGAAGCAATTCGTGGAGGGGTCCTTGTCACACAGTCTCCCTTATTTCGTAACTCATAATCATACTGGGACCCCCTCCCCACACACAATGTCTACACAATGTGACCTTGAAAATGGCTTGTGCTTTACATGATGCCACTTAAGTTTTCTGTCACATCGCTGCATGATGATCTGTTATTCTAAGTGGGCTTCTATTATAAATGAATCACTACTTTCCTGTTCTGTAGTGTTTATTGTAGCCATTCATTATGGTGCCTTATGCAGAATATATATCCTTTAATAGTGCTTGTCATGGATAATTGATGCTGTCAGACCCCACAATCAGCAGGAGCATTTTCCTGTCAGCCAAAGCAGGGCTGCATGTGTGGCTAACGATCTGGCTGTTCCCCAAGTTATTAATGAGTGTTTGTCTGTTTCCTGCACTTAAGGCTGTGCCCTAGAATATGGAGCAGCCTAAAAGAGGGAGTGGCCAATTGTTACAAGCCTGGGTTTGCAACAAAGGAAACGGACAGTAGACAGACTCTGATCAACAGATTTGCACACAGCTGGACTTGTGCACTACACAAACAGAATTGCATTCGGCACACCACTGAGTATGACTTGCGAGGGATGAGGAGCTGTAAACCACCCCCCCAGGCAACAATCCTATCCAGTCCAAGGGAAGAGGCGGGTTCTGATACATGTTGGTGGAGCTCATTGCTCTCACCGGGACACGCCCCTCACGTCATCAGTCAGCAAACATGCAACACTGCAGTCAGAGTGCAATATAAACACAAATCACCACACCTATCTACTCTTCCATTGTGAGTGAATGGCCTGTCTGCCTTTACCCTTTGAGCGTGTGTCTTCTCTGCTCTTCCTCATTGAGGGAGTGGCTTATCTGCTTTTTTCCTTTTAAGGAGTCGGTTGTTTGTAATCCAGTAATAAACTACTTCCTGGTTTTTACCAGCTTTTGCTTTTTCTTGCTTTTACTTTACAGATGACACAATCCATGAGTCTGCAGAGCCTTCTGGGAGTGATGTCAGCGTGGCCGGGCACCTGGCCTGCACTGCTCTCTCACTGTTGTCATTCATACTTTACCTGGCAGTGCACCTGGCTTCATAACACCTAGGAATTGAAAGTAAAGGGCAGCAGTTAAACTACGTGACCGTCTGCATGAGTGTGTGTGTGAGAGAGGGCCCAGCCTCACCCACAAGCAAAATCTGTGATTTTGATGGATATTTTCTAAATAATTTTTCTTTCCCCAAGTCACACTGCATCATCCATAATGGCTTGCATGGCCACATCCATTCAAACACACAGACAGACACACACACACAAACACACAGACAGACAGACACACAAACACACAGACAGACAGACAGACACACACACGTATGGGTACCTGTATCATAAATAGCTCTGTCCACAGGGTGTGGTTGATGTTACATAGCACTGGTTTGTTTCACTACTGAGGGCCATTTCACCACTGATTGTTCCACTCCTGGAGTGAATACAAATTTTAACCAAATAATTTAACAACCTTAAACCCACTTTTTCTAAGGAAGAATCCCCAAAATGATTTTTGCACGGAAGCATTATGTTTCATGTGTTCTGGCTAATTTAAAGATGATTTTGGAGCAACATAACCAGGTTACTGTTGTGCATCGGTCTTGTAATTGGATTATGACCTGGTAAACTACACTTTAAACTGCATGCCATATTGAACAGGTACACTACACTGATATACTAAATAGTAAACTGAACAGGAAAGTTACACTTGTATAATACATAGTATATTGCACAGGTACACTACACTGGTATCCTACCTGGTATATTGCAGAAGGCATATTACCCTCTATACTATATAGCATACTACACTGGTATAGTGTACAGATACACAAACAAAGGTATGTTAAACGTAGGTTTAGGCTGAGCCTTAGGCAGGCTTAGCTGTAGACTCTCCATTGTTCACACTGTCCAGCCTATTCTTTGTCTCTGGAGTAGGGCTGCATGATTAGTTGGTTTTGAATCACAATCTTGATTCATACCCTACGCATTCCCATTCTAGGCTGAATCGCAATCTCAATTCATACCCCTATTTGATCTCATTCTATGACTGAATCGAAATTACGATTCATACCTCTATATGATATCTTATTCTTATGTGGATTCTGCCGTGTTCGCATTAGGGGGCAGATCTGTTACATCAAACCAAGCTCTCCCTTTTCTCCATAAGCAGCGTCAATAAATCACAGGACTGCGTTACATTGCATTACAGGAAGAGGGGGCATAAAAACGTGTTATATTGAAGAGCAGATGAGGATTAAGTTTATGATTAGCATTTTTCATTGGAAACGCTGGCACAGATTAACGGAATGATGTTAAGTTGTTTTTTATTCTGTGGAAAGATTGATCTGTAGATCTGATATAATAATAAATTATAAAGATTTCACAGGCCCGCACTTTGAGACCTCTTATAAATGGTGAATGAGCTGACAAAGTCCCTCATTCTCTGCTAAAGAAAATTGCTCATTGTCCAATGCAGTCATTTCCGTTATTTAATCTGTTTTGTGTTTAGCTCTGGTGCTGCTGACTTTGAATACTAATTAAGTATAAATATCAGGCTGCAATACTGGCCAAGACTGACACATTGGACTGACACCAATATCTTGATTTTTAATAATTATCAGTCATTACCGATATGTGAACTGATATACCATGCATCTCCACATAGTTTGTTCCATCTTCATAAAGATAGCATGGAATGCAAAATAATAATAAGAATCAAATGTATTGCTCAAGAACCAAGAGAGAAAATCAATCTCAATTGCAAAAACATTGCATTTTGTCCTTTCTCCAGAGTTGTGCCCCACTATGGGGTCTGCAACAATTCAGGGCTTCGCCTACAGCAGATTCATATCAAGTGGGTGTGCAATACTGGGTCAGAACTGAGAGAATTTCCTTTTAAACAAGGAATGAGGGATTTGCATTCTTCATGGATACTGTGTATCCCACATTGACTGGTGGTGGACGGACACGAATAACACCCCAGTACACTGCGTCAGGAGAGGAGTCAACACACACTATTTATAAAACTTTATAAGACTTGGAAATTTACATTTACAAACAGAACTTTTCTGTAAATAATGTTTGATATTAATTTCATTTGTATGTCTTTTATATTTAAAAAAGGCCATGGATGTTTTGTAACATATTGGTTTAGTGTGGTCTTCTGCGGCCCTGGGCACTTCCACAGCACTGACACCCCTGACGTCCTGCTGTGTGCAGATCGAGGTGTCATCAGTCTGCTTTTCATCACTCATTATCAAGGACTGCGATAAGCTGGAAGAACAGCTGTTCTGCTGTGGTCTCATTTGATGCCACAATTTTGGCTAGACTTGCCTCTGAAGCAGTCTGTCTGTGACATTTCACTCAGAGCGTACTCACACTTGGCCCAGTTGCTTTGTACCATGCCCGGACACGACTGTCCCCACTCCCCACTCCCCCGCTGGTCTGCGCTCACATTGTGCTTAACGATCCGGGGCCACGCATGCGTTTGTCGTCACCTTGCAACTTCTTGTGTTGAACAGGAAGAAAAGCCCTATCGCACAGCACAATATACTTCATGATTAATGTCCTTGTTTTGTGGCTTATTTGGAGTCATTTTGGGCACGATGACACACGACCCTCTTAAAGATTTATTGAGTAGGCAGTGCAGCAATTTTCATTTAATCACGCTGCATGTACAAGAACATATTTTAACAAATATTTCAGACTTTTTATCTGTTGTATCCAGTTGTTCCTAGAAACTCTCGTCACCCAAATTTCCAGCAAACACTGCATCTGTGCCGTAAGACCAAAGTGACCCCTTTGCTGCCTTGTTTGTTGATGTATTTTGTTTTCATTTTTTTTAATCAGGGCTTTAGATAACAGGTGTGAAAATCTGTCTGGAAGTCGGCTTTTCAGTACTGCATGCCTAAAATATAAATGAGAGGTGCATTAAAAGTTAATAATCTGTAAAAATTTGGTGTATTTTTATTCAGTTCGGTTAGTGGAGCACGCCACACGCTACCGCTTTGGTGTATCGTGGAAGGCAAAGGCACTACAGTGGAAGTAAAGAAAGGGATGCAGCTCAGCAGCCACAACATCTTCTAAAAGACAAGATATTGTGGATGAAGACAAATGATAAAAAGATAGAGGTGGTGTGGCAGTACTTCTTGCAGTTTAAAGTCCAACATGTTTATTAAACATAAGGAAAAGCCGGCATGCAAACAGATTTTTACGCCCGTTGTATAAAGCTCTGTATATGTTTGTCGCTATCCTATCTGTGCAGCCTACCCAATCCATTTCTTCAGGGTCAGTTCATGTATAGTGTAAATGTATACATGTGTGTGCCAGTCACATTACTGACCACATGTCTGTGTTTCGTGCTTTGGCATGGTTAGCAATCACGCTGCATACCGTGCTGGAGTCCAACCTACTGTGCGTGGGTCTGGTCCTTCAAGTCGGGTCAGGCACAGTACAGAGCAATCACACCAGTCAAACAAACTGGAATGAACCGTGCCTGGGCATGGTACAGATAGCCCATTGTGAGTACACTCCTAGTTTGTGTATGTTCATGGCTAGATCTCTTCCTGTTTCCTGTTCTCTTGTGCGGTGTATGTATATGTGTATATGTGCACAGCCAGCTGTTTTCCTGTTTCCTGTTCTGTCACATACAGTACCAGTCAAAAGTTTGGACACACCTAGAAATGTTTATTTGTGCTATTCTCTGCATTTTGGTATAAATATAAAGACATCAGGACTATAAAATAACAAACATGAAATTATGCACTGAGCAAAAAAAATAATAAACAAAATAAAAAAAATTGTTGGGGGGGGGGCAACTCCATGGGTTGGGACCCAGAAGGTTACTGGTTCGAATCCTGTGAACACTGATGCCACCATTGGGCATTTGAGAGTGGCCCTTAACCCAAGTTCCTCCAGGGACTGGCTGACCCCACCTTCTCCTTCACACCAGTTTCATGAGGCGGCCTCCTGAGATGCTTCTCCAGCTGTACTGAAGGAGGTCCCACATATACTTTTCCTTCACTCTGGTCTAAGTCCTCCAAAACCATTTCTGCTATGTTTATGTCAGGTGGCTAAATAATGCGAGGCAACACTATCACTCTCCTTGGTAGACGGCTTGGCATGAACAAACTTTTGACTGGTACCGTAGGGTGTATGTACACAGCCGACTCTCTTCCTGTTTCCTGTTTCTGATACTCACCTGTCCCAGGTACTCAAGTGTCCCAGGTACTCAAGTGTCCCAGGTCTCCATGCTTCTTCCTCCCGCTCACATTTGGATTCATTGTCTAAACCAATTGTGCCTCATATTGGCTCTCTACTGCCCTCACCTGGACTATCTCACACTTTCATTGTTGACCCGTTCCTGTGTATTTTAGGAAAATAATCCAGCCTATAAGGTCTCCATTTATACACAGGCAATACAGAATCTTGCTCCACAGCCTAATGAATAAATACTTGTTTGATGTTTTTATCTGTGTCTCATTTTATATTTATTTATATGAATGAATATGTATGTGATGGTGTGTGGGTTAGGGGGGTGCCTGTGATTGGAAGGTTGCCAAGTTATATCCCATGGTTTGGCAGAGTGGTGTCACCTTTGATCGTTTGAGCAGGGAACTTGTCCCAAATTGCTCCAGGGACTGAGTCTCTGTCCTGCTCTCTGCTCCTCAATTACATATTGCTTTGGACAAAGGGTTTGCTAAATAAATTAATGATTTTGTTTGACATTGTGATAGTAGCAATCATTGATAGAACATCTGACCACAGACTGAAAGGGAGGCTCTCACTGAAGCAACCACTGATGAAGATGGATTACTACAATGGTGCAGCATCTTACACCCAGAAGAGTCCTCCGGATATGAGCATGTACTCTGGTGGTTGCATGGCTACTCCCAATGCAACCCCCCACCCCAACACTCCCAGAATGCGATTATCATTCTAATCGTGGTGAATTCAGAGAAACAGTGGGGATCGAGGCAGCTTCAGACATTGGAAACAAGCTATGCTTCCCAATGAAGTCATTCTTCAACGGGCTACATTTGTGCTTCAGTCTGTTAGGGCAGTTTTCAATCTCCCTGTTTCTCTCCTGGCCGTCTCCGCCAGCGGCTGTCTGTGCCTGCAGCTGTGGAGCTCCATGTGCAATTATGATCAGACCCAGCAAGTGTCACAAGGAAAAAAAAGAAAGCACAAAGACAAAAGCCCTTCAGCTGCATGATACAGAAATGGGTCATTCGGCATCCACATTGGTGCCTTTCTCAATGCACTTGTGCGCCGCAATCTCCAGTATGAATGATCGATTATTCTTCTTACTGATCCTGAAAGCAAATGCTGTCAAGCACTGTCCAACGTCCTCCCTGCTGATCAGCTGCCCTATTTTTAAATATTTATAAATAAGCTCTGCTCTTCAATGCTCCAGTCAGGTTCTCCGAAATAGGAAGCCCTCAAAAAGAAAGCATAATGTGAGAGTTCATTTCCATAGGTGTGTTTAAGCGAATGAGAATACACTAATGATGCAGTGGAGTCCATGCAGATCCCCAGCATAGACCACACACAGAAGCTTGAGGTGCTGCTTTACTGGCTGGGACAGACAGCCCCAGAGGCTGTGAGGAGGGAAATATAGTTCCAGAGATCCCAGTCCTGTTAAGTGTTTCCTAGTAGCGGTTGGCAATATGGACTTTCAACTGTATGGATGGTATCGGATGGACGGTACTTGTTAACAATTTGAACTTGTATATCAGTGTAAGTAAAACTTTCAGAAATCAGTTTGGTTTTCGGTTAATACTGCCCAACACTAGAGCTTCCTGTCCTGTTGAGTGTTTCTCAGTATCAGTGGAATATTGATCCAAAGTTCAGTTTGGGTTTGTTACTCTGCCTGCACTGAGGGCCTTCAGTGCCTTGCACTGTGCAGACGGTCTGGGTTTGTTACTCTGCCTGCACTGAGGGCCTTCAGTGGCTGGCACTGTGCAGATGGTCTGGGTTTGTTACTCTGCCTATGTCAGACTCTGAGGGACTGATTTGCCAGCAGAATCATCACACATATTCAAATCAGTATGCAAGCTCAGGTGCTTCTCAGTTGACCAGCAGAGCCATGGACATTTGATTTGCCTCAATAGGGGCCTCTGTCTGCATACAGTGCTGTGGTAAGAGGTTGCCATGCAACAAATAACCACTAATATAAATCTCTGAATCAGAATGTTCCAGTACTCTGACACCACAATGACAGCATGCTCCGTAAACTGCAGATTATATGCTCTAAAGCACACAGTCACATGCATATACAGCAGAAACGACATCAATACAGACGTGGCAGAAACTCAACTGGCACTCACATGTGGAATGAAAGCAGCTGATCACACTTTATTTAAGGGGTCACAAATTATACTTTCACTTAATTAATCATGAACCAATGCTTAGTTAATGTATTAATGAACCACAAACTAAGTCTTAGTTAAATTAATGAGTATGTACTTGGCACCAAGTCTTTCAGCTCACAACATCCCCCCGGGACCAAGGCTTGAGTCTCCACCCTCACTCCACGTGTGAAGTTTGCATGTTTCCCCCCTGTTGTCAGTTTCTTCCGGGTACTCTGGATTCCCCAAACAGTCAAAAAAGATGCTGAAGTGAATTCTGAGTTACTAAGTTGCCCATAGGTGTGAATGGTGTGTGAGTGAGTGTGCCCATCCTGGGTTGTTCCCTGCCTTCTGCTCATAGTCTCTGGGATAGGTTCCAGACCCGCTGTGACCCTGAAAAGGACAAGCAGTTACAGAAAATGGATGGATGGATAGATGATCAGCCATTTTCAATATATAATGGAGGATTTTGCTGGTTCATTCACCACTCAGCAGAGGTCATAAAAGGCATTACCTACATAGTCAAGTAAATGTATTGTGCTGTTAATGCAAAACAGAAATGCAGTGTGACCTTGGGCAATGTGCACAGACTAATCTGGTTGGTAAGAGACTTAAAAAACAATTTATAAATGCACAATGAACAGAATTCTTTTTTTTTTTTGTATTTTGGGTACTTTAACAATTAATATTAATTTTGTTGTATTAAAATATGCTTTTTTGCTCTTTGACAGATATTCTTAGAAATCTGTGATCATGGATATTGCAATAGAAAAAACAATGATAGTCAACATCATCACCCACATAATTATCATAATAATCATCAACAACATATGCAGTTTATTTTTTCCTTTTTCTTTATGTCTCAGGCAGATTACCATGTAATTGACATTTCTATATTTATTACATGAATATAAGGCAATAGAACGGACAGTGTCGCTATGTACTGAATTGTACTGATTCGTTCAAAATACAGCTATTTCAAACACTTTTCAAATTACTGAACTGTGTATAATTCAAACACTACGGTACTGTACATAAAATTTACCTTAATGTAGTTTCACTGCTGTGTCTCATTTATCATAAGCTTTGATGAGTATTTTTGTCATTCAGAGAAAATGACTTTTTTTCCCGCCATATTTTATATTCACGCAGCATTAGCTTCAGGAAGCTAACCAGAAGCAGACAGGTTACCGCATGGCAAAGTAGGGCGACCAAAGTAAAGAAAAAATATATATACAGTCATGGCCAAAATTATCGGCACCCCTGGATTTTTTCTGTGACATGCATACTGTGACATGCATACTGTGACATTCATACTGTGACATGCATACTGTGACATGCACCGATTGACCGTTTTTCGATAAAAGGCCTACACTCCTTCACAGTGGCTTTTGGATCCTCGGTGGTCTCTCTCATCGGTTCTGACACTGAGGTCTTGCTGGTGCCTGGGCCATCGCCACTCCTTCATGGAAGAGGTGGCAGTGTTCTCAATGATATGTCCTGCAATCTTCTTATGTCCACATACTGAGCCACACCTTTCCACCACTTTATTCAGATCTGAAACTTATTTGTTATCCACCATCGAATCTTTGCTCTGAGATTTTCATCCTTGTAATGGAGGCTTGCAAAGGGTAGCTGCCTTTATCCTGAACTAATTACAATTGTTGCAGTTCAAAACAGCGTGAGGTTAATGATCTTTTTCTGTCATCTGGCAGGCGATTGATCATAGTGGATGTTAGAAACAATCCCTGTTAATTAGAGGGGGCAATTTTTTCCCAAACAGTTCATTTACATTTTAGCTTTTTTTGACAGTTATAATACATAAATATAGGCAAAAATATTCTGATGTAATTAAATTACATCCAACAAATTTGATTTTAATGGCTTTGTAGACCATCATTGTGTCCTGCTGTTCTTCCCTTTGACCTATGGCCACCAGCATCTATTCTCAGGTGGTACTGCAGCCCAGCACATGCTGCAAGGTCTGCAGCCCCTGAACCTCATCATGGGCAGCACATGCTGACCCACCTTCACCGGCTACTTTACCAGCAGACTGAGCAGAAGCCTAATGTACCTGCTCTAATAATGCACTTATAATGTGTACACACCTGTTTTCTGGCTTGTACAATGTTGGCATTCCTTGAATCGGAAAATGGGATAGGGCATACGCACATATATATTTGTACTATTCTCTACATTTTAGTATAATTATAGACATCAAATAAATCATGCATTGTCAAAAAATAATAATAATTTGCTTGGGGTGGGGGGCAGCTCTGTGAGTTGGGCCTCAGGTTGCCGGTTCAGATCACATGGTCGGCAGTGTGATCCCACCATTGGGCTCTTAACCCCAGTAACACCAGGGCCTGACTGACCCTGTTTTCTCCTGCACCAGTTTCACCAGTTTCATGAGGTGACCCCCTGAGATACTTTTCCAGTTTCACTCTAGTCAAACTCTTCACAAAGGATCTCTACTGTGTTTAGGTCAGGTGGCCCAGTCATGTGATACAGCACTCTGTCACTCTTCTTTGTTCTGTAGGTAGCCTGTCATGTCCGAACTTTTGATCAGTACTGTGTGTGTGCTGGGGGGGAGGGGGTGGGCCTATCCTTGTGGGGACCAAATATCCCCTTAAACTTTTTTTTTATCTTAAAAAAACTCCTGGTCCAAAAAC
>JAODJT010000117.1:30811522-30849025 GCA_026776745.1 Genyomyrus donnyi
TGGACCTTGGTTTCTCTAAGAGGTCCAGAAAGCCGGAGGATTTGCAGCTCCATGAGTTAATGATGTAAAACTAGGCATTCTCAGTGTCTCTATAAATGCTGTTTTGGGGGCGTGATGATATTAAAGGCACTTTTCTGTGTGTGGACAAGACTGTTAGCCAGTCATTTTCAAACTTTTTTCACAAGGCCCCCCTAGGGCTGGTATATTTCCCCGGATCCCCCCCCCCCCCCCACCAACCACACACATACACACAAAGACACACGAAACGGTATTCCACATATCCGCCATCATAATATATGATTTAGGTGTTGCTTTGCCATCACGTTTTTTTTAATACTACTAACAACTAGAAATTTCTCTATGGTCCAACCAAATATGTAAGCATTAACTGAGCAAGTTTCCCACCAAAAACCGTTGTTACGTCACTAGACGTAACAGTTCAATGTATTCAATACATGGTGCTTGTCCATTTTACACATTTTAATAATTTTTTTTGTATGCACCATATAATATGTGCAGGCATAATATGAACTGGGGGGCAGTGGTTCTCACCCGTTTTGCACCACGACCCAGTTTTTACCATGCCAGCTCAGTCGCGACCCTATATCAAATGCAGGTTTAGATTAACGCTATGGTCAAGTGCACAGTGCACTCTGCAATTTACACCGATCGATGCCTATCGCAGAAATCTGATTGGATGTGCCAGAGAATTTTAAATTACACATCAGTGGTTTGGCTTCTTCCATCGGTTGGGTCACGACCCACGGGGTTGAGAATCGCTGCCCTACAGTTTGAATATCTCTGCTATGAGCTGCTAACCATGTGCTTGACGGCTGCCACAATCTGGGAGAAGATGACCTTGCCGTGGGGGTCCGAGAGGCGGCCCTCGGTGCTGATGCGGCGCTGTAGCTCCCCCCCGGGGGCTAACTCCATCACCAGGTGCAGACGCGACGGTGTCTCCACCACCTCGTACAGCCGTGTGATGTTGGGGTGCCACAGGCGCTCCATGCTCGTGACCTCCCGCCACAGCAGCTGCTGGTTCTGGGGATCTAGTCTGGTCTTATCCAGGATCTTTATGGCCACCTTGTCTGAGGGTCAACGGTACAGTAGGGAGTCACAGTGGAGCACCTTCCCCAGTGAGTGAATGGAGGCTGCATGCTTTGGAATGTGTTTCACTCCCTCCCTCCCCCGTACCTTTGGTGAGAGAGTGGACCCCCAGCTTGACACAGGAGAAGATCCCACAGCCGATCTCGCTGCGGATCTTGTAGAAACCAACGCGGCGACCTGCAGCCAGCTCACGAACTGTCTGCTCATCACACCGCATGTCCAGGTAGAGCTGCTCCAGGGGCGTGGCCTGCTGCCCCAGAGATGTGGCCTCATCCTCACTGGCGCTGTAAGAACTGTCCTGGGCTCTGCACTGTGTGTGGAGGGGGTCCCTCAGGCTGGGCCCACTGGTCAGGTATACGACTACCATACCACTGGCTGCATGACTGTCATGGCAGCAGTCTCAGACAGGAAGACTGCAGCAAACACATACACATACAAATACATACACATACATGCAGCAGGTCACAATGACAGGAAGACAGCAACACACAGACACAGACACACACATAGCAGGTCATAGTGACAGGAAGACTGCAGCAAACACACAGACACTGCACCCTGCACAGGGTGTATATAGGACACCCCCAGGGGATGCAGGTGAAGCCTGAAGGCCAATTTTGAGAGACTCAGGGGAAGCGTTTCCCCTCAGCCCCTCAACATAAAGCAGACGTGTATGCTGGGTGTTTGTGTACGTGACAAATACATTAAAACATGGTTGCTTCCTCATGCCCTTGCTTGTTATAGTAGCTTGTTTCCCAGGAAATTCACCTCAACATACTCTCAGAAATAACTTATTAGAGTGTTCTGTGGTGTACATTTTTATGGGCTACAAAATTACTAAACATCTTTTGTAAGAAGTACAGTAACTATATGTATGTAAGAGAAGAAATTATTCAATGCATATAGAATAAACAAACAAATCCATTTATAACATTCATATTCAACAACAAGTATCCAGGAGAACAGGATGACACTCTATGTCTCACCTGTGCAGAATCTACAGCCTCAGGTTTGTCTGTTTTTTGGTAAACGTTCGTCATCGTTTGAGATCCCTGCTGATTTGTGCACATTGCAGGAACAGTGCAACCGTAGGCAGCTCACTGTCTAACATCTTTGAATAATCTTCTCCTTGAAGTCATACCCATCCCATCGCACTCACTTCTTTGCATCCTAGTCCATGCTGTTCAAACAGTCTAAATGGTTCTCATTAATTTTTTCAGTAAACCCCAGAAAGACAGTTAACTGCCAAGGAGATAGAGCCTTGTCCTTTCTGCCCCTCCACACTGGCAGTTTGACGGTGTGGCGGATTAAAGAGGAGCAGGACCACTTACACCGTCTAATCGCATTTATGTAGTGCTCAGCTCACCTCTGGCCCATGTCAGCACCAGGAGACTACATTTCATTTGCGTGTGGAGTAGACACAGTGATTAGTGGGGGGTGAGACTGGGCTGCTGGGGCTTTTTCAGGACAATGGGGGCTGCCGTTGTCCATTTGCGCCTCCAGTTACTGCCCTGTAAACTGACTGTCAATTCTGATGATTATACACTACAGTACAAATAATCATAATGGCAAAATAACCATTATTGACATAAACTGTTTTTACCTTTTATTTTATATGGAGTCATGCAATGACAAATGTATCTATGAGAAATAAAACTATTGCAGATTGTTAACCTATTTCACATGATAATTATGTTATTAGTAAAAACTGTATTAACTTCAAATTCCAAGACAACCAAACATCACAAACACTGGCATGCACTTCATAACTTTCTGAAATAAAATGCACATGCACAATGCGCACATGCCATGCTAATGCACTTTATTTAGAATTTGTGGCTGGCAGTGGGTCCTTCCTGCTCAGTCCGCTAATCCCACTGGAGGGACGGATGCACTTCAGCAACACCAAGAAGAAACCTGTACAAAGGAAACCCTAGAAGCACAGAAGGTCTCTGATAAAACACTGTGGATCCATTACATATTTAAAGTTACAGGTATAAGTGGATAGCAGCAGCAGATTGAAAGGTCACTTTTTAGTGACATAGAGAAGGTGCATATTATTGATAGATACGATGAATTAGGGTCCTCCCTCTGTAGTCAGGCATCACTAGCAGACAAAGGAAACATCAATCAAGGGAAAAACCGTCTCATATGGGCAGGTTCACTGCTGGTATTATTTAGATGCTGGGCAGGATATTAAACTTTTCTGCTTTTACCATTCTTTGCTTGATAGATGCTTCTGTCTAAAGCCATTAAAGTGAGTTTATGGCTGCTCTTCAGGTTAGAAAGGAAACCATTCTGAGATGAGAGCTTCAATGACCCTAACCCTTACCGTCATCCAATGAACGGAGGAACCCTTCAGACATCAATAATGGATAGTTGCATGGGGGTGGGTGGCTTTAAGGCCTTTCAGAACAGTATTAGATTTACGGTAATCCCTTTATCCTCCACGTAGGACAGGCACAGAGAACAGAAGTTAACACTGTTATGTGAATGTGGCTTCCAAGACCCTGATCTCAGAGCCATTGAGGTCAGCAATGACTGCTGGAAAATTGAGATAAAGAACCAAGACTCTGGGTGATGACAAAGGTTCACAAAGTGTGTTTTAAGATGTTCATGGATGTCGATCTCACACATATTTACTTGATGCTGCAGCTCCACTAGATTATTCACTTTACTTTCTAATAATATGCTGGGCTTTGAGAACCTGAAGTACAAAGGACCTTCTTCTATGTTCTCCAGCCTCATCTAAAAGAAACAAATGAAGTATGTTCCCTTTGACAATAGGTACCATCAGGCAGCTTTTACAGCAAAAATCTGTTAGTTTCATATTCTGTGCCATTCCAGTGGTGATGGAGTAAGGATGTTTGACAGACATCAATGAGCGTAAGGGATTAGCAATACATAATGACTGGCTACTGCGAATAGAATATCAGTGCAGGCTTGAATGACGGCAAACCAGTTGAATATAAATCCAAATTCAAATACTTTGAATTTTACTATGCATATGTATAATTAGGAAACCATAACTCTTATTCTCATGGATGAGGTCTATAATAATGCCAGGCTAAGTAAAAAAATGCACCAAAGAAATGTATGTGGATGAGTGTGTATGTTTATGATTGTTGATATTTACAGGAATCAGAAAACTGCAACACTCTTTTCTCAGATGAAGGGAAAGGCAGTAGGCATGGCAAACATACCTAAAGCTTCTTTCTCTTTGATTGGTGTGTTTGCTTGAATAGCTGCTGCTGCAATGCTGCCACCTGCTGGTGGAGAGCTGCAACCTCCCTGCTCTTCTCCTCTTGCAGAGACTGCAGCTTCTGTGTACATATGTACGCATACACTATATGTAGACTGTGCATGTGCACATAGTGTGTAGTATATGTACCCTGTATATAAGATCACACACACAAGCCAGATGTAGACACATACGCATACTCAACGACCTCCGTTCTTGTAGTACATGTATAATAATAATAAAGATATTTGAGTCTATTTAATGCGATTAAAACCTCAAACAATCTAAACAATCAAAACAAAGAAAATTTACTTAAAACCATTAAAGGTATAAAAAGACTTTTGCATGTGCATTTGTCTCCAAGCAATTTCTTCAGGTTTTGTCCTCACAGAAGAGCAAAATTTGTTCCAGTATGAATGCTAAGTATGCTCATGCCATGCAAACAGTACCCACACCCAAACCAAATCACACACTGAACACACACACAGACGTGTATTTACATCACAGTATATGGGAACACTGGATACTGTAAGTGCCCACATCTATCATAAACACCAAAAACATGCATACAAAGGGAAAAGGGGGTAAAAGACTTACACGTTGGAAGACACTTCTAGATACTGGCGGAGTCACTTGCAGTTGCTTGTGGCCCTGAAAGGAGGCCTGAACCCGGGCTATCCTGGCACAGAACTGCCGTGGGGTCAGAGACAGTGTAAAAGCTGAGCCATGCTTGCAGATGGCTAGGCAAAGCACCTCAGGACTGATCACTGACCCCACCTCCATTTGTAATTTCAGAAGCTCGCTCTGTCTCTCTCTTTCCTGCTCCTTTATCTTCTGCCTCATCTCCTCCAGCTCTGAATCCTTCAGCTCTGCAAGTGCTTTCATCTCCAGCCCCTTCATCTCGACTGCATGGGAAGGTGTGCAGAACATCTCAAGCAAACTCAGTGTATCCCTGTACATGTGTGTCATGTTCATGTTCCTTAAAATGCAGTCCTAACAGGAACATCACAGATCTGTGTGCTGAAGTCTAACGGTGCTCAGTAGCACTGATCTGCCTAGAGTTTATGGCTTCCGACTCATCACTGGTAAAGTGCAGTTCTGCCCAGTTTCTTTGCATCATCACTGAACACTGGTGCTTCCCATAATAATGCTAAATCATTACTGGTAAGATCAAAATAACAAGGGACAAACCTACTCACACCTGCCAAAACACTGCAAAATCATCAGAACTCAGTCCACTTCCTTCCCTAAACAAATGGATCGCGGCAACGGCTCACCACTGTGCCGCATTTCCTGCCGCATTTCCTCCAGCCCCTCCTGGTGGCGGTCCTCCAGATCACGAAGATCCTTAGCCAGCTTCTCTTCACAAGCCTTACCCTCCTGAGTCACATGGGTAAGCCATACAACTTTGAAGGAACCACAACTATGCCAACCTATGGCTGCTGCATACATGAGGAAACATGACCTTACCGATTGCCGCTTTAACATACCCAATCCTGTGGGGTATGTGTCTGTCAGAATTTCAGTGTTGTTAATATATGCAGATATAAGTCAAAATGGCCTTTTCAATTCCTCCAGAAACAAAACCGGTGGTATGGTAGCACAGCGGTTAGCACTGCTGCATCATACCAGTTCAAGTCTGCACCATGGCTCTGTGTGTGGAGTTTGCATGCACTCCCTGTGTCATCATAAGGTTTCCTCTAGGTACTGTGGTCCCCCTCCCCCAAGTCCGAAAACATGCTGTGATTAATTGGAGTTACCAAATTGCCCATAGGTGTGACTGAATGGTGTAAGTGGGTACAGAAAATGGATGGAATAACATTGCATTGTGTTGAAAGAAAGAAAAACAAAGCATCCTGGTTACCCCACCTCTATCCTAGCCTGAAACTCTCTCTCCATCAGCAGAATTGTGTTTCTCAGGCTCTCATTCTCCCCTGGAATATGGGAACAGCAGGAAGTCAGACACTGTGCACCACCCAAAGGGACAGGCTAAGCAAGGCAGGGAACAACTTACACCTCAGGTCACACTGCTGTTGTATCGATTGCTGGAACCCAGTGGCTGTGTGTAGCAGTTTATCTCTCTCTGGAATCAATATGACAGCAAAAGTGAGAAGGAAGCATGATGCTCAGTGGGTAACAATGTTAGCTCACACCTCCAGAGTTAGGGATTCAAATGCTGCCTCCACTCTGCGTGTGGGACTTGCAGGCTCTCCCTATGTCATGTGAGTGTCCTCCTGCAGTGTTTCTGTAGATTGTATGTTCATTGCTGCTCTGGCAACCTGTCTGGGGTGTAGTATGCTTTGTGACCCTGACTAGTATTTAGCAGATAAACGGATCAGCTTATAGTACTGGAGAAAAAAAAAACAAATTTAAAACAATGTCTACTCAGAACATTAAAAATAATTATAAAATCCCAATATCCTGAGTTTAAACCCACCTTTTTATTTTGGGCAATTAATGTATACAGCAGCTCCGCTTTGCAAAAATGTTTACGCTCTTTGACCACTAGATGGAAATATAAACACGCGAACTTCATTTCGTGAAAATTCAATAACGAAAATGACATATTGTCAGTCAGTGAGAACTATACTTTCACACACGTCAAAAGCATTTTAGTGTATATTGCATGTATGGCCTACATATACCAAAAAATGGACCAAAAGGCACATCTTCGTTTCATTCACAATGGAAGATTAAAGATGTGTTATTGGTGCACCAGAAAAAAACAATAAACACTTAAATAACCCTGTTCGGTTATTTTTTAACGTTGTGTCAGATCGACCTTAAAAGGCAAGAAGAAAATGAAAGCGCTTTCCCCCTTACCTTCCTTCAGATACTTTTCTTTGGTCTTACTTAATTTAATCAATTGGCTGGTTTCTTCTAATTTAACCTCCAGGAAGCTATTCCTTTTTGTGACTTCTGTAATTGTCTAGAAAAAATAACAAATCCTTTATTTCAGTGTAAGCGGGTGAATGCGCACACACTGGCCCTTTAGATGGGCTGGAAAGCGGAGCCCTGCCGGACCGTGCGGTGAAGCGTAGCCGGCCAGTGGCCAGCCGGGGCGGCGGAGAAGCCCACCTCCTCTATGTGGGTGAAGTCGCCAAGGAGCCGCTCCAGGTTTACCGCTGCGCGGCCCTGCATCACTGTACCGATAAGATGGGTCAGGACTCTATTACCTGTAATAAAGCCATTTAGAGCGTGACCATTTGTATTTCCCTGGAGATACTAATAACAACGTGGGCGGGAATATATTTGGCAAGAATGAAAACAATAATTTTGAAATTCTAAAAAAAGAGTTCCAATGTTCATACCAATCTCCCTTTGGGAGATTGTGAAAGGCAGCCCCAGTACTTCCATGTTATTTTAAAGAGGGTACCTGATAACTACATTTAAGGCCTACTACATGTGTCTATGCACTTGGTAAAACGGCTTAATGGAGCGGCACTCCCTGGTCAATATCTGATATTGTGACACTGTTTGCAGTTACTCCGTGCCACCATGGTGTAAAGTTTGTCAAGTTTAAAAAGTTACGTTTTAAAGGTGTCCGAAGCTTTTGTGGTGAGACATGTTCACGTACCCGGTTTCCGCGCTTGGCTCGCGTATAGCGCGCGGGGATTGTACGTTACAACGTCCCGACACCGCACGACCCGTAATGTAAAATAAAACGTGTCCCGATTTCAACCAGCATGGAATGCGATTTGTCCCGTATTTCTGTACATTGTTTTGGAAATCTTTATTGCCGGGACCCAACTCCCGGCTCCGCAAATGTTACCCTCGGAGACCCAGGGACTGAGGTGGCATCCCTTATTTTTTCAGATAGAAATTGGTAACCTTACTCGTCTCACAGCAAAACACTTTAACAATGAAACGTTAAAACCACTGTTGCTGAGTCTCACGATACAAAAAAGCAACCTCATCCCTGAAAACAAACCCACTGTATAAAAATGGAGAGATAAACCCCAAAATAAGCCCGAAATACGCAACCACATAGGACACAGTTTGTCCTGTGTTTGGCAAATGTGTTCCTTGTAAATATGACATGCACACAACAGTAATGAAATACCGGAGGCATAGTTCTGAAGTTTTAATTTACAATTTTCTGTTGTTATGACAGTAAATAACTAAGGCCTGCCATGAACCAAATTTGGTTCTTTGTAGCACATTTTACACACAATATTGGAAACTGAAACAAAAAAACAACAAACATATTTCAGAGAGATGCAAAATTATGTGACATATCTGCATAACAAGAAGTCCTAATTAACCTGTAACCACTCATTCAATATCAAATTCTGGCCAAATATTAAGTGATGGAAGATGATGTAAACTCATATTAACTGAGTTAGCCAAAATGGTTGAAACTAGTCAGCAAAGTAAGAAGTGAATTAATGTATGAATGCATGATAAGAAGAATGTGGCAATACAGAAACTCTTAAATCCTGATTTAACAGCCAGTTTTTACAACCTCAAAATCAGAAAAAGAAAACGCAACCTACAACTCAGTGAAATTATAAGCAATTTCAGAAACATCCCAGTCACTTGTAATAAAGGACTTGACAACACTCATTGAAACATGTGACCGTGATATAAAGTCAGTCTTATTGAACATGTGATATTTTAAAGTCCATCGCTGTGACTGTGTCTTCATGTGCCTGTTAAGATACTGAAGGGAGTCCAGTCCTTGTTTTGTATTGTTAATTCTAGTAGAGGTTTTCCTTTAGCTCAGTATTAATTATTAATACGTGATGATTTTCTTTTCAGTAGGGTACGACCAGCAAGACGTGTAAATTTTATTTACATCATATTGTCACATACGTGTGCATGTATTTCAGGTAAACTTTGTGTTACTGTCTTATTGCTCTGCTCTTATTCCCGTCGTGACGACTTAACACGTAGTAAACCAGGAACTCTGTCACTTCATGACTGATGGCTGTGCTGCCCGACAAGAAACCAGAGTAGTAACCAGAGTAGAGTAAATCACAAATGGGTATAGTAGCTATTTCTTTGGTCATCAAGCACTGACAATTCACTCTGAAGCTCAAGCTGGAAGCTGAGTACAGCAGCCATTATACGCAGCATAAAGACAGGCCTTTCCAAAAAAACCTAATTAGCAGAAAATGATTATATGCGTGTAATCTGATTGCTATAAAGCTTTCTCTTAAACAGGCACAGTTTATGGGCAGATGAGCAGCATAAAAACAGTGTTAAAGTAATATCCATTGTAAAGGATACACTTTTTAACTTAAACCGTTTAAAAATAGCCTACTGACCCATGTGACTGGAGCAGTACAAATTTTTTAGATTGTCCATTTGTAGAAAAAAAAAACAACAATGTATGTAATGATATGCATGTATATACTGTAAACTGAAAGTATCATTCAGCATCATTTGCAGGTGACAAACCCTCAGTGCCCTAATTATTTTAATTTAGATAATGTACAATTCAAATAAACATGATTCTCAAAAATATCTGTCTGAACAAGAAGTATCTCCTATGGAGACCTTTTATGCATAATAGCATGAACATCAGGGGTTATGTTAGGGTTATGGCCCTACAACATCATGTAGCCAGAGACTGGGGGTATAGGCAGGTTGGAACCAGGCTGAAATAAGGGCACACCTTCCTCTAGCTGCCTTGGGGCCTTGGCTGATGGTTTGCAGCCCTCTGTAGAGGAGTCAACGCTAATGTGTCTAGCACACTCCTCTGAGGTGTAGGTGCTGCCCTCTGGAGTCTCAGGCTGTGTCCCCCTCATCTCCTTTTCCGATTTACTCTCTTGCCTAGTGGACAGCATGACTCCACCTATAGAAGTGACCTCGCCCACCTGGCTATAGGAGGCCATAGTGCCACAGGATGGGGTACAGCACTGCTTAGCAAGCAGTGGCCTGCTGGAGGCTGTGCTTAACTGGCAGGAGGAGAAGAGAGACAGTGGCTGCGGAGCTGGTGTATTGGGGAGTGCAGCCTGGGCCCTCAGCTGCTCTGAGCTGTAACTACTCTCTTGGGTCAAATTGTCTTTCCAGCACGGGGCAGCAGGTTTGCCTGGGTCCAGAAGGCATTTCAGGTCCATGTTCTCTGCTCTGTGGTTTGGTTCCTCCAGGTCCAGCTTCAGGAAATCGATTAACAAATCTTCATTGCAGATGTTCGCTTTGTGGGGGTGGATGTGTAGAATGGAGTTGACTTCATCCATTTTGCCATTCTGAGCACATACGCACATGTTATTTGTGTGTCCAGGTGTGCATGTATGTTTATGTGCATGTATGTGTGTTTGGACATATGAGGGAAGAAAAACAAATGCACCAAATAAAGAATGCACCAATAAAGTGACAGCATTTTCATCACAGTGGAATTAGCAATGGAAATCTGGTCAGGGATCGGGACCACTGAACACCTTCAGGAGACGAGAGTACCTTCAGCAGGTCTGGATCGACCCCTTTGATCCTGGGGCTTGGAATAGGGGGCAAGAACAACACTGCCAACCTGCAGCAGAAGCCAAGTGTCACAACGGGGCATAAAGGAATGATGATCCACTTGATAACTTAGGCACAGCAACCAAACACAGACGTAAAATAACAAAGGATCAAAAGAAAGGCAGTACACAACAAAGGAATTAACTAGGGTTGAAATAAAAGGCAGGAGAACACAAACCCATCGAACAAACCGGGAAATGGGTGTTGACAACAAGGGGCACTACAACAAAGACAGGGAAACAATTCAATGCATACAATGAGGAACAGATCACAGGCAGGTACATATGATCATGTAATGAGGTTTAAACAAGGGAAAGGTGAGGATCATAAACAATCAACCAAGCACTTAGGACTCAAACATCTAGAGAAACAGAGACAGGACATACATACAAAACTGGCCACAGGCAGAGTAAAACCAGGAACAAAATATACTGAGGACAAGGAGCAAATACTAGAATACAACGCAATAAACATGATTAACATGGGGTATAAAGTAGCTCAAAAATGTTTAAAGAGGGATGTATAGCTGGTAGTCACACCCTCAGATCATTCTGCCTTGCTGCAGCCCAGGGAAGAGAGGAAAACAACGGGGACAGGAAAGGTGCTACTGTAGGAAAAGGGAAACAGAGGAGAAGACGGGATGGCCAGTGACAGCTGCTGGCCATGCGGGGAAACGAGACAGAATGGGATAAAGTACGGACCAATCCTGACACGATGGGGGCGTCACAAATACTGCTGACCATACGGGGAAACGAGACAGAATGGGATAAGGTACGGACCAATCCTGACACAATGAGGGCGTCATAAATACTGCTGACCATTGCTAAGGATGCAGCAATATGCCTAAAATTACCAGTAGAAACTGAGCAAGTGAAATGTCTGATATTCACTGATATTCGTTTGAATATTTTCCCCCTTTTTTGGCCATTTGATCCCAATTCACGTTACCATGACACCCGTGCCTTAGCCTAATGCCCTGTAAGTTTATCCATGACAACAAGCACGAGATCGTGATCGTTGCACATGACTGCTGCTCTTGTGGTTTGGCATGCTTTGCAGAGAATCAAACAAATGCCCACTGAACAGGTATGACAGTAAACCTACGAACCTTAAAGTCAGCAGTGGGTTTGGCCTCACCTCTGGTGTTGCGACAAGACAATCAGCAGCAGTATGGCGCTGACTCCTGCAGCTCCAAAGATCAGCAGCACACCCAGAGCAAACCCTGATTCTGAAAAGCAATGTAAATGTACTTCAATACTTCAATTCAATACACTGTGTGCTTCAATGTGATGAATCAATGTACACAACCTGTAATGAGCCAGTCTGTACAGATGCAAACTAGATTAGTCTAAACTGAATGTAGGGCAATCATGTTAACTGTGAGGTACTATGTTACTGTGAACCGAGTATAGAGGAATCAGGTGAATTGGTGTTCACCGTCAGGTCAAATACAACTCTGGAAAAAATTAAGAGACCACAGCAAAATTTTTAGTTTCACTCATTTCTCAATTTATGGGTATGCTATATATATATCGTAAACTGGTTCTTCAGCCTGGTTCTTCTCTGTTTGATAAAGGCACTGAAGACCTTGAAGAAGGGCTTCTGCCTTGCTTTAGGGGACTTTGGTCCTGCTTCTAGGAGCCTGTTATGAACTTGCCCTGCACTTCACACCACTTAATGTTTCCCATTGTTTTTGAAGGTCACTTAAGGTCATCCTCCCATTCATGAAGCACTGTTGGATAAACTGACAGTCATCTCTGGCATTAGAAAGTTGCTTCTGCCCTCTACCTGGCTAATTTTTTGTCATTCCCAGTGTCTCCTGTTTCACCTTGTTCTTGTGTACTGCAGTCTTAGAAGCTTTGAGCCTGGAAGCATCCTGCTGCTCAGTGTAGCCTTCTGCCAGCAGAACCAGGATTAAACCAGGATTTAACAATAGAGATTGTTAAAAATTATGGAGTGGTCTCCTAATTTTTCCAGAGCTGTATATTAGTTCACAGTGAACAGAGAATTTGTTATTGTTAGAGAAAACAATAAAAAGCAGCCCTTGATTATCTGTTGATTTAATTAGTAAAATACTGACCTCTGGACGGGCTCTGAGTGACCAGCATGATGTTGCTGAATTCCCCAAAGTTCTCAGACGCCACCATCCTGCACCTGACTTGTACCTCATATTCTCTGCCGGTGCTCAGTCCATAAATGGACTTCTGGGTCCTGGAATCAATGCTTAGCTAGAGGGACACAGCCAGATCCAAAAAAACGGCTTTAACCTGAGGAGCTGATCTGAGAAGCCTCAGAATTGCAGTGTTAAAAAGCAGGTGGAGGATATCCAGCAACAGAAGAGGTGGGTGAGCGCCGCCCAACGGGAACTGAGTAAGCAAACGCACCGTGTGCCAGCTCAGGCTGCCCCTCTCACGGTACTGTGCCTCGTACTCCAAGCTTAGCCACCCTGCACTCACGTCAGCGGACAGTGGAGGCACCCAGCGAAGCAGGATGTCGAAGTGAAGCCCGGAGCGACTCGCGTTCAGGAGTGTCCAGTTTAGGCCCACTGGGGGCTCAGGGAAGACTGGGGGGAGCAGAAACTGTAAATATGCCTACAGGGATGCTAAAATAAGCTTATGTCAGAAAACATATGGCACTGCATAACAGCAGTATCCGAATGGCATCACAGTGCGATGGTTATGAGTGCGGCTGTGGGGTAGACGGCGGATGTCACCAATGTCCTCGACACTGAAGCATATCTCATCATAGGTGACATTCAGGGAGGCCGAGAGCAGCTGCAAGCAGTACGGAGTCCACACAGACGTGTAACGTGAGCTGAAGTAGCACTCTTTTGGCTCGGAGGAGCTGTAGTGAGGACACTCATCCCAGCCCCCAGGGGACACACTACAAAGAAAGACGACTCAGAACGATCTATAACTAATATTCAAAGCAAACAGGGACGGGTGAGGGTCTGTAGCTAACATCTACAGCTAAAGACCAGGAGCAGCCAAGAATACCATATACGAGACAGATAGGGTTGGGTATTGCTAATAACCTAAGGATACGATACATGTCACGATAACCAGGGACGTGATAAAATATGCATGACGATACAGTGTGAATCTGAATACTGATCACATCCTACACAAACTACCAGTGAAAAAAGAGACATTTGTAAATACATTATTTGTACATATAATTTTGTGTCTGTATTATTTAGGCCTGGTTAACATCCTTAGAAGTGTGACCGTGAGTTATTACAATCTTTGATGTAGTAAAATACATTGATAAAAAATATATGGTTTCATTTCTGCTCTGTGTAATGCCTCAAGTTAATATACAATGCCTCAACTGTTTGGTAAATGAGATGTGTACACTGTGCTCTTTTTCCTGCAGCGCAACATAGCAAAAAACAAATTTGCACTGCAATGCACAGGACGCATCATGGTCCAAATGTAAGCAGCCTGTTGATTAGGCCATTTCTTCTGGAAAAGTCCCAGGGCTGTCCTTACTTTTCGTTGCGGAAGAAAACCCTGAGGGCACCAGCCTGTGAGAGGTTCTGCAAATTTCCTGCAGTCCACCAGCAGCGGAAAGTCTCCTGTTCCCGGGACAAGCAGCTGGTGAAATGGGGCCCTCTAGTGGTCACTGAGAATGAGAGAAGCACAAATACACCAGTTAGTATGCTGGGGAACATGGCCATTTCTGTGAGGGTTAGAGTTAGGATGCTGGGGAGCATGGATGTTTCTGTGACAAGTTATCCGGCTAAGTAAGAAATCCTTTTTGTGTTACAGGCCCCTGGTACAGCCTTACACTACAAGTGCACATGTGAGTCAGGCACGTAGCCAGGTAATAAAATTACGGGTTTGGAATCCCACCCAGCTGGCCCCCCACCACATGGATTTTATTTCTGGCTAAGTAGCTATAAAACCTACATTCTCCAAAATGACCACCAGATGGCAGAGCATTATACATTCCCAAAATTCCCAAGTTAAGGTTTCCATGGAAACTTTCCGGAAAGTTACCTGAAAATTTCCACCTCTTTGCAACCTTAATCAGCAGTACACCTAACCATGTTTCTCCATACATATCAAGCCGTCTTGACTGCTTTTAGTCTTTACATAGCATTTAGGCCCAGCTCATTGTGGGTTAGCTGTTAGCCTGCGCAGTGAGTCTAAAGCTGAGAGCGATGGACTGGGGCCAACAGGCCATGGATTATTTGGGCTACTGATAGATCAGGTTTCCATTTCCTGGAGGGACTGTGAGTGAAAAACAACATGTTTACCAGGGTTATCTTTAGCTTTCCATGAATGAATGGTCAGGGCTCTCTTCATCAGACTGACCTTGGTGTTGCGGTCCTATCCGTTTAGAGTGGAAGGACATACCGTCCTCTGGGACTCTTGTATAAACATACACATTCTTCATGGGAAAGCCAGTCACGATGAGAATATGACCCTATCCTACCATTGGCCAGTCATTCCCACTCTCTTCTGAGGCAATCCTGTTACCAAGGAACGAGGGCAGTTATCCAAAATAAACAGCACTTTGTCTTAATAGGCAATCCCCACTGCCCTGCTCTACCGTCAGGCACTATTAGGCCAGAGATGTTCATTCAGCATCACAGGATACAGTTGCTCAGAATAAATGTGTACTGCGACTTTGAGTATAAGTGGCCGTACTCACATTATAAACATACAGGCCACACAGAACCGAACAGAGAGCTGAGAACCGCTGAAGGTCCCACACATGTCCATCGGCCTGGAGATCCAAGCACAGAGTGTTTATGGTGTCAAAGAAGACGGGTGAACCACAGAAATACATATGAAGGGATCTACAATGCTGGAAAGCTCCAACAGAGCAGGACAGCGCAGGCTCTGCAGGTAACACAGGCTCTGCAGGTAACAGAGGCTCTGCAGGACAGCGCAGGCTCTGCAGGTAACACAGGCTCTGCAGGACAGCACAGGCTCTGCAGGTTACACAGGCTCTGCAGGACAGCGCAGGCTCTGCAGGTAACACAGGCTCTGCAGGACAGCACAGGCTCTGCAGGTAACACAGGCTCTGCAGGACAGCACAGGCTCTGCAGGTAACACAGGCCTTTCATACTGGTACCAGCTCCCTGTTTCTGCTACCACTTATCCATCACTGACATTTCTCACTTTCCCACAAAACATGGCTGAGAAAATGAGGTTAAATGCAAAAAGGTCGTTTTTTAAATACCAGCTTGCAGGAGGTTAAACAGGATGAATATGACCTGAGAATTAGCCATACAAACATCCAATCTAGAACTAAGCAATGGCAGGAATACCAGATGTCAGGCCAATCCTGACCCTTTTCATTAGCCAATGAAGAAGCTTTACCTGAAGGCGTGCTTGGTGCCCATGTCAGTCCCGGCAAAAGTATGAGCACAAAGAAAAGTGACAGATGGGTAATGACAACCATGACAGCTACCCTGTGGGGGCAAAATTAGAGAATTTATCCATACTGCCTGTGTGTGTGTGTGTGTGAGAGAGAGAGAGAGAGAGAGAGAGAGAGAGAGAGAAGCCTGTGTGAGGGAGGAGTAGTAGTGAAACACGTGTGTGTGGGAGTAGTGGCAGTGAAACAGGTGTCTGTGTGGGAGGAATAGCAGTGAGAGAGATGCATGTAGGAGTAGCAGCAGTGAGTGTGGAAGGGAGGAGTGTCAGTAAGACGTGTAGGGGAAGTTGTAGTGAGACTGGTGTGTGTAGGAGGAGTAGCAGTGAGACTGGTGTGTGTGGGAGGAGTAGCAGTGAGACTGGTGTGTGTGGGAGGAGTAGCAGTGAGACCGTTGTGTGTGGGAGTAGCAGTGAAATAGGTGTGTGTGTAGCTCAACATCACCTGTCGGTATTCCCAGCTATGGACCGTGTGTAGGAAAAGTTTCAAACGTGATATTTACAGTGTTAAATCTGTAACAAAATTTTACAACTACACAGCATGTACTACTCGGTACCACGCAAAGTAAACCACAAACTATAGGAGATATAGTTTACATTAGCTGTACTTTGTCTCAATCGACAAGTGGAAATTTAATATAATACTATTACTGCATACGTAATAACACCATACGTAAGTCAGGGTTACCAACTTTGGTCAGGTGGCTTGCGTGACATTTTTAATTCGAGACAAGTCTGCATACGCATTTTAAGAGTTTTATTACTTTGTAAATTGTCTGTATGGTTTGCAAACTACCCCAACGCTTCTGATGCGGCTGATTTTATTTTCATAATTGAATATAGATTTGCCGTAGGATTTATTGCGTGAGTCTGACAGCGTGTCACGCCAAATGCGTGAGTTGCCAACCCTGCTAAGCAGCCTAAAGTTGTAGGACAGCAAAAGGTTTCCTCAGATCAATAATGATTATATTTAAAAAGCGCAACTGTTTGCCGCTTTGACTTGGTACATAAGTACAGACTCACCTTACTTCAAAGCTCCCAGGTGACCGATGCTCATCCAAGATGTCTCATTGTTGTCCTCGGATGGTGGCACAAATATATAATTTCATCCGTATCTAAAGATGGCGTATGGGAGGTAAACACGACAAAGCCCCTATACGTCTTTCAGGCTGCCTGCTCCTGGTAAATCACAGTTCAGCTACTGAGCGCGTGTGAGTGTCCATGCGGTCTGGCTGCGCCTGGAGAGCAGCGCCCCCTGTAGGCAAACTCACGTCAGCGATGGGTAAACCTGACAGTCTCCCGGTGTAGAGGGGGCCCTGAAACCTGCTGACGGTGTAAAGTCTTAAACGTATTTTATTCTGAAAGTTTCCGTACCGTGACGACGCTCGTTCACAACGGGAAATCTGCACCGGAATATGTGCAAAACGCAGTAAGGCGCGTATGTTCCGGTGTCGGTCCACCTAGTCACCTTTTCTGCACAGTAGACGGTGCAGCACGGACGGATTCGCCAGGCGTGTTACTCAACATCACGGACCGATTTTACTAAACGGCGTACGCTACCGCTAAATCACCCCGCTTCGGATAAAAGCACACGGACTTTCCTTTTAAAATCAACATTTATTTTCAATGATGACATAAAAAAACTTAAATACATAGTAAAAATAATACCACTAACACAGATCATTTGTGTAAATGTCGCTATCAAAAGTGAAATCTGTGAACTGCCCGACTGGGCGCGGACAGCGTCAGGAACTGGACCATCAAACCTCCGGCAATACATACGTTTCCTCCAAACTTATATCCATCCCCTCCCTTCCAATATATAAATGCAAATAATTTAGAAATATCTTTTTAAATAATAAATTGTAAAAAAAAAAAAAAAATGAAACACAAATAGCATAAAATAAATAGAAGCAGCTGGTGAGGAACATTCTGAACTCCCAGCTGGACTATTAGTGAGCTATTGTTTAAGTGAAGCCCCCAGGCCCACGTGCTCTGCCCAGTCCCTGGGGGTGTTTGGCTGGGGGTCTCGAGCTCAGTCCCTGGGGGGAGGGGAGGGGGGGGGGGGTTGCAGTATGTGCAGGTTCTCCAGCTCATTATACAACTGTCTCGCTGCAGAGGCAGAAGGCTGCGTTTGTTGGGTTAGGTTATGCATTAGTGTAAGCAGCCAGGCAGCGCAGCTGCGAGCGGGACGCCCTCAGCCCTCACTGCAGCACGCTCAGGATCTCCTTGGCGTTGTCAGTGCTCCAGCCCTGGCCCTGCAGTGGACCCTCGCACACCAGCACGTACTTATGCAGCACCTGTGTGCCAACATCCCGAAAGTGGATGCGCTCCTCCCGGCGCTCAGGGGGGGCCTCGGGGTCCATGTCCTCATACTTCACGGCCCAGAAGCACAGCTCTCCGACGTACATCATGGCCAGCAGGTGGGTGTCTGAGAAGATGCCTGTTCAGAAAACAGGGACAACAGCAAAAAACACATATATAGAAATCATACAAGTGTGTGAAATGTAAACTTTCACTGAATATCTCTATACCTCTTCTATGAACACTAAGAACAGTTTCTAAACAAACTGAACTATTTACTGAACTCCTCCCTTGGGATTTACCTCACCCCGTGTCTTGCGCTCTCATTGCCAGTCACAACAATTTTCACACTACAGAATTCTGAGTCACCGACAAGTCCAGATATTTAGTCCACTGGATGCCTTATGGGCGTCTGACGCATCAGCAACTCTGTCCAGTTCTCTTTTAACTAATAGCAATCAAGGACCAATCTGTCAGTACTAAGTGAACACCAATTCGACTCTGACCTGGGGCTTTTGTTGCCGACTGCCAAAAACTTTCAGCAAGCGGGAAATCAGGGCTAAAATCATGTAGTGTAAATTTAGAATGTTATTTTTTCAGCCCAGTCAGAAATTCCTGGCCAAAGCACACACTCTGATGATGTCGTCTAAAATGAGTGTGCATGCTGAATATGTTTCCAGCAAAATATCAGAGTTCGGTGAAACAAAGCCGACAGTCTCAGTCTTATCTTCTACACCCTCTCTCTCTAGCGTTGGTGTAATTTATTGGGAAACCAAAATGTTCCCAAACTCCCGATTTAAGTGATGTAGGAAGGTCTTTGAGCTCTCTAGCACTATCCATAACCAACTCAAAGACACAATTAGCATGTGTTCCATGTTGTGCGCCTACTTCTGAATTTAAGTTTCACCCACATCAAGAAATGTATCAATTCGTTTCATCCAGCCTCCCAAACTGAAAACACTGTAACCAAACGGCACACAGCTAATTCATGCATCATGACTGCCCTTGTCTTAACTTTAAATGTAGGCTGGAAATGCTCATCAGCAAAATCTGCTTAAAAATTGCAATGCATATCAAGTCAGCGAACAGATATAGATAAATCACAGACTGGGGCGGTCACTACCGATTCCCGATTTAATATATAAAATTAAAAATATATACAATAATACAAAATCATTAAAATGGCTGGAAGCAATGTTTTGTCCTAATTCAGTGCACACAGGTTCAGTGATGTAGACCCAGCTGACAGGGCCATACGACGCCCCCTATGGGTGGCTTTAGTATGGCAGGCTCACCTTCACTGAGGAAGCTGGCAGTCGTAGAGTCATGAAACACGACACCATCGCTGAGCTTCACAGAGTTCCTCACCTGCAGCATCCGCATCAGGTAGCGCACACCCTCCTGCAGATACTGAGGGGACACGCACACAGTATGTCACAAGTTGTCTGACTACACACTGCAGGCATTTCAACGCCAGCCGTCCTGCAGACCTTGAGGAACGTTGTTTTGTTCTTCTTGATCCACTGCTTTCTCTGGTGGAGGGTGTGGCAGTACATGTAGAGCAGCGCCCCACGGCGCCAGTACAGACACTCGAGCAGCTCCACACCCAGCACTGTCTGGACCTGTAGAGCCGACAGGGATCGAACGCGATTGGGGGGGTCAGAGAGCAGCCGCCACTGCCTGGGAGATGAGCTTCTTCCGTATTTTATCCCTTTTTCACAAAAATACTGTCAATATCACAAATGCACTCTAACAGTTCTACAGCTCAGCTTCTGGGACATGAGTGCAGTGTGGTGAACTGCCAGCCCACCCCCCAAAGTGAGACTCCCTAATGTAGCATCTGTGCAGCCTGCTAGGATCAAAGTGGCCCTCACATCCTGTGTTGGCACCAGCCTCCCAGCCAGCAGCTCTGGCTCGGTCAGGTCCTGCAGCAGTTGCTGGATCCGGAACGGGGAGGAGTCCTCGGGGAACTCCTGGTCCACCAGCTGGTTCTCCTCGTAAAACGTCACATCCAGAACGACCTGTGCAGGGACACCAAGGGAGAGGCAGCCCCATTCATCCTATGAACTTATTACAGCATAAAGACATTTGTGAGACTGTATGATCCTTCTTTACATCAGAACTACCGGTATTTGTGAAAAGTAGTTTTAAAGTAAATACTTAGAAACCCTTAAAGCAAGGGGTGTAAAGATGGATTGTGATGAACCGATTATTAAGTTGGTTATAAAATTCATTGACTTGTATAGTCAGAACTGATTTTTGTGGATAACGACACTCCTAGTTCACGTTCACACACGAAGTAGCAGCACTGTCATGCAAATATCCAAAATGTAGAATGGTGTGGGGGGGGGGGGCGGGGGACTTCCTCATGATGTTTGTGCTACGATGGTTTTGTGAAATGCCTCTGTTTTATCATGTGTCATTTTTTTTTTGCAAGCTGCGGCAGTAATAGTCAAGACCCTGAGGTAGCTAACTGGCTAGCTAAGTAAAATGTATTGTTAGCCTTAGATGCAGGACAGTGGTTAACATATTGCTATTAGCCAATATGTGCTAAAATTAAGACATCAGCATCGGTGCGATGTGTCAATCTTTAAGTGCCGTCCGATATGTAAACTAAATTGATATATGAAGTTAACAGCGCAAGAGCTACAGACACAACTACAAAAAATAATGAAGATAATTACATTGGATGATCAGCTATTTTCTATAGTAGAGAACAAGCGACTTTGTCAGCTCCTTCACCACTTAAGAGGTCTCAAAGTACCAGCCCGCAAAGTGTTTATAATTCATTATTAAATCCAGCCCGCAGATTAATCTTTCATTTCCCCCAAAATAAAAAATGATCGAAGGTCATTTTGCTGATCTGCGCTAGGAGGCTGGGAAAGCTGGGCTGTGCTTCTTTAAGGTTTTGGGTTTTTTTTCTGTACAGTTCAGTAGCTTGCCTTTTGACAATTTGACACTGGCATGTTCTCCCATGTTTTATAACAATAATTTGTGTTCTGAGATTCAACTATCTTTATGTTATAAAGTTCCCATGGTACTATTAGTGATTTTTTTTCAGTGAAGTTAAAAAAATCGAATCATGATAGAAATTGAAGATTTCCACATCCAACCATTCCTTGGGGCCAGCAATTTACATGCCTACTTAGTCACCAGCGAATCAGCAGTATTCCCATGGCAACACACATGGCACATTTTGGATCTATAGAAAAAACCTGGAGAACCCAAAGGAACCCTACAAGAACATGCGGAGAAAAGTGTCATCATTTCCTTACTACCCAGGACTTGGTAATCGGGACACAATACAGGCAGAACCATGTACCCCAAAGATATATGAACAGGTAACGCAAAAAGGAAATTATTTTTTTATTTTTACAAACACACCAAAAATGAATTCTAATTATTTTTTCTGCTGAAAATTGAAACAGAAATAAACTTTGGATAATTACTTGATGATTTGTGTACCAATTTGTTGAAATGAATGTATTCAATTAATGTGCTTGTGAGCTTAGTTAAAAAAACATAAATACAACAAGATGGAGAAAAGATTTCCTTTCTTCTGAACACCGCATGCTACTATGTAGTCTCTTTTCAAATGTCAAATAATAAAAATGAACATCAGCCTCCTTTAGCCACCTAACAAGACATAAGACAAAAGTTTTTATAAAAAACCGAGTTTGAAATGTTGGATAAATAGACAGTCTATATAAACAAGACTTGGTTTCAAAATAGTTTCAAAAAAGATTTTTAAGTATTTATTTCCCACGTAATTATATGTATTGCCTCTTTGAATTGAATTAGGGACACTGGTGATTTCATGCTCTTCGAAGTTTCCACTTTCTAACAACTGTATAAAACTGTATAAAAAAATTTTATACAAATTGAGCCAGGTGAAAAATTAAAAAATGTACGTTTTTATACACCATAAATATCATGTTTAGTGTCAGTATACTTCCTTGCCCTATGCAGGGTTGTGGGGGTCCAGAGCCTCTCTCAGAAGCCTCAGGCGCAAGGCAGAGAATAACCCAGGATGGGGTGCCAACCCATCGCTGGGCAGAAAGTAGAACCTCAAAGAATGCAATCAGCCTGAAATGCCTGGACTTCATCATCAGTCTGCTGCCAGCAATCACAGTTCCTGACCAGGTCTTGTCATAATCCCACAGCAAAACCAGTACCCGAGAACAATCCTGCAGGAAAACCAGTACCCGAGAACAATCCTGCAGCAAAGACAGTACCCAAGAGCAATCCAAAGACGGTAATCTGGGTGTAATCCCGCAGCAAAGACAGTTACCTGGGTGTAATCCATCAGCAAAGACGGTTACCTGGGTGTAATACCGCAGCAAGGACGGTTACCTGAGTTTAATTCCGCAGCAAGGACGGTTACCTGGGTGTAATCCCGCAGCAAGGATGGTTACCTGGGTTTAATCCCGCAGCAAGGACGGTTACCTGGGTGTAATCCCGCAGCAAAGACGGTTACCTGGGTGTAATCCCGCAGCAAAGACGGTTACCTGGGTGTAATCCCGCAGCAAGGACGGTTACCTGGGTGTAATCCCGCAGCAAAGACGGTTACCTGGGTGTAATACCGCAGCAAAGACGGTTACCTGAGTTTAATCCCGCAGCAAAGAGTTACCTGGGTGTAATCCATCAGCAAAGAGGGTTACCTGGGTGTAATCCATCATCAAAGAGGGTTACCTGGGTGTAATCCTGCAGTAGCTTTGGTAGGCTGCTGCTCTCGGCCCCGTGTCTGTAGTAGTTCTTCAGCTTGTCTAGTATGGTGGAGGCATTCTGCAAATAATCATCATCTGGGAAAAACAGAAAACGTTAATGAGTTACTAAATGATGCATTTCGCCAAGGCAAGCGAGTGTTGCGGTACGATGCTACTTTGTGACACTGTACGAGGTGTGTGCAGCATTTCGGTGTCTTATTAAGAGCTTCGTTTAAACCATGGCCAGCCGGAACTACCAGGGATACTTTACGAAAAACAAAATCTCCTTGGAGACAGAAAACGTAAATATATGTAGATGTTTATACCAGCTTTTGCCTTTTTCGAACCCTAATCCTTCATGGACAGACTGAGGCCGCCACACATGAAGGGAGGTTAAACCGGCAGTTAAACGCGGGCATTGCACTTAAAAACCGAGTGAAACGACTTTATACCCAAGAAAGAAGGGAAACGACGAGCGAAAACGGAGCCCCGCTAGCCGGGTCACTGACGCGCCGGGATCCGCGGCCAAACGTTTGGGCTGTCCAGTGAGAGAGCGCCCGGTCAGGAGTGTCAGCTAAAGCGCGCCGCTAAAAACACGTAGCTACAACAGCGAAAAGAGCGGGCAGTCTCGCTCCGGCAGCTCCTAATAAGTATCGCTATACAAACCGGACATTCAAACAGCGGCACCTTACCGTGTTTTTCCATGCGGAGGCCAGAGCACTTGCTATCCAGCTCAAACACCCTCCGCTCCAACTCGAAGCCCCGCCGTCTGGCGTCGTCGGCCATGGCTGAGGCCCGGTCATGTGACACAGCCCCGCCCTCCCGCAACAACGGTCATGTGACACACCTCCTCCCGCAGTAGCGGTCATGTGACTTCGTCTTAAACGTGCAGAAAATGATTGCAACCTTAGTAATAAAGATCTCGTACAAACCATTCGTCTGGTGCTTTTAAATCTCATATAAACACCAACTAGGCTTCATCATCACGGGGAACACGAATGAAACCCTTGGCTACTGACATTATCGGGAAGCAGCATTAACGGAATGTGTCTACACTAACTGTGCATCAGTGCCTTACCCCTATCTTAGAGAAGATGCAGTAACTGTAATCATGTATTTGGTAATTTATTTATTGTTGTCACTTACATGTGTGCATTTTCACAACAAAAATCAACATTGTTTTCTGACCCCAATACGATCAATTATTTCCATCAAAAATAATTGTTAAAAAGTTTTCCCAGTAAGATAATTGCTATTTAGTGATATCTCTTTGAATGGCTGGGTTGAACTGAGTTGCCGTGATAATGTAAGATTAAGGTTCATATTACATAACTGTAGTGTTCATATTATACAACTTTTTTTTTGTTTGTTTTTATTAAAAAAACAGAAATAAATGCCGTTTAATGGGACCAAGTTGATGTTTAAGAACCTGCAAATGCTGGGTTGAGCAGTTTATTAAAAGCAATGCAAAGTGTAGCCGTATTGATGAGAAAAAGACCTTTCCCCTGGATTGTATTGATTTGTTTGAAGCTATGTTTGGTAGAACACGTGCCCCTCTGTTGCAAGAGGTCCGGGCAGAATTTGACATGTGTCAATATGCAGAGATCAAAAGCCAGGGCTTCTGAGTTCACAGCAGCTGAATACCACGGAGACCAAAGCACAATGCATGTGACTGATGAAATGATTTACAAAAAAAATAGTTTTTTAAATTTCTGACTTTGAGTAGGACAATCGGGAACGGAAGATGGATGAATGGATGGATGGGTTGAATCAGGGTCAAGCCCGGCCTGATGAGATGGGTCCAATGAGGCGCAGCAACTCTGACGGACATGCATTATATTGTGGCATTACATTGAATACATATTCATATGATTTAATTGACATACAGTTATAAAGACTAAGTCGAACCAGCTTATTTAACAATTTATCACAAAAATCAGCTATCAATCATGATATCAGCATTCGCTGACAGACAGACATGGTCTATAGACTATTTATTTAAATACCGAGTAATCAAAAAATTGAAAAACGCGATTTGCATACTTTTACCGGTGCCCTTGTAATACAAGGACTGCCGACTTGGGTCAGCTGGCTGGCGTGAGATTTTCATTTCAAGACAAGTCTGCATACTCATTTACATGTATGCAACAGTTTTAATGCCGTTTAAATAGTCTGTAGGGTTTGCAAACCACCCCAACGCTTTTGATGTAGCTAATTTTAGGTTTATAATGGAATAATATAGATTTCCCGTAAGATTTCTTGCATGAGCCTGAGTCTGAATGCGTGACTGTCACGCCAGATACGTAAAAGTTGGCGACCCTGGTAATATGACACCATTGATCCGAGCATACTTGGGCCGACGGTGGCATAAATGAATTGGTCCTATAACCGTTTGCCAACACCCAAGTTGCTGTGCGTAAACCACACTTGGCACGATTCCGATAAACCAGTGCCAAGTGAGAGGCGACACTGGCGCACATCAGCCGATCCTTCATGCTATCTGGGATACCTCTACGTAGGCTACAAGAGGAAGAGATAATAAGGGAATAATAAAATATATACAGTTGTACAATAGAAAATTACTTACGTATAAAGTAATTACATACAAATATTAGTAAACTGCGTAATATCATAATTACGTCGGTAAAAGCCGTCGGAACTCCGAGGCGCATTTCTCTTAATCAAGCCGTCAGGCGTCACGCGCGCCACATAGGTTAATCCCTAATTGGCTGCGCGACCCCCCCTCCCTCCCGATGCCCGTTTATCTCCCCCTCTCCGTGTCCGACTGACGGACAGACGGATAGTCGCTGCCGATTCCTCATCATTATTCCTCTGAGTAGGAGCTGAACTCTTGTGGAAGATGACTACGTTCAAAACACTGGCAAAACTGGAAGGAGTTTACAGAAATGCCCATGCAGCCTACAGGGTTCATTTGTGCGGCACCTCTCAACCTCTCAAGGTCGGTATTTAAATACTATTACAATTTTAAATAAGCATACGTTCTACAGTTATGTGTTTCATGTTTTAATTTGTGTTTGCACTAAAATGCATTTTTATTTATAGTCTATACATCGGATATTAAAAGTTGCGAATATAAATACATACCAGACTATACAGGGTGGGCCAAAAGTAGGATTAATACAGTTTTTATTTTACAAAGTAAAGGTTCTGTTTTTAAAAAGTTATTGTTAATCGTAGGTATACAGTTTTTATTTTACAAAGTAGAGGTTCCGTTTTACAAAGAACGTTTTTATTAAAAAAAAAGTTATTGTTAAACGTAGGTAGGCCTATAGCTTTTTTATTTTGCAAACTAAAGGTTCTATATTACAAAGAAAGTTTTTATTTTACACAAAGTTATTGTTAAATGTAGGTAGGCCTATACAGTCTTGACAACACCTCTCCACGGCCTTAGATCGATGCGACGTTGTAGCGTTGACTGGCCACCATATTCACCCGACTTTTTTTTGTGCGCTGGGGGGCTAGTAAAGGAGAAGGTTTTTGAGAGGGAGCCCCTCTCAATTGATGAATTGAAGGAGTTCATCTCACAAGCTTTTGTGGACATTGATGCTAACAGGAATTTGTGTGCTATAGTTTGTCACAGTGTCAGGGACAGGCTCGAGCACCCGAGAGACAAAACATGACCCTATAGCTATCTCGTGCGTGAGGAGCAGAGAGCTGCTCAGCCGGTACATTTCCCCTTATTGCCTGCCTGCAGTTACCGCGCTCCGAGTTGCAGAGTACATCATTGTCCTTGAAGGCACACAGCCAAGCTGTTGTAAGGTGAAGCAGTTAGATCCTTTTTATGAATGTGTAAATTACACGTTTCTTAAAAATTACCAAGCTCGCAATCTGTAAAATCTTTTTTGTCACTATATTATATGTTGTAACTAAATCGTCTAATATTATAGTAGTATAGTTACAATTTCTTTTAATCTAGTGCCGGGGAAATCTATTTGCTGACAATTTATGAATAATAGGCTACAGGGTGGCGTAGGGTCGCTTTCGGCTGCCAAGCAGATTTAGCACTATGTGAGCTTATTGATTTATTGTTTAGTAACGTCTAAGATGTCTGTCATGCTCTTATCCCTGTATTTGCCTTTAACCCCTGGAACTGCTGAGATCAGCCCATTAAGAAGGGTAGAGTGACGTCACTCTACAGAAACACGGTGTTTGTCTGTCCGCACCATTTCAGCCACATGTCTGAAGTACAAACCAGGCAGTAGCAGTAGCATTTTACAGTACTAATGCTATAGTTGTGCTAATTAGAATTGTTATACAGTGCATTTACCAAGGGTGTCCCTCTTTGAATAAACCCATCAGGTACAGCTCTACCTACACCCAGTATCAGAGCCCAGCCAATCAGACGCCTGCTACTTTACTTATTTATTCTGTCTTCCTGTTGAATGCCTCCGCCTTGCTAACTCCACTGCTATGCTTTTCCCAGCTGTTCGGCTGTTTCTTCTCCAGCTCCACAAAGAGACCAGTGCAGTTCTATAGTGATCCAGTAGAGGCGGTCAAGGACATTCCAGATGGTTCCACATTGCTTGTGGGAGGTAGGTTTTATGAAGATTCTGCATGCGCTGTTTTTTAAGGCTGATGGGGAACCCTGAGTCTGCTGAACATGACAGATTCCAGGTGGGGGTTATGTGAGAGATCCCTGGTGGGGGTTATGTGGGAGATCTCAGGTGGGGGTTATGTGGGAGATCCCAAGTGGGGGTTATGAGGGTAATCCTAGACAGGGGTTATGTGGGAGATCCTAGCTGGGGATCATGTGGGAGATCCTATGTGCGGTTCATGCCGGAGATCCCAGGTGGGGGTCATGAGGGAGATCCCATGCAGGTGGGGGTTATGTAGGTAATTCTAGGTGGGGGTCATGAGGGAGATCCCAGGTGGTGCTCATGAGGGAGATCCCAAATGGGTGTTATGTGGGAGATCTCAGGAGGGGGATTATGTGTATAATCCCAGGTGGGGGTCATGTGATAGATTCCAGGCTGGGCATATTTGGGTGATCCCAGGCAGGGGTTTGTGGGAGATCCCAGATGGGGGGTTTGTGGGTGATCCCAGGTCGGAAGGGTCCAGACTTCTGCGAAGCACCAGCAAAATACACATAGCTCCCTGTCTTCTTGCATTCATCATAATGCTCTTCTCCACCCCAGGTTTTGGTTTGTGTGGCATCCCCGAGAACCTGATAAACAGCTTAATGAAGACTGGGGTGAAACACCTCACGGCTGTCAGTAACAATGCGGGGTAAGCACTTGTGCCAGGGGGAGAGTCCACCTGACAGCTCAGCGTGATGTATTTGTTCAAAATTGTGATTAGTGTATAGTATATTTCTTTCTATAAGTGCCTGACTTCTTAGCTCTGCCTGACTGCCCCGTATCCCGGCCTCTTGGCTCTGCCTGACTGCCCCGTATCCCGGCCTCTTGGCTCTGCCTGACTGCCCCGAATCCTGGCCTTTTGGCTCTGCAGCCTCTGCCTGACTACCATGTATCTTGGCTTTTTGGCTCTGCATGGTTTCTGTCTTCTTCAGATAGATAAAACGAATATCAGAGTCTGCTGTTAATCCAGCACATGTGTGGATCAGCTGAATTGCAAAACAAGCCGACTCTGCCTGTGTACACTATATGGACAAAAAAGTATTGGGACACCTGACCATTGCACCTAAAAGAACTTTAATGACATTTTATTCAAAAACCATAGCTATCAATACGGAGTTGGTCCATCCCTTTCCACAAGATTTCGGAGTGTGTCTGTGGGAAATTCTGCTCATTCATCCAGAAGAGCATTTGTGAAGTCAGCCACTAATGTTGAATGTGAAGGCCTGGTTCATAATCTCTGTTTTAGTTCATCCCAAAGGTGATTGATGGGATTGAGGTCAGGGCTCTGTGTGGACAAGTCAAGTTCTTCCACACCAAACTCACCCAGCCTTGTCTTTATTGACCTTGCTTTGTGTAGCGGGGCACAGCCATGCTGGAACAGAAAAGGGCCTTCTCCAAACTGTTCCCACAAAGCTGAAGCATAGAATTGTCCAAAATGTCTTGGTATGCTGACATTTGGAACTAAGGGGTCTAGCCCAATACCTGAAAAATAACCCCATACCATTATCCCTCTTCCACCAAACTTTACAGTTGGCACAATACAGTGAGGGAGGTACCGCTAATTTACTAAGCTGACATTGTGGCACACTTTGTCACCATGCAGTCTGATTTCAGAGCCAGGCTTGATAACATGACTTTTACCTGGGACTGCCTCCTCAATGCTGTGTAATCTTGGTGCAGGGTCTTACCTAAGCAGGGTAGGTTTTGATATCACAGTGGCTCATAACCTCAGCTTGGGATTATTGATGTGCAGTGTGGATAACTTTGGACTGGGCCTGCTTCTGAGGACCAAGCAAATAAAGCGTATGGTGTCATCCTACGTGGGGGAGAACATGGAGTTCGAGAGGCAGTACTTGGCTGGAGAGCTGGAGGTGGAGCTCACACCACAGGTGAGGCTGAAGCACCTCCTCCCCTCAGTATGAGATGCATCTAATGGCAGGGATTGACAGCAGCTGTGCTCCTGCAGGGCACATTGGCGGAGAGGATTCGAGCCGGGGGGGCTGGCGTTCCTGCCTTTTTCACGCCTACAGGTTATGGAACACTGATTCAGGAAGGAGGCTCACCCATCAAATACAACAAAGATGGCACTGTGGCTATTGCAAGCAAAAAACGAGAGGTGAGTTCATGGTTTTCACCATAACGCACAGGATCTGTCTGTTATTGAACAGCTCTTTCTGCATTGATGTCATGTGATCACTCTGCAGGTCCAAGAATTCGACGGCCGCTTTTACGTCATGGAGAGAGCCATCAGGGGAGACTTTGCGCTGGTTAAAGCCTGGAAGGCAGACAAAGCTGGAAACATTATTTTCAGGTCTAGACCACCAGACAAATATCAGTTTAATTTCTGTTTTCTTCCTTTAGTCATAACTCATATACACTGTCAGTTTGTCATTCTTTGTCTCACCACCAGGGTGCAGCATCCACCCTAAACTTTACTTTGTGTAAGCAATAGCCATGAGCTGTTTGAAATTGCAAGATAATCTTCTTGCTACTTCCTGCAGTCTTTACACGCATTTGAATTCTCACTCCTCTTTTTCCGATTATCAGGAAAACAGCGAGAAACTTCAATCAGCCCATGTGTAAAGCAGCCAAAGTTACAATCATTGAGGTAGGACTTCTTTATATTATTTAGGGCTACATTACTGGAATGAGGTATGTGCACAGGTTAGTGTTGGGTTGAGGTGTGTATCCACTACACAGGTTAGTGTTGGGTTGAGGTGTGTATCCACTGCACAGGTTAGTGTTGGGTTGAGGTGTGTATCCACTACACAGGTTAGTGTTGGGTTGAGGTGTATATCCACTGCACAGGTTAGTGTTGGGTTGAGGTGTGTATCCACTACACAGGTTAGTGTTGGTTGAGGGTTGAGGTGTTCTACAGTTTAGGGATGGGTTTACTAAAGCAGCTTAATTCTGCTACATACTTGTCTTATGTTCCAATAGTGGACAGGTATTCATTCAGTGTTTATATATGAGTGTTCATACGTGACATAGCAGATGAGCAGAGGTGGATGTTCCTTTCGATCCTGGGGGTTGCTGAGTGTCTCTGAGGATTTGTTCATCTCTGCATGGGCCAGGTGGAGGAAGTAGTGGATGTTGGGGATTTTGCGGCAGAAAACGTTCACATACCCAGCATCTACGTGGATAGGGTTGTGACCGGGGGCAGCTACGAGAAGAGGATAGAGGTGAGCTTGAAGTTCATGACCTTTCACATTGGGATGGGTGACCCAAACCTTCAAAGTAGACAGAATGTACTGATGTCTCTTCTACTTTAGCTTCTGACTATTGATCTGCAGCCCTGAACCTGTGGCCCAGTGAATTTCCACTTTGTACTTTATTCAGGAATCTTTTCCATTTAGTGTTTGAAGATGGGATTTTTTGCTATTTCAAATGCACATAGATTGATCATTTGCCTCAAACTTAATCAAATTAATCAAAGGTTAGAATCCTGGGAGCATTTCATTTAAGGTGTTTTTACAAAGCTTTGTAAAAATCACTTTGCCCAGTTTATATTTACTTCTGTTGCTGATTATAGTGTAATATAAGAACATTTAGGTCATTGTCTGGAAATCTGTTACAGCTGCTTTATTATGAATGAAGTATGACACATGTCCGAGGCCTTATGGGTGTCAGTGGCTGCTTCATCCAGCAGAGGGCACTATTTTTCCAATAGAAGCGTATTGTTAAGAAGGATCAGGTTGCACCCAAGCCCAAGAATGAGTCGGACCTGGTACGTGAGCGCATTATCAGGAGGGCAGCGCTGGAATTTGAGGATGGCATGTATGGTATCCTTGACCACAGTCTGAGGTGGACCGACTTCGACAAATAAGTCTGGGTCTAGTCCCACTCACTACAATGAACAGATACCGCTGTGTGATATGACCAAAATCTCATATCCCAATATATGAGAATGATGAATGAATAATTTATAAAAATTGACCACATGGAAAGGCCTATTTCTTATAACATTTTAAATTATAGAATTGATAAATAAAAGGTACTTGTTTTACTTACTTTAGAACCTTTTTGCAAATCTCCAATTAAGCATGTAACAGAATATTAATGTATACAATGAAATGAAAAACCATGAACTGTCGGGGCAAAGATCAGACAGCACCATAAATTGTTGTACACACGCACGAAGCCTAGCGGCACTGCGGTTACTGGTCGGGCTGGTCCAGCAGACTGGCCGGTGACATTGCCTTCACTCATATTTCTGGCCTGCATCCGTCCCATATGACGGCCTTCTCCATATGACTTAAAATATTGCTGTAAAGAGTGTGATTTGTGACAGTGGAATTAACAAAAGAGCATGTAATGAAACTATACACATTCTTCATTACAGAAAATATATCGTCATCTCACACAGCCCTATATACAGACATAAATACATTTATTGAAAATTGAATATTAAAATGAATTCTAGTACAGTTTTTGGTGGCCTTTTAGATGACAGAGACACACAAAACCTTGACTGAGACTTTCAGCCAACCTCGGCATTGGGATTCCCATGCTGGCCAGTAATTTCATCAGCCCAGACATCACAGTACATCTGCAGAGTGAGAATGGAATTCTGGGATTGGTGAGTACCCACCAAATGGACACGATGCTGTGATGATGGATTTTTCTGTCATTTTGGAGGGTCTCTTCTCCACAGCAATCTGGTCTTAAATACTTTTACTACATATTATAGGGTCCTTACCCCACAGAAGAACAAGTGGATGCAGACCTCATCAATGCTGGTAGGTTCCTTTTCCTCCATGCATCCAAGAATTGTGTTTCCTGCAGTTCGTGTCCTTTAACCCTATATTTCTTTCATTCTCCACTGGGTCACCAGGTAAAGAAACAGTCACTGTGCTGGATGGAGCCTCTTACTTCTCCAGTGACGAGTCCTTTGCCATGATCAGAGGGTAATTTGTGTGTGTGTGTGTGTGCTGTGACAGGGCTCAGATGAGTGCAGAGGAGATGTTCATACTGGAAAATCAAACAATATCTGAACTGTTTTGACAAATTTTAGATTATGGTGTTACATATGACAGCAAGTAGGCATCACAGCTGATCATCACTGATGTGTGAAAACAGCAAGATGCCAGCCTGTGCTCTCCGTTGCTGTAGATGAAGCATCCTCATGTGCTCCCTGTTTCTGTCTATAGGGGGCATGTCAACCTCACTATGCTGGGTGCCATGCAGGTCTCGTGCCACGGTGACCTGGCCAACTGGATGATCCCGGTCAGTGTGTCCACCAAAGTGGGGTGTGTGTGTTTCACAGTTGTGGGGAGACACTGACGCTGGGTGTGACTGTCGCCCCTCTTACCCACCCCCCCACCCCCCCCCCAGGGTAAGATGGTCAAGGGCATGGGTGGGGCTATGGACTTAGTAGCAAGTGCTGGTACCAAAGTGGTTGTCACCATGGAACACTCTGCTAAGGTAACACCATTTTAATGATTGTATTTTGAGTTTTGTCATTTTTTTGTGCCAGCTGCAAGTCGGGTCACATGACTGACTCACTAATTAGCACCACTTCACTTTCAGGGTGGGAAGCACAAAATCCTGGAAAAGTGCAGCTTGCCACTGACAGGGAAGCAGTGTGTGGACCGGATCATTACAGAGAAGGTCAGGACCCATTTTGCCCATTGTATGCATTCAGTGGCGGAACTCAATTCAATTCAATTCAATTTTATTATTTAACAACAGTCATTGTCACAAAGCACTTTACATTTAACTCCAAGTAAGGTGTATGTGTGTGTGTTCAGTAGCTGGACTACAGATCCCTGTAGGTTGAATATGTGCTCAGTAGCTGGACTACAGCTCCCAGTAGGGTGAATGTGTGTTCAGTAGTCGAACTGCAAGTGCCAACCCCTTCCTGGCCCTTTGTTACAGGCCGTCTTTGATGTGGACAAAAACAGTGGCCTGACCCTCATTGAGCTGTGGGAGGGGCTAAAAGTGGATGAAGTCAGGAAATGTACCGGCGTAGACTTTGCGGTAAGCCTGATTTACATCTGGGCCGGAGCTACAATCCTCATATCTGCCCATTAAGGTGTGGCCAGTCACCCAGCAGCCACCTACCACCATCATCCACGGAGCAGTTAAGGCATTTCCGGAACAACAAAGGGTTTATTTTGGTGTAGGTCATATCTGCACTGAACCATTAGTGGAAAAATTACTGACTTAACAGAGTTAGTGATATATATTTATTATGACTGCATTCCAGGTCAAAAACCTTACCAGGATATTCAAAAATAAAAAATTATGCTTAGTTTTACCTGGAATTAAAAAGACATTCATCCATGCTTTTTCTGAAAACATTCATGAATGTAGAGAGATCTATCTTCTAGCTGCTTATTCTGGACCTGGGTTCTGTGTCAGGCAGTATGGGGGTGTCTGTCATAGACACACAAACCTACACACTTTGGGGGCAATTCAGGGAGTGCTGCAAACCACAGTATACTGGGAGCACAAGTAAACTCCCCCCATAGAGCAGGGGTGGGATCTGAACCCCAAACCTGCAGGTGCAAACTAATAGTGCCTCACAGTCATCCACCTAAATGTATGGCTGCCTCTCCTAAATGTCAATATATATTTTTTTTCTTTTCTCCAATTTGTTATCAAACCAGGTATCTCCGAACCTGGGGCCGATGAAGCAGATTTAAATGTAGAAACTGAGCAGAGCAACTTGAAGACTCATCATACGGGAGTGAGGACGTCACCACTGGCGCTGACGTCTGGGCCGAGCTCCTCTGAAGCTCAGTTGCCCCGTGTGAGAGTCACTGCATTAGGGAGACTCCACGGTGCTGAGATGTACACATGAATCCCACTCAGCTCAGCGCCTGACACAATGCACCCTTCCCTGGACCAAAATATGATACATGATAAAATTAGCTGTTTTATTTTGGTTTCGGAATTGTTTCCATGTGACCTGTAGCTATGTTTTTGTGAACAGATTCTCAGCAGTAAAATATTAAGATTATACAGATAATCTAGTTCCTTCTCCACACTATTTTATGACATAAAGTACATTTTGCACATTAAATGGTGCGTGAAAGTGCTCAGTGTGCATGTCTCACCTGACACTGACAGCAGCAGTGAAAGAGAAAGGCAGGGAGCAATCACTGACGTCTAAGCACAGGAGAAATATCCAGCCTGTCCCTGTCGCACTGCACGCCCCCTGCTGGCCCTGTGCATAACACACCTGAACACCATGAACATCGGCTTACAGGCATTACAGACCTTTTGTATTTTTTGAATATTTTGTATTTCCTGACTGTTAAAAATTCCAAATTCAAGCTGGTTAAACTGAATTATCTTTGCAGATTGGGCAGATAATGTTGAAGTTGATTAATTAATGCATAATTTTTAGCCTAAATGGTCATTTTTTTTGTCTTTAATAACAGTTTTAATAATTTTCTGATCTGCATAAAATAACAGAAAAGTAACATTATTTCCAGAAAAGAACAGGAGTAACAACACCGAAGAACGCAATGACCAAAGCTGGGGTCAGTCAAACTGCCATATATGCATATTACTCAGCAAATGAAATTAAAAAAAAAAAAGTCTTAAGACTGTGGCACTTTTTGAGCTGCTTTTCCTCTGCCTGAGCACAAACTAAAATGCACTAAAGCATGACACTCTTGGGATGCTTGGTTTCTTCCCTGCCAGACAGTGCAGAGAAACCATAATGCCGGCTGTGATTACTGGCGTCCCGCGAGCAGGCAGGAAGCGGGGAATCACGAGTTGCACAGACAATGACCAAAATACGGGGTTTTAATGGTGATAAAACGGACTAGACAGGACAGCATGGTACATCCATCAATGAAAGATCTGGGTAAACTGACTTGGACGCAGACTTAAATTCACAGGACTAAACAGGCAAAACAGGAAACTGGTTACAATCGGAGTTCCACACGAAGTAAATGAGGGTGGCGTGGTACACAGGAGGATCGGACAAGCCGGGCGTGACACCGGCGTCCTGGCGTAGGTCTTTAGCTGAGGATGCATTCCAGATGTTCCCCATGGTCTTCATTAGAACAGAAAGGGCAAAGAAATACAGCACAATGGGCCAAAGATCATGGACTAACAAACAGACACTAATGGTGCCAGTACTGTAAATGTATCTCCAGAGAAAACTGCAAGACCGAAAGAATGTCTCCTCCGAGATATCAGAGCTGCCTCTTCAGCAACAGGAAGGTGCGACTAGCCAAAACATGCTGGAACAAGGGCAGATTCACATGGACTTCTGTGTGCAGCCACATTCCAGCAATCGCAATCAAACTTGAACTTCCTTCCAACATGTAAATGGTGGTTTTGGAGCAGAAAGGATTTAGTTAAAAGTCAAGAATATCCCCAATGCACCCAATCTGTATATCTGTATAACAGCAGAAAGATTCCTACACCAATTCTTCCAGTCAGATACACGTTCCCTTAATCTGAAAGCTGTCACTGACAGGGAAACAGTGTGTGGATTGGATCATAACAGACAAGGTCAGGATGCATTTTGCACAATGTATGCATTCATTGGCTGAAATACAACTCCCAGAAGGATGTATGTGTGTGCTCAGTACCTATACTACATCCCAGAAGGATGTATGTGCGTGTTCAGTACCTATACTACATCCCAGAAAGATGTATGTGTGTGTTCAGTACCTATACTACATCCAAGAAAGATGTATGTGTGTGTTCAGTACCTATACTACATCCCAGAAGGATGTATGTGTGTGTTCAGTACCTATACTACATCCAAGAAAGATGCATGTGTGTGTTCAGTACCTATACTACATCCCAGTATGGTGATGTGTAACCATTTTGGTGCAGTGTTACTTTTTAGTAGTCAAAAAATATACAAAATTGTCACAGGAATGGGGCATGGCGCAGGCAGGAAAAGGAAGTGAGAAACGGCTCTGAGACACAAAGGAAACTGAATTCTCTGGATAAAACTACAAAGGAGAAGACCACGAGGAGTCAAAATAGGGAAAACAAGAGAAATGACAAGGAAACAAGGTCCGGAAACAAGGCAACACAGGGAGCAGGAACAGGCAAGGGACCAAAGCACAAACTCATACTGCAGCACAGAGTAACATCTAACCTTCAGACACAGTGAGCAACTAAGGAGCTGAACTAACACATTATATGTTATTATATATTACTTATACAGCAGTTAGTTCCGACCAAGAAATCTGATTGGACAAGGGGTGTTCTATGAGTGTTGTTATCAGAGTATAACTGCACTCGGACATTTCACATCAGCTGTATTACTCCACTTTACAGGTGTATCTAAAAACCATTACATGTGTCTCATTTCCAGCAACATGAAGCTGGTACTGGGCTGATTCTCCCTCTGTGCCTTTTAAGAACGTGCTCATGAGTCCACCTGTTTCAAAAATGAATGTCGGCAGAAGTGAGAGTAAAGTAAAGGGTCATATGAATTCTGTTTTGTTGGGTTTATTTTGATCTGTTTTGGATTTTAAGTTTTTATAAGCCAAACTGAAAAAAAAAAAAGTTTTCAGAGTATGACTCAACTGCCTGTATGCACATTTGTCCCCTTAACACTAGAAAGACTGACTGGGTCAATTGACCCAAATCAAACAAAATCACTGCTATTTCTCATTGAAGTTCTTTTATCATTCTTGAACAGAACATGGTAACACAAATGAAGTTGCTCGTGAAATTAGTATTTTACAGTCAGTCTTTCTAGGTATATACTGCTG
>JAODJT010000117.1:30876287-30898953 GCA_026776745.1 Genyomyrus donnyi
GGAACAGTGCCATCATTGCCAGACCTGGCCCATATCTGGTTGACATACCACTTGCCGTACCAAAACTCAGCGTGCAGCGCCGGCTTGACGCCAGTTCTGGGCCAGACCTGTCTGCTATGTGGGAACTTGTCGGATTTAAGGTGAACTATTAATCCTCACTAGTGTTGCCGTTTTTGATCTGAAGGAATGAAGAAGTTCCTCCTCGGGGCCACGAGTGATTTCGCGGTCCGAAAATACGAGGCAAATCGCGTCCCATATGGGTTCAAAACAGCATTTTATTTAGTCTCATAATATACAGGACGAGTGCAAACCATAAATCTAACATTTCTCAAAAGATTTATTTGCAGACATACACTGGTATGTTGCTTTTTAACATAAAAAATTGAACAAAAAATTGTCCTTTTTATTTACAGTATACACATGGGATTAGCTACAATAAACAAGAACAGTGTATACAAACTGAAGTATATTAAACTCTTGCCTCTTAGAGTATATTGAGTTTAATGATGAGAGTAACAGTGTAACAGACTTGGCTGATCTCACATTCTGAATGGTTAAACGTTTGTCAGTCCCCATCATTAGGTGAAGAATGCTTCACTGTGTCGGTTTAAAAACACTTCGTGTTCAATTAGCTACCAACGCGAAGGTGATAAGAAATACATTGAAGTCTATCTAGTGAAAAATGTTTTACTTCACTGAAGTTCCTTTATCAACCTAGAGGTGGTGCTGTTTCACATGATACTTTGTCAGACATTTTTTGAATGACTGAACTTTGTTGGTTTCACATGGGAAAAGGCAGTTGTGATTACACATTGGCATTAAAATTATATCATGTGATATGAATTTTATGTTTTTTTCTTTTCCTTTGACTTTTTATTGTCATAAAACTACCACTGGTTTCCAGCTACCTGATCACATGTCTGCAGTGGTGGGCATGGTTCTGCTAATGCGCTAACTGCTAACTGGCGAAGCTTACTGCTTGTTAGCGGATTAGTGTTCTTGCTAACTTTGAAAACCGTTACCAGACCAGTTAGCTTCCACTAAATTTAGTTCAATAACTGTACATCCAATAACATTTAGTCGCAGGTAAAGTGAATAAAGTTTAACTGTCAAAAACATTTGTAAATCCTAAAATCATGCATATTTGTTCCTGTCTGTTGTGAGCCTGTCTGGCACACTGTTGGCTGATTACATGTAAACATAAGAGGTGATTGGTTGATAACTTGTCGTATTTAATGTAGTCTGGTAAGGTAAGGTAGTCAAGTGTAAGTGAACGAAGATAAGGTCCATTTAAACTGGGGTTACCATGAACTAATCAGAGAACAGGAGCCTGTATCATGAAGCTAGATTTCTTATTTAGCCGGATAACTTGTCAAATTCAAGGTACCCTAGTTTAAATGGACTTTACCTTCAATCAGGTACATTTAGGGCAGATTACTTTATATCCAACAAGTTTTCTGGCTTAGCAGGAAATGCTGCTTCGTGATATAGACCCCTAGTTGTATTTTCCAGGTTCTGATTAACAGAGCTTAACAGAGCTCTAGACCAATAATCCTAGTTTTGGGTAAACGGTGCAATATTTGTAGTTCCTCATGTGGCTTCACTGAGGGCAAACTGTCAGCATAGCCTGTTGCAAAATAGGGCTTCTCAGACAAAACCACTTCTTGCAAACGAAATAAAAAATTTGAACACAGATTTATTCCGGAGGTGCCACAATATGCAGTTGGGTAAGTCCTAAACTTCTCCTGGTAATCAGTCTAGCCCGACAGATGGGACTTTAGTGTTAAACAGGGTAACATTTTAGCTCTCTAAAACTGTTTTAAGGGTTTCAGACCCCTCCTCTCTGCAGGAGCACTTTGTACATGTATGTTTGCATTAGGGCTCCAGCCCTGGCTGGATCTTCTCAATTCACTGCCAGTGTGACCAAAATACAGTAAGTCATGCATGTAGAAGATTAGAAGCGTCCTTGGTTGTTAAGACACAGCTTTAAAATGAAAGAAAAAATGACTCCCACTGAAGCTGCAGCCAAATCAGGAAAAGAAACCATTTGGCATTATTCATCAGATACGAGTCTTGGTGAGAATGGTGGAGATCAGAGGGTGGAATGTTCAAAGAGAAACACGCGAGTCTGCCGCGGGTCCGAGAGCCGGGAGTACGGCACACAACCTGCCACCACGTGATCCAGCGGTGTGTGAACCACTGGTGCCGCAGAGACCCGCAGGCTGGGCGGCGTGCAGTGGGAGAGGATGGGTGGAAGGGGAAGAGAGGGCGGCAGGGGGAGAGGCAGGCGAGGCGGCGCAGGGTGGCATGCCTTAGGAGGTGTGGGTGCTGCAACCAGGGGCAGCTGTTTCAAGGTATAGCGGGCTGAGCGGCAGAAAGTGGAATATCCCAAAGGATCCCCGGACTGGGCAGCTTGCAGCCGGCGCTGGAGCTGGAGCAGCCGAAGCAGGAGAGCCAGAATCACCATAGTGGCCAGAACCAGCACCACCACCGTCATCATGCTGACCTCTGTAGGCCTATCTCCTCCAGCAGGAACTGGCGGGTCACATGTCCGGGCAGGGGAGCTCGTCTGGGATGCCCACGTTGAGCTCAGGAGCAAGAGTGGTTGAGATATCAGCAGTGATATCATCCTGGACAACTGTTCAGTGTTCATTATCAGGTCTTACTCTGCCATCTCTGTGTGGTTATACTGTAGATGTGGTCCTGATGAAGCTACAGATCCTTTAGTGGTTCGGGACAACACTATACAATCCTCACATTATCTGTCAATATTCAGGCTCCAAAGCAGTGACTGAGCAGCCAATCACATTGATCCGTGGTAAAGTGGAAAAGCTAGACCTCAACTGAGTGGAAAATAAGCCAAAAGTCCAGTATCCAATCAAAGAAAAGTTCATAGTCAACGATTCCAATACAGTGTAGCTGCAAGACCAGGATCCAGTCAAGCAAAGCTGTAGGTTCAGGATCCAATCAACGTGAAGCTGCTCGAACCAGCCTTCAGCAGGAAACAGTACAGTAGAGTGGACAGAGTGCTGGTGTCCTCAGCTGACAGCTTCATCTCCTCGCAGATGCTCAGAGGGCCACACGATCCTTCTTTGTTCAGCTGAAAGATATATAAACATTCACTATGCTGAGACCAGTTTTCTGCAATCTTACACAGTCTTTAAATGTTCCAGTTTTCAGAACATATTCTTATTAAGAGAAAATGCCACCCTAGGTCCTTTTGTATGGCATGATGAGTAATTACACAAGGCAATGAACCAGAACAAAAGCACCAAGAAGCAAATTCCTCTGACTGTTTCTCGGTGCTGCTTTGCAGTGCTACCCTGATGTCTGCATGCATGTGTAACACTGGTAGCATCTACTAGCAAACACCTCTTACATGCTTGATCTCTCCAACCTACATTTGAATTGGGTCTCATTGTTTCGTTAATGAAATAGATCCTCTGGATATGCAGGTGTACACATTCACTGTCAGGGATGAGCCATTGGACTTCTGTACAATGTTCTGCACACATGGCTAAACAGAGAGATACCTGTAAGGCAGTAAATGCTGCTTAACAGCTTTGTATACTCCAGTTAGCGTAAGGTATTCATGAATGATAAGCAAAGTCGATCAGCTCACACTTTAACTCAGCGCTGGTAGCCATTCAGTGCCGTTCAGATGTGGTTTGTGGCTCTTCAGAAGAAACATCACTGGTATCAACTGTGTGCTTAGATACCAGTCATGTGCTCAGTTACCAGTTGTGTGTTCAGGTACCGACTCTGTGCTTAGGTACCAACTTTATGTTGAGATCTGAGTTGTGTTCAGGTATCAGCTGTGTGCTTAGTTATCAACTGTGTACTCAAGTATCAGCTGTGCTCAAGTACCAGCTGTGTGTTCAGGTATAAGCTATGTGTTCATGTACTAGCTGTGTGCCCAAGTATCAGTTGTGTGTTCAGGTGTTATCTGTGTCCTAGTCAAACCACATTCAATGGGAAATCAGAGCAACTTTAAGAAGTTTAACAGTTACAGTATACATGCGGCTGTATATACAGAAAGCCTTCTCTGGAATACACTTACAGTTTCTCCTGTACTGTTTCCATTTGCAGTCCTTTTTCTTTACCCACTTCTCTGAGCACTGCGTTCCTCTCTTTTTCTATCCTCAGGCAGCACAGACGGAGAATAGTGGCCCTGTTGGACAGGAAAGGTAATCTCTTCCTCTCCCGTCCAGGGTGCGGCCCAGCTTGCCGTTGCCAAGGAAACAGGAAATTTACAGGATGTGACTGAATCTTGTTAGTTGGACGGAGTGCACAGGGTGTGGGATTAAATTCTTTGTTCAAAGAGGAAATGCTGGTACAGGAGCTCCATTTAAACTGCTATATTATTACATTCATGTTTTTTACCTGCCTCACCCTTCTGTCAGGAGGGGCTGGACGTGCATTTCAGTGAATGCGGGGGTTACACAGCTGGGAGGCTGCTCTATTCACTGATTCAGCCATATGCAGTGGTTACCTCATCACTGTACCTATTTTATTCCATCATGTGGCAGTGAAGTGGCTCCAGCACTGCATTCGCTGCATCTGCTAAAACAGCATTTTTGTCAGCATCATTTTCTAACCTTCAGCTCACCAGGTTAATAGTCACATAGCTGAAGGCTTGAGATGCAGAGAAATAGGGCAACATTTGATTGAAATTAGTAACCAACTGGGAAATGTTTAGGACCACAGTGTAATGAATATTTCAATATTTTCCATAATATTTACATAGATGGTCAGCAGAGTGATTTTCACTGTCGGCTCCCTGAAAAAGGCCCTTTGCCACCAGCTGCTCCGTGGGCTGCTTGGACCTTCATATGTTCAGTATGTTACTTTGGATGAAAGTGGTAATGAAAACTGAGAAATTCAAAGCTGGAATTAGTGTTTTGGCTTTTCATCTGGATCGCATCACCTTTACTTACAGCACCTGTGAGCTTCGCCTGCGGATTGTTTCTTAAGGAGAGCTCAGTGAACCCTGTTATTTCTCTCTTTCTTTGTTCATACCTTTAATAAACCCTCTTTTGTTTGCCACAATACGCAGCTCTGTTTTCTCCATCCAGCCTCGCTATGTAACAGTGAGGCGGGATGCGTAAGCGTCACTGTCTGGGGGCCAAGCTGAAGGCACCGTGCAGACAGATCATTGTGCTCCAGCTGTTTAGCATTGCCTACTGTAGTTAGCCATTATAGTGGCCCTGGTGTTAGCGCAGGATTAGTGCAGTAATGCATGCTACCAGCTCCTGGGATAGTTCACAGTGGCGGAGGGCAGTTGAGGTCAGCAGTGATGCATTCACCATGGGGCTGGACTGGACATCTGGCATTCCAGGCATTTTTATGGTGGGCCTATGGGGTTGTGAGTTGACCCCACCCCTTGGAGGAAGTCATCCAGTGTCTGCCACTAGAGGGCAGTACATAGTCATTATGGTCCCTTATGGAGTCATAGTTCCACAGCTTGGTGTTGAATGGGTGAAATTTGAGGCACTTTTACTCCAATTTGTGGAAACATAATTCTTATCTCTGGCCTGAGTGCAATAGTTGAAACTGGGAAAGATTCTTACTCAGAGTGATTATGGCATGGGATAGACAGTAGTTGTGTGCATTACAGTGTGTGTAATATAGCGCATGCGCAGCAGTTTAAAGCAAATGTATGTCAGGGTAGGTGACCACTGCATTCTGTAGACAAAATATTTTGAATCCAGTAGCAATCTTGGCCAAGATAGTTGCATCTTAATTATTAATGAATGTTACCCAATACTGATATATTGACTGATAGGTAATGCTTCACTAGTTACAGAAACATACAAGTGCACAGATTTATACTAGAAGAAAAGGCTAATAGCAGAAATGTGCACAATGACAGACAGAAAAGCCAGACAAGTTTTGATATAAGGGTAGCTTTATTTACTGCTGTAAGGGGCAGAGCCAGTGTACAGGATAAATGCTCTATTCCAGTCTCCATGTAAGTCTGATTAAAAGGCTTGTGTATACATATACATATATATATATAGATACATGTTTTGTCCAATAACGATAAAAAAGAAATGAACAGTGTTGATTAAAGAAAAATACAACCTACCAAGCTTGTATGACCCCTACCGGTGGCGTTCCCTTAAAGTTTAGCTTAAATCCTAAAAGTACATCCATAACATAACTCTGAGAGTGCACAGCATTCTAAGTAAATATATTTTCTCATATATTTATACATATATTTATATTTAAAAAAAAGACATTTTTTCTGTGCATGTGTGCAGTTGCATTCCTTAGTACAGAATAAAATGATATTGCATTAGTGTCATTAATCCATTCTAAAGGAGTAAAGGTCAGCTTTACAGTTAATGCTTGCATGAACTTGATTAATATTATTTCAGTGTCCTTCTTATGACACTTTAAACAGACTAACCATGGGACAACGCAAAATGTTCCTTTCCTGTTACCTTCAGATGGTTTCTTCCACTTTGGCTGTCACAGTGTAGGGCTCACCCTAACCCCCCACCAGCACACAGCACCTAACCTAACCCCATCCATGCCACCTCAGTCTCCTGCTCTCTGCACATGTTCAGTCAGGTCAGCTTGACACTTGGATGTTGGTCAGTCACCCCTGAGCAAAGGAGGAATATCCCATCCAGTGTCCACACGCCACCTGTCACCAAGCGTGGGTGTCTGTCTTGTGGATGTCATCCTTTTTGTGATCTGTTTGTGTGTGATGTCTGCGTGTCGTGTGTAAGATCACATCAGTTGCCTCCATGAATGGATTCCATGTAAAAAGCAGTCAGTGTGCTGTACTAATGCAAAGTGTGTAATGCAGTCAGTGTGCTGTGCTGGCATGCAGTGTGTAACGCGGTCATTGTGCTGTGCCAACATGCAATATTGCGGTCAGTGTGCTGCGCTAACATGCAGTGTGTAACGCGGTCGGTGTGCAGTGCTGATGCATAGTGTGTAGCACGGTCAGTGCACTGTGCTGACATGCAGCGTAACGTGGTCAGTGTGCTATGCTAACATGCAGTGTAGCTTTGTCAGTGTGCAGTGCTGACATGCACTGTGTAACATGGTCAATGCAGATGTTCTTTGTGTAATGCAGTCAGTGTGCTGACATGCAGTGTGTAATGCAGTCAGTGTGCTGACATGCAATGTGTAATGCAGTCAGTGTGCTGACATGCAGTGTATAAACATGGTCAGCCAACGATGCTGACATGGCAGTGTGTAACGCAGTTGTGTTCAGATGCCAGCTTACTTTCTAAACACTTGCAGGGGTCAGCAAGTCTGAACGAGACCCACAGGCCTCATCATGGTCGCAACCTTCAGCTAACTCACGACACGCTGAACCGTAACAGGAATGTGCATTCCTGCTGCCATCGAGGACCAGCTTACAAACACACTGTATGGACAGGCAGGTGCTGCTTCTTTACAACCAATAAGATCCAGGTCGGCTGGAGCACGCTGGTGCCCAGGTGACCAATGTAAGCCAATGAGAGCACAGTGATTCATTCAAGGGGAACCAATCAGAAGAGGCCCTGTCAAGCAGTCCACTGCTACTCATGGCTGGACGTCCCTCAATCTCAAACGGGCTTTGGAAACACATAGCTTACAGGCTAGTGACCAACAACAACAGATCAGTAGATTAATCAACATTGCTTTGTAATGCTACATGGTTCTAGCAGGATATAAAACACTGGACTGAAACAGTGAGTAGTTTAACTCGGACAAGCTGTAGGCTTTGAGCCTCAGTTAGCTTCACACATAAATACTCAGGAAAACACATAAGCAGGAAACAGAGACTTGAGGGAAATGCGTTCTAGAAACTTTGTCCTCCACCCATTTTTTCATGGGAAGACAATTCATATCTGTACCCACGCAATTTATCCATAGCGTGGCTGTGACTCTGGCAAGACAGCAATGTTGGGACAGCGCCACACCAGCGCTGGGGGGGCGGCATCTGTGCAGCTGTGAGTGTATAGATGAAGGAGCCACTGTCCCTCCATGGAAGAGCGTAAATGAGGGTATCTGTGCAGAGCGTGAATCTGTGTCTGAGCTCGTATAAAAACTCCTTCAGGAGGAAAGCCTGACTTTACTCTGCCAGGCCTGGAAGCTCAAGGAGTATGTGGAAGCACACACACACTCAACACACACACACTCAACACATACACAGAAACACACACACACTCAACACATACAGAAACATTTAACACATACACACCCTCAACACATACACATTCAAAACATACACGGACACACATAGCACATACATAGACACACAGATGCAGACACAGACTCACACACACACACAGTCACAGACATATGCACTCAAACACACAAATCAATCCACACTACAATTCAGTTCTTCCAGTATTATTGCTAACATGGGTTTCCCACAACCCACAGGACTGTGTGTGTTTGTCAATTTGTGTCTACAAATTTGTGTCTGTGTGTGTATCTATGTAGAAGGTGGTGGGAATGAAGCTGGTGAAGCAGAAAGGTGTCAGGCTTCACAGTCCTGGGGTCAGTTTCACACTGATGATCACAGTGACAAACTCTGCATTTTCTGTGCTCCTGAGTGGAAAGAAGATGATGTCAAGGAAAGAACCCTCTGACATGGCGATACCCAGAGAACACGGCAGGACAGAGCCTTTGTTCAAGCGGACGCCGAACGCTACACCTTAACACGTGTCAGTGAGGCTCCATGCCAGCAAAGCTGTTACTGACACTCTTGGGTACTGATGGAGAGGATGCAACTGTGAGAGGAAGATGGTGCTGCTGGTGGAGCAGGGGAAGCTGCACCATCAGCATGGTCTGCTGCCTCTCCCAGGCCACACACACACACACACACACACACACACACACACGCACACACACACCTCAGCGCATGCCAAAGAGGACTTTGCAAAAGCACACACAGACACACATGCACACAGCTTGACGGGGAATCACCACTGTGCATATACTACACATAAGAGCAGCTTGGGCTTGGGGCCGCCGCGGGGGGGAGGGGGGGGTGCCAGTATTAAACTCGCAAGCACCAGGGAATGTGACACGCGAGAGACTGGCTGCCTTGTAAACCGTGGCTTCACACCCCCGCCCAAGGAGAGTTCATGCACGGACGCAGTCATGCTTATATGTGTAACAGGAAGCACTTTGTCTTGGTTTCAGTATGTTTTTCTGTTTTTTTTTTATATATAAAAATCATGCCTCTAAGCTAAAGCCATTTCTTATTAAAAATGGTAACAAAACTACAAGCAGACAACCATGTGCGAGTTTATGTCTCGCAGCATGGCTGCCTCTGTGATTCCAGTGCTGTTTAGAAGTTGTTTTTCCCCAATCCATCCTCATTCCTTTTGCCTTGATGTCCTTTCTGCCTCGTCCAACGTTCACAGTGGTCTGTGTTGAAGTTTGGCATCAGACATCTGGTCCTAAACATTTGAGAAAAGATTTAAATTGATATGTAATATAAAAATTAAAAAATGTCAATAACAGGGAATGTGTTGCTGCTGTATATCTGCGGTACATATTGGAAAATAGTTATATTAGGCCTACATATTTGCCTGCAATAAATAGAACTTTTATGCTTAATAATCTCATTACTCTTTTATACTCTGATGTATCCATGCAATTAGTTACTCTTTAAGTTACTGTCATATTCACAATGCATTGATGAAGCACCATCTACATTATTCTGAAATTCTGGGAGAGTGTTTCAGTGTGTCAGCATTCATGTCATGTATGCAAAGTTTACTAGTCTCTACTGTCTACATAAATATGTGTTATGGCCAGGAGGGGGCATCGTCTGCCTGTCTGGCTCTCTACCTGTGCAGGTGGAACAGCCCGCTTCATTTTTTCACCTTCCTTTGACTGCTGCGCTTCTTCACGTCATCCTCCGGCTGTCACAGAGAGGAGAAACACGGAAATGCCAGGAGTGGTGAAACAACAACGCCTTCCTCTATAGCAGAGGGCCGGGGGAAGGGTATGGAGTCCGACTGATCTTGTGTGGCAAACATTTGATTCCCAGAGGCCATCTATTGAGGAACCCTTCCCTATGGTGTCAAATTCTTCTATAGTATCCCATTCCTCTACAGCAGGGGTGGCCAATCATATCCGCAAAGGGCCGGTGTGTTTGCGGGTTTTCGCTACAGCTCCCTAATTATATTACTAATTAGAGGATGATTGGCTGAAGAGTCCTCACACCTGGGTTTGAACAGCTGACCTACAGGTTATCCCGAAAACCCGCATACACACCGGCCCTTTGCGGATAAGATTGGCCACCCCTGCTCTACAGTGTCCCATTCCTCTACAGTGTCCCATTCCTCTACAGTGTCCCATTCCTCTACAGTGTCCCATTCCTATTCAGGGTCCCATAAACCTATAGTCTCTCATTACTCTGTAGTGGCCCGGTGTGAATGAAATAAAATGTAATATGGCCCGTTAGTGTCAACAATATATGACGCTGTTACACCTGTTCAAAGTGGCAGTGACATCTAGTGTTGAAACTACAAAGTGCTGTGTACATACAACGACAGTACATTCACCTGGGTTGATTGAACATGGCAAAGAAGACGGAAAAGAGAAAAAGAGTGCTGAAAATTTCAGACACGGTGGGGAAGTAAATACTTTTTCGTACTAATCAATAAAGTGGACACTTGGACCATGAACTGTATTCACAGAGAGTTGTGGAGAATGTTGGAGACTGCCATAACCCTTTCTTGATCTTTTCTCCTGTTTCTATTTTGCACTGCTTTTCGAATGAGAGTCATATTGTATAAATTTAAAGTCAAACAAAATGCAAAAATACCATCTTGTAAGTAGATCAATAAACTATTATAATGTCAACACTTAAACTGATCAGTAGTGTTGTTTAGTTATTTTGATAGAAAATGGATTTTCAATGGTTCAGGGATTTTCTAGTCTAAAAACACAGTCTTTCTTGCAGTTGATAAAAGTTGAAATATTAATACTGTTTGCTCCGTGACTCCTTAAACTTTTCTGTATGTGGACCACAACCAAGAAGGTTTGCTCACCCCAACTATATAGGGTTCCTTTCTTCTATAGTGTCCCATTACTTTTCAGTGCCTTATTTGAATATATTGTTTGTATACTTCAACTTTTGGTTCTTTGTGTTTTTTAAATCTTTTTTTTTTTGTTAACATGTAAAGGTATTTCATTATGCATTTTGTGTATGGGTTTTGGGTCCCAGACAGATGACAAATCTCTCTTTTGGGCCCCCAGGTAAAAAAAACGTTTGGGAACCCCTGCTCTGTAGTGTTCCACAGTGTTCAATTTGTGCCATAGCTTGCAAGTGAGTTATATTTTGACTACTTTTACATTAAGCTTCTTTCTGAAAAGTTTTTGACTGTGTTTGGGTATTGTAACAGTACTATTGTGTACAAAGCCAGATAGTAATGAGATAGCTAACCTGTCATATTATTTGACACCCTATTTTGTTCAGTAGGTAAAATAATATCTGTGTTTCCTATTTTGCATGGTAGGTAAAATAATTTTCGTGTTCATGTACAATTTATCTTTTCCAAACACCTTATGTCAAGAAGTGTATTGATTAGAGAGGAGACTGGGCAATTTGCACAAAAGTAACGATGTGCCAATTTGACTGAGCGTGCAGACAGAGTCGAGCATGCACATAGTGGAGATGTAGAAAGAGCAGAAGAGACGCTGTGAGCACGTGCACAGGTGTCTGCCACCACGCGTGTGCAGGCCGAGTTGAGCATGTATCTCACTTTACCCCCATGAAAGAGGCACAAATATAACACTATAACAGCAAAAAAGTTCAAGAAATCTGCAACACAGATGAAAACTTTGATGTAACTAACAGGTGGCAATGGAAAACAGTAATTAGTATCACACTATTAGCTCTGCCTCCTTAGCCCCGCCCCAATCGACTGTAGTATGGCGTGTAGTTTCCAGGTTTAAAAAATGTCAATTAAAAAATTGTAATGTAAAATAATTCTGGCTGAAAATGTCTTAATTATATTACTACAAAAGTTTCCAACCATTAAAAAACATTATCCAGCCATAAAATCACTTAAACAAAAACATTAATATTATTTGTTAACATTGCAATATGGCCGCTAGGGGTACTTCCTATTTGTTTACATGAATAACATAACACTCACCATCACAAGTATGCTGATCTTGGCATTCCTATCTCCATAAGGGTCCAAAGAACGATATCCATCATAGGCCTTTAGTCTAAAAACAAGCTAAAATGCTCAAAAAAAGAAAAAACTACCCCTGTAAATATGGTGTCCATAACATCATCAGTTTTCACCTATGGATTTCAGCATGTACACTGCACATACGCAATTCACAGCATTCAGTACGTAGCTGTCACATGGGGACCTGGACCACGCCCCACAGCGGACGCAACCCGGAAGGGAACCAGCCCTCCTAGTTAAAAGGATGGTCCTGGACCAGCAGACCTCGCAAAGTATTGTTGCCATTGTTTAGATGTGCCTTGCTGAGCGACTGATCGTCTATTGTCTCTCTCTCCTGCCCCGCGTATCCTGCCTGCCCCGTCTTCCTCGCCTGCCCGTCCTGGACCTCCTGTCATCCTGCCTGTTCCTGCCTCCTGTCCTGCCCTGCCCCGTGTCCTGTGTGATTTGTAGGACTGATCCCCTTGGCTCACAACCCTTCTGCTCCGTCCCTGACTAAGTCTCCAGTACTGCCCTTTGGATTTGTTTGCTATCAGTTTAGTAATAACCCTGGTGTCTCCCGCATTCTTGGTCCCGACTCTGGTGTCCTGCCCGATCGTGACAGTAGCTCTCAGCCAATTGAAAAAATCCAGCCTCATATGGGATAATTTGTTCGGTCTGCTCTGACTAGCAATGCTTTCTACCTCATAACACGGGGACTACTGACCCCACTCTTTGCCACCCATTAACAGCAAACTCCTTGAAACAGGAAAAAATGAATAGCCCAGAAAAAGACGAGTTCAGTTCAGTGTATGACATCATCATGGTCTTTATGAGCTCCGGCACCCCAGAGATTACTAATTAAGCGCTGTTCCTTTATAATGCCCCATTACTTTATAGTGTCCCAGTCCTCTATAATGTCCAGTTCCTTTGTAGTGCCTCATTCCTCTATAGTGCCCCATTCCCATCAAAGCATCAGTACCAGTGATATATCAATCATCTGATACAGGTCCCACCCAATGCCTCCTGTGTCCCACCTTGCTGCTCATGCGTCCCTGTTGCTCTACAGCCCCCTCCATCCCTCGGGTGTCAGCATGTCCTGGCTCTTCGGAAGGAGCTCTGCCCTTCCGCGTAGGCCGACGGGTGCTCTGCAACACACGAGGAAGTCCTGTCCAGCTATGGTGACCTAAGTGGGACTGCCTTTGCCTCACACCAGCATGGCGTGTGTACACGTGTTCATGTGTATTTCTTGGCACTGACCTTCTTGGGAATGATATCTTGCTCATTATTGCGTTCATCATTTCCATGGGCATCCACCTCACTGCCCTGGAACAGACGGAGTTATGCAGTTACGCAGTTACGCATACACCAGCACCACACACCAACCTTATGCACCAACATTACACAACTAGTGTTATGCACCAGTGTCACGCACCAGCGTTATGCACCAGGGTCACACACCAGTATTATGCACCAGTGTCACGCACCATTAAAGAGCTATGCAGTGCAGCACAGGTAGACTGTGCTGTCACATATGTGGTGTGTTTTGGACAAGTTCCGCTCACCTGGCCTTTCTTGTGCTTCTCTCCCCCCAGGACATGCCTCCGCAGCACCTCCGAGTGCCCCGTGTCCAGCACGGGGGTCAGAAGGGCCTCCTGAAAAACACGAGACTGGCCCTGCTCACACGCCGGTGCTGTTGCAGATTCCGTCCCTTGCCGGTCCTGAGCAGAATCCGGGACAGAGTACTCCGGCATGTATGGCTGAAAGGCAGGGCTGGCCAGCCTGAGAAGAGTGGAAGGGGGTGGGGGGGCGTGCTCAGAGTGAATGACTAACAGAGTGGATGGAGGAGAGGCAGGAATGCCAGCAGGTCAGAGCTTATTCACCTGTCTCCCACCCTCTGTGCTCCGTAGCTCAGCCCGGATGCCTCCCCCAGCTGGGCGAAGCCCTGCTGTTGTCCTGAAACGAGACATACCCCCTCTTCTGAACCTGGCTCTCCATCTGTGCCCTGCTCTCCTCTTCCACCTCCGCCTGACACGCTGCTGCTTGCTGCCGTCCCCACCTTCACCTTCCTGACCTCTGACCTCTGACCTCCAACCAGCCCATTGAGGTTGACCTCTGGCATCTTTCCCCGCAGCTCGGCCTCTTCCTCCTCCTCTTCCTCCTCGAGCTCCATGAGTGAGCTGCTGAGGCCGCTGGCCCCGCTGCCTGGCCGGCCCAGGCTGCTGCAGGGCAGGCTGAGCACGCCTTCTGATTCGTCCGCATTGCTGCACTCCAGCGAGGAGTCGTCCACGGCTGGAAGCCCCGCCCCCGCCCCTACGCCTGAGGGCCATGCCTGCGCGTCTGACAGCTCAGCCAGTGTGTCCTCCTCCGTGGTGGCCATGGGGGCGCGCTCTAAGCTGGAGACTTCCTGCCAGTCGGGCTCGACGCCCAAGGGGGAGGGCAAGCTGTACTGCATGGAGGCCGGAGACAGGAGCTCCTCCTGGACCAGCCCATAACCTGGAAACAGTGAGACACATACAGGTACTCTGACACCTCACACCCCCACTGAGGGGGGGCACCGGGGGTGGGACCAAGGCATGACCCACTGAATCTAGTAGATTCCACTGTCTCTAATAGGTGGGGGCTTCGTGCTCTCAAGGGGGTACAGGGTGAGCTTCGGGGTGGGATTTGCAAGCCAAACATTCAGTGTCAGCCATAGAAGCAGCGTCAGAAGCAGTAGGGCATTCATTGGGAGAGATGGAGCCTCATAGCGTAGTTCCTGATACATGGGTAACGGATAACTGGTTCATGGGTAACTGATACCTGCTTTATGGGTAACTGCTACTTAGTTCTGCTTCACAGGTAACTGATACCTGAGACACAAATCTGCTTCACAGGTAACTGATACCTGACAAAGGTAACTGATACCTCATATACAGGTAACTGAAACAGGTAGCTGATACCTTCTTCATGGGTAACTGATACCCCATACACAAGTAGCTGACACCTGACACACAGTTCTGCTTCACAGGTAACTGATACCTGAAACACAGTTCCGCTTCACAGGTAATGGATACTTCATACACAGGTAGCTGATACCTGACACACAGCACTGCTGTACAGCCAAATGATACCTGACACACAGTTCTGCTTAACAGGTAAGAGATACCTGACAAAAGTAACTGATACTTCAAACATAGATAACTGATGCCTGACACAGTGCTGCTTTACAGGTAACAGATACCTGACAATGGTAACTGATACCTCACACACGGCACTGTTTCACAGCCAAATGATACCTGAAACACAGTGCCTCTTCAGAGGCAACTAATACCTGACTTACAGTTCTGCTTCACAAGTAACTAATACTTGATACACAGTGCTGCTTCACAGGTAACAGATACCTGACACACAGTTCTGCTTCACAGGTAACTGAAACCTGACACATAGCCCTGCTTCACAGCCAAATGATACCCGAATCAGAGCATTGTTTCACAAACGACTAATACCTGACAAATATTTCCGTTAATGTAAGGAACATTAATACCTGTTTTGAAAATTTGTAACACCTGTCAGCTCATGGTATCGCTTCCACTATTAATACCTAGAGGTTCACCAATTAAAAACAGAAAGGCAGCCAGTATTGAGAGAAGGAATAGCAACTGACAGAACAGACATGGGACAAAGAAAGAGGTCTGCAATGTCAGAGGGAGAAATGGCCGGCAGAGACAAGAGATAGGCTAAGAGAGAAAGGATGGGCGATGAAAAGAATGGCCAAGCCTAAGAGAGGGATGAACCAGCAAGTAAGGGGGTATGTGAAGAAGAGGAGGAACCACTGATGTAAGTGATAGGCTATGAGAGAGAGGAATCAGAAATGAGAGAAGGATGACTAAGAGAGGGAGAAGTAATGTAACAGGAATGGGTTGAGAGATGGAGAAGTTAGTAATGAGAAAGGGGTACATATAAAGAGCACAGAAACGTTCGGACACCAACACTGAGACATGTACAAGCTACCTTTTATACTTGTAGTCAGGTAAATATTGCACAGTAATGGAAACGCACACAAACAATAGCCAGATAAAAACATTCAGGCAAACACCCAATGTCCAAATGCAACAGAAAAAAAGTCAGATGTGAGCTGACACATGGGAGAGAGGTCACCAGGGGAAGACACACACCGAAAAGGATAGACACACAGAAGGGGCCCCAGATGTTGGGCCAGCCTGATCTCTTCTGATGAAGTAACACACGGGGCAGTGAGGTAAGAGCACACAGATTGTTAGGAAGAACAGCTGGGAAACGGCACTGTGAAAACCGAAGGACACCGAGAGCACAATGCATGAGTCAGCACACCTTGGAGAAGCCTGTGTGGCAGAACAAGCCATGCGCATGCATGCTCTGGGGGAATGAGTGCGCCCGAAGTGCGGCGGCATGCGGCATGCGGCATGCAAAGAGCCCAGAGGGCAGAGGAAGAGTCACAGATCGTCACAAGAAGGACAGAAAGTCCCAGACTGGCACCACCAGCTGGGGAAACAGCATGAGGTCGGCATGAGGCCGGAGGTCAGAGGTCAGTGAGGACAGTTGTGGACAGGAAGGTTAGGCGGCTGGGCGGCTGATGGCATATCCAGAGAAACAGAGAGGAGAAGGAAGACGGGCACAGGAACAAGTACTGCAGCATGACAGGACCGCAGGAAGCGGTCTGTTCCTCAACACAGACTGGCACACACACACACACACACACACACACACACACAGGCACATCCCGCCCATATCCGGAAATGACTGACACAGCACTACCCCATTTAGGCATAAATATGAGACATTAATAGCTTGTAATAGCTGAAAGTGTAGACAAATGTTTGTACTGACAAGCTCCCATTTCGAGTACAGACCTGCTGTGGTTGTCATAACCGCTGATGGTGGGTGGGGCCATGGGTGAGCATGTCCATGAATAAGGGAGTGGAGCTCTCTCCAGATCTTTATCTTTCAATGAATCAGACCACACTCCTTCCAAACCACATCCATGGCTTCAAACTGACCACACCCCATTGTTTGTCAGTGGCCTCACAAGCTTGTCTCATTTTCATCACGCCTTTGCTGTATCCCTGCCTATACTTTCACTAAAAACAGCCTGATGACAGACCCATGAGTGTGAGATCAGAAGGCAAAGCATTCCTTCTTTATCACATTGGATCCAGTGCGGGGGTCATTCCTTGCTTTTTATCATATTGGACATGACAGAGTGAAGAGGTTTAACATACTGGACTCTGTGTGTGTGTATGTGTGGGGGGTCATTCCTTAATTTTTCACACTGGATAAAGTAGGGGGGAGGGGGTTGTTCCTCACTGTTTTGTCATACTGAACACTATGTGGGGTGTCATTCATCACCGTTTTATCACACTGTACCCAGTGTGGGGGGTGTCATTCCTCACTATTTTTTCACACTGAATACAGTGGGGCAGGGGGGAGGGTCATTCCTTACTTTTTTATCACACTGCATACAGTGTGTGTGGTGGGAGGGGGTGATTCCTTACTGTTTTTTCATATTGGATACAGTGGGGGAGGGGGTCATTCCTTACCGTTGATCATAGAGGAGAGCAGGAGTATCTTTCCTTACCATTAGTCACTCGGGGGGACAGGAGGGAGTCACGGTCAGTATTCTGACATGCCCCCTCCTCCAGAACCACCCCAGCCTGCAGAAGCTGATCCTCCAGCGAGTTGACAATGTCGGCCCTGTCGATGCGCCTCAGGGACACATACAGGCTCTCCACTGGGGGAAGACGGGCAGACAAAGGGCAGCACACACAACACACACATCAGCCTGCATGTATTTATGTGTGCGGGAGGCCGACAGGCTGCTTCACAGTTAGGGCAGCTTGTTGGGCAGACACATTATGGAGGGACACTCACTCTTGGCCCTCTTCCCTTCACGAGCAGCCCACAGGTTGAGTAAGGTGGAGCTTTGATCCAGTAATGAATTAGGGTTCTCCACCCGGATCCGATTGATATCGTCCACACTGAACTGCAGCTCCCGTGCCAGTTCTGTACAGACAATTGTTTGGAATGAAACACATCAGAGTCATGCATAATGACATTCATAAACACATATCCACTTCCTAGTAAGATTGTGAACTGCTAATGATCCAAAATACAGTGTATTGCGACATACATCCAGAAGTAAACGTCTAGCTGAACCTAAGATGGTTCCCCCCAACATGAATTTCAAATTAAATACACTCATACACACTCATTAAACATAAACACACACACACACACACACACACACACAGCCTCACTGACCTGCCCAGCTCAGTCCCAGCTGCTCAGAAATAAGGGTCATCTTTAGCTCTGCTCTCTCCATAGCCTTCATTGAGGCTGCAATACAAGCACACTGTCAGCCTACATCAAAGGATATTACAGTAGTATTATGCCTGTACTGACACCTTATGTCAGCTCTATCCCTGACACATTTAGTGTTTTAGGACTGTTATTATGGTTTAATGTGAACCTAAAACTATATAACCATATATCCACTGCCCAACCCTCTATCAAGTACAAGGTCAAGGTGGCAGCCTCTAAGGCACAAGGCGGGGGACACCTGGAGCAGCCCATTGCAGGGCACGAGGCGGGGGACACCTGGAGCAGCCCATCGCAGGGCACAAAACGGGGGCCACCCAGAACAGCCCATCGCAGGGCACAAGGCGGGGGACACCCGGAATAGCCTATTGCAGGGCACGAGGTGGGGGCCACCCGGAACGGCCCATCGCAGGGAACGAGACGGGGGCCACCCGGAACAGCCCATCGCAGGGCACAAGACAGGGGACTCCTGAAATAGCCCATCACAGGGAACAAGGTGGGGGGACACTCTGAATGGCTCATTGTGGACCACAAAGTGGAGGATGCCTCAAACGGCCCATCACAGGGAACAAGAGAGGGGGCACTCGATATCCCATTGTGTGGAACAAGGCAGGGGACATTCCAAACAGCCCAGATGGGGGACTCCACAAATGGCTCATTGCAGGGAACAGGGTGGGGGCACCCCGAATAGTCCATCACAGTTAAGCAAGGTGGGGGATGCCCCAGCTGGCTCATTGTGGGAACAAGATGGGTACACAACCAATGATCCATGGCAAGAAATAAGGCGGGGGACACACTGAATGGCCCATCATGGGGAACTAGGTGGGGGACGCCCTGAACAGCCCATGAATGAGGTGGAGGATGCCCCAATGGCCCATCATGGCGGGGGGAGCTCCCTGTATGGCCCACCACAGGGTTCAGACATGCACTATGAAAAGTTCAGATGCTGCCTATTTTGGCACTTGGTGAGTAACTCACAATATCTGCAGGAAAATCAACATAACATGCAGGGGGATTATATCCCTCTCATTATTATTTAAAAATGTGAAAATGGTGTCAATAATATTGATAAACAATCATCAAAACTGTAAAAATGGAATTCAGCATTAGTATGTTTGTTGTGCCAGCATGGCCTGTGTGCTCAGCCTGTGTCAACTGGCCTGTGTGCTGAGCCTGTGTCGTCTGGCCTGTGTGCTCAGCCTGTGTCGTCTGGCCTGTGTGCTCAGCCTTTGTCATCGGGCCTGTGTGCTCAGCCTGTGTCGTCTGGCCTGTGTGCTCAGCCTGTGTCAGCTGGCCTGTGTGCTGAGCCTGTGTCGTCTGGCCTGTGTGCTCAGCCTGTGTCGTCTGGCCTGTGTGCTCAGCCTGTGTCGTCTGGCCTGTGTGCTCAGCCTGTGTCGTCTGGCCTGGCTCAGCCCCAGGGTTTTGGTCCTGATCCCGGGTTGCCTTCATGTTAACTGGCCCATCCAGCGTCCTCCTCCATGTAAGTGATGTGCTGCTGAATCAAAACCCCAGGGGCTCAGATCCCCATTGCTACCAACAGTAGAGCTCAGTGAGCAACACGCAGCCTGCGACAGTGGACCAGCTCCGCCAGCTTGCTCTGCCCTCAGCATTTCCACTGCCATCACATTGTCTAGCATCCCTGCCCCCGTGTCCTGCGGTAGCAGCAGACCTGAGGGGTTCATGCACACGGTGCATATCGCTGCGGCCTGCAGGGGGCGCTCTGAGCACCTCCTGCCTCATGCGTGCGCATGGCCAGGTCTCATGCATGAGCACACGCACAGGCAAGGGGTACAGCCGAGCAGAGCCACCAGCAGGGGGTGTCTTACCGAGGGCCGACTCATTCAGGGCGCTATATCGCTCCCTCAAAGCCAGTGGAGTTAGCGTCCGTCTACGTTCCTCTCCACCTGCAACCTGCCACAGTAAGAGGACAGAGAGGTCATTTAACCTCACATGAACTGATAAGACATAAACATCACTCAGCCTGCCTCATCCACACTGCACAGGAAGGTCGCCAAAGAACATAAGAACATAAGAAATGTACAAACGAGAGGTCATTCAGCCCATCAAGCTCGTTTGTGTAGAACTTAACTAATAGCTCAGAGCTGTTAAAATCTTATCTACTGTAGCTCTGATTTAAAGGAACCCAGGGTTTTAGCCTGCACTACTTGAACAGGAAGATTATTCCATACTCTAACTGCATGCTGTGTAAAGAAGTGTTTTCTTAAATTCAGTTTAAAATGTTCTCCCGCTAATTTCCACTTATGGCCACATGTTCTAGTATTATAACTAATATAGTAATATAAACTAATTGAAGCAACCATTTGGCTGAACAGCATCCAGACCTGTTAGAATCTTATATACGTGGATCATGTCCCCCCTTAATCTCCTCAGATTCAGCTCCGCTAACCTCTCCTCATAAGACATTCCTCTAAGACCAGGAATCATTCTTGTAGCCCTACGTTGCACCTTTTCTAAGGCAGCAATGTCCTTCTTAAGGTATGGTGACCAAACCTGCACACAATATTCTAGGTGGGGTCTTATCAAGGAATTGTATAATCGTAGCATCACCTCCTTTGACTTGCACTCCACACCTAGAGATGTAACCCAACATCCTATTGGATGTGGACAAGACTGCTATGATCTTCAGTGGCTACCTTGACACAGGGTGGCATGGTGATATTGAGGTTGCACAGGACGTGTTGGCTGTCCTCATACTTGGTGGACTTGCGCAGAAATGTCAGGAATCCAGAAGGTTCTTTAGTGTTGTCTCTCACCTGAGACAGTGGAAGAACCAGGAAGAGGAGCAGAAGAGAGAAGGAGTGGGAGGTAGGGATGCGGATCACAGAGGAGAATGGAGAGAAGATGGAGGAGAGAAAAAGACAGAGTAGAGGAATCAGAAGGGAGGACGTTAGACCTGCAAAACGAATGCAACAGCAGAACCACAGGGAAAGGAGGGATGAAGGCAGGCGAAAGGCAGGCGAAAGCGAGGCCAAGAGATTTACCTGCACATTTACCTGGTCGTCTGTGAGATCAGACGGTGAGAGAGAGAGAGAGAGACAGTGAGACGGACATACACACGAGCAGGCAGACCCTGGGAAAGTTTAACATGCAGACCAAAAAAAAAACAGTTAAAGTGGAAATATGACGCAAATGTGGTCCTGGGAGGGTGGACTGTGATGAGGCAGTCACAAAAAACAAGGGGAAGACAAGCATAACAAGCACACAGAGCACCAGAGACAGAGACTGTCAGGCAGCGAGTTAGAGTGATAAAGGCACACAGAACCAAACAGGACAGGGAGTGAACCGGATGCTGAAACAGACAGACCAAAAGAAAGTAAGCGTAAAGGACAGGTAGTGAGGTAAATCGAGGTAGACAGTTTGGATGATGAGTACTGAGGCAATTGGGGGACAATATGACAGACAGGTACTGAGGCAGAGTTAGTGTGACAAACGGTTACTGAGGCAGACAAAGTCAGAGAGTGAACACCAACGGGTGCTGAGGCAAAGCCAGACAGTGTGACAGATGGGTACTGTGGCAAAGAGATACAGCCAGTGTCACAGACAGGTACTAAGGCCGACAGAGTCAGACAGTGTGTTAGCCAGGTACTGAGGCAATCAGAATCAGTGTGACAGATGTTTACCAAGGCAGTTAGAGGTGGACATTGTGACAGACAGGTACTGAGGAAATCAGAGACAGGGAGTGACACAGACGACTCCTGAGTTAGTCTATGTGGCAGACAGGTGCTGAGGCAGAGTCTGACAGTGTGACAGATGGTTACTGAGGTATTCAGAAGTGGATACTGTCACAGTCGGGTACTGAGGCAGTCAGTCAGTGTGACAGACAGGTGCTGAGGCAGATTCAGGTAGTGTGATGGGCATTTACCAAGGCAGTCAGAGGTGGGCAGTGTGACAGATGAGTACTGCAACAGTCAAAGATAGAGAGTGTGACACACAGGTACTGAAGCAGTCAGAGGTGGACAGTGTAACAGCCAGGTACTGAGGCAGTCAGAGTCAGACAGTTTGACAGATGGCAAAATCAGACTGTGACAGACGTTTACTGAGGCAGTCGGAGGTATACAGTGTGACAGACAGGTACTGAGGCAGTCAGAGGTATACAGTGTGACAGACAGGTACTGAGGCAGTCAGAGGTATACAGTGTGACAGACAGGTACTGAGGCAGTCAG
>JAODJT010000117.1:30907652-30918289 GCA_026776745.1 Genyomyrus donnyi
GCCCAGGAGGGCGGGGGCCCCCCGGCACGGGGGGGGGGGGGGGGGGGGGGGGGGGGGGGGGGGAGCAAACACGTGAGACATGCACACAGACACACACGCACACGCACACACACACACACACACACAGCCTCACCCCAGGAACTGCATGCTGGACGGGCCCAGCGAGATAATGCGACTGGCCAATCCTTCCCCTTCCACCAGCGGGGGCGGTGTTTTCAACTTCTGGGGCTTGACCAGGCGGCAGGTGATGCGTGTAGGGGCAGCGCATGTGCGTGGTGGGATGATCACACGCAGCCCATTATGGCGGCTGCCGCGCATGGAGCCCCCGCGGGCGTCCACCATGAAGCTGACGAGGAACCTGCCGATCAAATGGACACAGTCAGTCTCGAACCCGGCACGGACACACTGAGACCTTTCACATACTGTGACACTTCTCCTTCACCTATCATCCCGTCTGGCTATTTTGCACAGATTTGTAATTCATACTGATTTTTAAAAGAGCATGCAAATGTCTATCTAGTCTTTCATCCCTCCATCCATCCTTCCATCCATCTAATAATTTCATACTGGGGCTGAGGGAGCAAAAACACCAGAGATTAGGGGCACTGTCTCTATGCGAGTCCATCAGTGCACCTCAGAGCACTGTTCCTAATGAGCACATGGGGAGCCCAGCCCCCAATGGTTCTGACCCGGTGTGAACAGGGCTGGCCACGGGGCTGACGTTGTCGGAGGTCTCTGTGGCCGGGCTGCTGGGGATCAGGGAGTCGTCATCATACTCCTTGGGCAGAGGAGCAGGGATGTGCTGTGGGGGACACTCATAATATCAGCATTCAGTATGAACGACAACGCAACTTCATAGTGTATGGCTTCACAAAATTAAATAAAACATAAGACATTCAGTTTATGCATATATGCGACTGACAGTGAGGCACCATTGAAGATGATGTGATCCTTTGGAAAGTGAACAGCGTGACCTCTAAGCTGTGATAGTCTGGTAACTGAGTACCAGCGCCCCCTGCAGGGTACCAGAGCCAATTAATTACTACAAAGAACTAAACTAGAAACTAGTTTTCCGGAAGGAGCCAGAGACAGTTTCTGCAAATTGTGCAGTGAGCACATCATGGAGGTCACAGCAAAGATCATGCTCGTTTTGAAGTCAGCTTTAAAAGGACTTTACCTGATCCAGCATGACAGTCTCTGGGGACACGCAGGGAATCCTGGGTATAGCTGGGGAGTATGGCCTGTCACGAGCAAGGACAAAAAAGATCTACCCCCTTGCCCACAGAAACAACCACGCATCAGTAGGCACCTAACAAAAATACATCAGTATGAAATTCATAATATGTATACATCTCAACTGTGTATGAGGACAGGTGAGAGGAGAAAGGATTTTTTTATTGGAACTTATTTTGTTAGAAAATCATACTGAAAAAACTTGAAAAGAGATAAAAATAGATGTTCCCCAAGAAATAGCTATCTAATCTTCAAAAAGTCTAAATATACCTTAAAAAGTACCCAAATTCATTCGTTTGTTTTTGACTTTGCGCCGGATTTTGAGATTATAGTTGTACAGTGTGTCTATGTGTGTGAGTGTGTTTGTGCGTTTTTGTAATTATTACATTGTAGGGACCAGATTTCCCCACATTCTGATTGAAAACCTGTTGTGGGAACCATTTTTTTCAATCCCCAGAAAGGAAAACTCGATTTTATAAAAATCATGTCAAAAATCATGTATTTTGTTTGGTTGCTTATGGTTAAAGTTAGGGCTGGGTGAGGTGTGTGTGCACGTGTGAGAGAGAGAGAGACCGCTTTGCCATGTGTTTTCTACTCTTACGTTGTCCCCTGCCCACTCTCGAAGTCCTTGAGGGACTTTTTTGGTGAGAGGAAGTCTTCGTCCTGGTCTTTGAGGTCATCCAGCTTCAAACACCGAGCTCCTTCCAGACAAGGAAGTTCATCACCTGTACAGAGCAAACACAGGCAGCTCCTCAGAGGGTAACTGGCAAGGGGGGGGAGTAGTAAGGCAGCAGACTAGTGACACTGGGGTTATTATCAGAGCAAATGGAGGGGCTGAGAGAGAAGCAGACTGGTATTTCGACTGGCAGTTAGTGGGGTAGAGAATGCCTCCTATTCCTGCATCCAGCTACCGAACGTACATGGCAGTGACAGACAGGATGCAGCCAGATCAAATGGACACATAAGGATGGGGAGCCATTGCAGTGAGAGCCGGTGTGTGCAGAAGCAGCCATGACCCCCTACCTTCATCCTCTGACACATCCAAGATCTCATCTACTGTCTCTGGGAAACTCATTCTGTGTTTCTCTGTAGGAATCTGAGAGAATGAGCAAGAAAGAGGGACAGTAGATGAGTATCCACAGGCAGCACCTCCGTCCTCCTTGGAGATGAAGAGACTAACGCCCAGTCTGAGGGATAGAGGAGCGCAGTACTGACAGCCTTGTATGTTCCTGCAGTGTAACGTGCAGGGACGTGCAGCACTGACAGCCTAGGATAGACACAGTAGGAAAGACAGGGATGTGCAGCACTGGCGGCCTAGGATAGACCCACAGTAGGAAAGACAGGGATGTGCAGCACTGGCAGCCTAGGATAGACACACAGTAGGAAAGACAGGGATGTGCAGCACTGGCAGCCTAGGATAGACCCATAGTAGGAAAGACAGGGATGTACAGTACTGACAGCTAGTTTAGACCCATAGTAAGAAAGAGAGGAATGTGTGGCACTGACAGCCTAGGATAGACCAATAGTAGGAATGACAGGGATGTGCAGTACTGACAGTCCAGTTTCAGGTGCGCAGTAGTGGAAACACAGTCCATGGGACAGAAGTGTGCAGTACAGACATTCAAATGTGTAAGACAATGTGAGGAATAGTACACAGTACTGATAGCTGAGTATGAGAGATAGAGGTGTCGACAGACAGTAAATGTCACCTTGTCTGTTTTGCAGCCACTGTATGGTAGGACACCCCTCCCCCCCAGGAAGCTCTTCTTAACCACTTTTTACTGAAGCCCTGAATGTAACCGGAATGCATTTTAAGCGTGTCTGACTGCTACTGTAATGCATCTTGATGGACCTTTGGATCTATACTTGTGCTTTCAAAGAATGGAATGGAACGGAAATTTAATCTCAGTTTATATTTTATCCCTTACTTGCCTAAATATATAGAAGGGAACACATTAATGGACTCTATGAACGAGGGCCCTATTTTACATCATGTTATATACTATAGAGGGAACACAGGAATGAGGGATGGCCCCTAAAACAGGGAACCTAGGACCCTGGGGACATAAGGTGACCCAGTGTCTTCATGTCTGTCTTTAGAGATTGTTAATCTTTCATTATTAAAAACCATTTCTGCACACAGTTTCCAGCCAGCTGATCATGTATTTGTGTTGATGGTCTTTTCTTCTTTTTTACTATACTTGTGATTGGCTTTGGAGATAATTGTTTATCAAATAATTAAATGTAAGGTACCAGCTGTCATTGGCTAATGATAAGAGTTTGTTATTCCTCAGTACTCAAAGACTAACTGACAGCTTTATACCCTTTCATAAATGAGTTTAACCATGGGAAACAGGACAACTGCTGGTCTAACTTCAGCTAAGGACTGCAGAACCACAGTGAGGTCATACTAAGTGCATGAAGGGCTACTCACCACGGCGACAGTCTCCTCGGTGACTAGCTTCAGAACGTCAATGACGGAGATGTAGCCCAAGCGCCTGGCGATTCCCAAGGCGGTGCTACCGTTCTAACAGAGATAAGAGAAAGAGGGCAAGGACACATGAGATAGGAGCCGCTCTCTGAGGCCAACGAGCAGGAAACGCAGGATGGCAGCAGCCAGAGGCCACACAGAACGCAAAACAGATACCAGCCACAGGAGCGGATGGTGAAGAGGTATATGGAGCCAAAAGGGCAGACAGGGGTAGTGTTAGTGATAACACCAACTATAGAAAACATAAGGAGAACTTCTCCTCAGTCCACTTCACTGTGTTTTCACTCATGTGTTTATCTGTTGTGTTTTTACAGAAAGAAGAGAAACCACAACTCCTTAACTATGCCACTGGGAGGGGCTCTACCGCAGAAAACAGCCCAGTTTGTAGGTTTAAGGGTACAACAGCCTGGCTCTACTATACCATTGTACCAGTTAAATCCTCTCCCAGTACTGCTTTGCTGCCCTCTCTATTTCATTGTACCGAGTAAATCAGATAAAGGGCATCTCACAGACAGGCACTATATGATCTCTGTAAAGGGCACTGCAGAATATCAAGCTCCCTCCCCCCTCAAAAAAACAACAGAGAAAAAGTGAAAGGAGGAAGCTGATGATGGGCAATGGAGGAGGACCCACAGCAGTGGTTTCATCGGGCATTGCTCCATGCTTCAGGAGCAGGGTGACGATGTCTGTGTGCCCCTGCTGAGCAGCCTGGTGGAGAGGTGTGTAGCCCGCCTAATGTAGAGAAGGACAGGGAGAGGGAAGGGGGTAGTGGAGAAAGAGAGAGGAGAGAACAGGAAGAAGAAGGGAGGAGAAAGGGGGCAGGGAGAAAGGGGAGGAGAAAGAGAGAGAGGAGGACAAAGAGAAGTGGGGACAGAAAGAGACAGGAAGACAGGGAGAAGGGCAGGGACAAGGAGAGAGAGAAGGACAAGGAGAAAGGGGGACAAAGAGAGAGAGGAGGACAAGGAGAAGGGGGAACAAAGATAGAGAAAGGGACAGAAAATGGGGAGGACAGAGATAGGAGGACATGGAGAAAAGGAGGACAAAAAGAGAGATGGATTGAAAGAAGAGGGACAATGAGAGAAAAGGACAGGAAGGACGGGGAGGACAAAAACAGAGAGGCGGATAGGAAGGAGGGCAGTGAGATGGAAAGAAGGACAAAGAGACAGAACAAGGCAGGAGAACCAGAATAGGGAGGAAAAGTATGAGCAGAGGACAGAAAGAGAGGGAGAGAGAGTAGATTGGGAGTGAGGGAAAACAAAAAGTTTCTTAAGTAAAAAATTAACTGACAACAAAACTTCTATCTATAGAAAGGACATACAGTATAATTTCACTACAGCTCCTGCTCTGGTGCACAGACGCCACGTTGCACATTGCTTACCCGAGTCTTGCTGTTCACATTAGCCTGTTGCTGTAGGAGAAATTTCACCATCTTGATGTTGCCGTAATGACAAGCCACATGTAGGGGGGTGTATCCCATCTGAGACACAAAGCAGCTGCAAGCTCAATTATATTATCACCCCAAACCTGTATTCAATAAGCAGTCATGTTCCTAAAAACCATTCCTAAAATGTTCAAATGCTGATGCAATAAGATGAAATTAATCTCAGGTTAATCTGTTTAGTTGTGTGTCGTAAGGTAGCGTTAGCCTAGCATTGACAGACTGATCGGTGTTTAGTAGGGTAGGGTTAGCCTAGCATTGACAGACTGATCAGTGTGTAGTTGGGTACAGTTAACCTAGCATTGACAGACTGATCAGTGTTTAGTAGGGTACAGTTAGCCTAGCATTGACAGACTGATCAGTGTGTAGTAGGGTACAGTTAGCTTATCATTGACAGACTGATCAGTGTTTAGTAGGGTAGGGTTAGCCTAGCATTGTCAGACTGATCAGTGTGTAGTAGGGTACAGTTACATTAGCACATAGCCTGTCTTACCCGTGATGCTGTGAACACAGAGGCACCCTGCTTGACCAGCATGTCTGCTATGCCCATGTGACCTTCCTGGGCCACTAGGTGCAAAGGGGTCAGTCCATTCTGGGGGGAGATAGATAAGTCATACATAGCCTGCCTCAGCACTAATGTAAACTGCCTTCCTCTCTCAAGGGGAACAAAAAGCACGGTAAAGTCGTGGCATGGTGCCGCTGCAGGGTGCAGTGCGCTTTCGCAGGGTGCCGCCCGGCTTCTGGCCCCACCTTGTTTCCCAGGTTGACGTTGGCCTGCTTGGAGATGAGCAGGGACACCACGTCAAGGCGGCCCTCTTGTGCCGCCAGGTGCAGGGGCGTGATGCCCTGCAGGGACTCGGCGTTGGGTGGTGCGCCGTGCTGCAGCAGTGTGCCGGCCACCTCCAGCTGGTTCTGCTTGGCAGCGATGTGCAGGGGTGTGTAGCCATTCTGTGGGCGGGGAAAGGCCCTCTCAGCATGTGCATGCAGATGCATGTTCTACCTGTGTGTGTGTGTGTTATGTATATATATTACGCTGTGCGGACTAAATGTCATAAAATGTGATTGTTTTTCTTCAGTTTTCTTCAATTTTGAAAAAACTGTAGCTGCAATCAAAAGACTACCCAGCCCTAACCTTAACCAAAAGTAACCTAACAAAATAAGACTTCTTTAGTTTTTTGATTGCATTTACAGATCTTTGTGGGGACCTGAAAAATGGTCCCCACAACGTCAAAATAACAGGTTTTTATTACATTGTGGAGGACATTTACACACACACACACACACATATGTATTCATATCTTTGTGGGGACTCTCCATTAATTTCTACGGGAACAGCCCAAATCCCAATGACAGCCCTAACATCGTCAGGTTGGGATTAGAGTTTTCCCCATAGAAATGAATGGAGAGTCCCCACAAAGATATAATTACAAACCTGTGTGTACATGTGCTTCCCATGTGTGTGAGTGTTACTCACTCTAGCAGTGTTGTATGGAGAGCTGCCTTTGCTGACCAGCAGCTTGACCACATCCAGGTTGTTGTGATGCACAGCCACGTGTAACGGGGTCAGCCCATTCTGCGGATGAAACGCAGTGCTCAGAACACATTTAGGGGCCTAACTCTTTCTGTCCTAGTACACAAAGCCTGCCATCAGCTATGTTTCCCAGCATACCTTGCCAGAAGTGTTGGGATTGGCGCCTCTCTCCAGCAGAAGCTCTGCCACATCCAGTTTGCCATATTTACATGCCACATGAAGGGGAGTGAAGCCTTTCTGTAAGAAAGACAAAGATGTGAATGTGTAAGATGAACCAATGGGTCCTCATATAGCACAGAGATGTGAATGTGTAAGATGAACCAATAGGTCCTCATATATCACAGAGACGTGAATGTGTAAGATGAACCAATGGGTCCTCATATAGCACAGAGACGTGAATGTGTAAGATGAAGTGTCGTGTCCTCATACAGCACAGAGATGTGAATGTGTACAATGAACCAATGTGTCCTCATATGGCACAGATATGCCAATGTGTAAGATGAACCACTGTGTCCTCATATAGCACAGATATGTCAATGTGTACAAAGAACCAATGTGTCCTCATACAGCACAGAGATGTGAATGTGTACAATGAACCAATTTGTCCTCATAAAGGACATATGAAGTGGAGTACACCAGGAGGACACAGAAGAGGAAGCAATTTGCAAACTGATCTAAGGAAAACTTGAAAATGAGTTGGAAAGAAAGTAGGAAAGAAAGTATCAGTGGTTTAACTATTCAGGTCTATCTTCCTCAGTCCTCATTCTCCTCAAAGTTTCATCTATATGGATAAATGTGAAGTGCTAGAAAAAATGGCTGGCATGCAGTGTGACAGGAAGATGGAAAAGAACAGCCCTACTTTGGTCATCCTGGTCTGCTGGGCATCCCCATCGAGCAGGATGCGGGCAGTGGGGGAGTGGCCCTCGCGGGCGGCGATGTGCAGGGGCGTGTGGCCTGACGTGGTCACAGCATTGAGGTCGGCCTTGTTCTCCAGCAGAAGCCGTACCAGCTCCTTGTGGCCCATCCGTGCAGCACAGTGCAGGGGTGTCTGGTCATCCTGCGGCCAAGTAGGAGAGATGTGGAGAAGGACCAAAGGGAAAATATGAAGAAAAAGATGCATGAAATGGTCAAACACAGGGAAAAGATAAGGAAGGACAGAGAACAGAAGGACAAAAAGAAAAATGTACAAGAATAGAGTCTGAGTGTGGCATAAAGCAGGCAGGTGTTCAGCAGCAGAAACCTTACAGCAGCATTTTAACCAGAATTTTCCACATGGGGTCAAGAGTGTCAGTCTGTCTCACTCTCTCTCTGTCTCTTTATTTGTCTATCTGTCTGTCTGCCTGTCAGTCAGTCAGTCTACCTGCCTGTTTGTCCAGCTGTTTGTCTCTCTATCATGGGGAACTCCATGTAGCTGCACTGTCAGAGAGATCATACAGATGTACTGTTCTATTAATCATGCTGTTGGACTGCAGTAGAAACCATGCAGCTGTACCTTGGCTTTCGCATCCACCTGTGCCATGTTCTGCAGCAGGAACTGGGCCACCTCACAATGTCCCGCCCGTGCAGCCATGTGCAAGGGCGTCTCCACTTTCTGCCCCCCGCAATCACAGGTAGAGGTGGGAGAGTACATATTACCCGCTACTTGCAATACTCACAATAGTGACCCACTACTCATTCATCAACAGAAAGAGAATCAAATGTTTATATGTCTCTATACAATAAACTACATATTTGATGATCTTGTACTTATTACATACAACTAGCCATACAGTAATGATCTGGCACTTCATCCATCCCATAATGTTCTGGCACACCATCCATGATTGTGCATAATAGTCTAGACTTAGGCCACCACGTTTTTTTGTGACGTCACTATTGTGTCACATCCCATTCATTTTTATTGTTTGTAAGGTAAATGCCATTGGCAGGCTTTCTGACCTACTGTGTTTTACAAACAGCAGTTCATGTAGTGGGTGTTTTTTGTAAACAATGTTTTTAATGAATCAGCTGGGACACAAATAAAGAGTCTCAAATGCAGGAAGCACACACAGTGTGATTGGACACCTCCAGTGCAGATTAATCATTGAAGTAAACAACAGCAGAGAATATTCATACAGTCATCTTAATAAATATACAGAGCAGAGACACATTCAGAGGTGCAAAAGAGTGCAAGAAACCTGCTTTCCAGGATAATGGCAATTTCGAGGAACAGATAACAATAATATAGATGAACCAAACAGCAGAATGATAAGGTGATATGGGGTGAAGAGTGGGGATGCATCGATCTGACTTTTTCAGTCCTGATACTGATACCTGGGCTTTGGTTATAAGCTGATACCAAGCACCAATCCGATACCAGTATTTAATCAATAAGCTGTATGGTTCACTGTGTGAAACAGACTGGGATCATTCTTTTATGTGTAAGTAAACATCACGCTTGAGTTTCACATTGCTTTCCTAACTCTGTAAAACAAAATGTAACAATGTTTACTGAATTGTTATTTATTGTTAAAATAAATAATCATGCACCAGCAACTTGGTAAAAAAAATCTTTAAAATTAACAGGAATTCAAGTATAAGCCTTTTATTACAGCAACAAATTGCTCAGAAATTAAAATTCTAATATAAAACAATACAACAACATGTAAATGTTAAATCTGAATTAAAGTTGTAAACTGCTGCAAACAAACTTGATAAATTAAATAATTCACACAATTAGTGTAAACAAGTAGCCTGCCAGCCTACGCACTATTAAACCTGAAATTGACCATGTCTGTGGAGAAGCTCATCTCTGCTACATCTTTTAACCCTTCTGATAAATATTCACAAACGTCTTTGTAGAGTTCAGGTCTCAGGGAAACATTTCCATGCTTCTGGAGGTGCTTGATCAAATTGGTTGTGTTAAAATTTTCAGTGCTGCCCTCACCCCTTGAAACCCTGGCTTTGCAATAATAGAACAGAGCCGTAGAACCGCAAGAGTAAAATAACTCCGAAGTGCTGACTTTTCAGCTCCTTCCATGGTATGTTAGCTCTCCTTCGAGCAAAACCAACCGGCTTACTGGTGCACTGCTGACACATCAAGCAGTACTTGGACATAAAAATGCAATGACAGACATAGAATTTAATTGAATAGATCAGTCACATCTATCAGTCCCACTGTCACCAATACCTGATCCAGAAATCTGAGTCAGTATCGGGCCAAGATCCAATATCAGTATCAGATCGGTGCATCCCAAGTGAGGAGCATTTCAAAGAGGCTAGGAATCAGAAAGCTGAAAAATAAAGAGTGGAAAATGAGGAGCTGGAGAGTGAGGAGCAGAAAATGAGGAGCTGAATAGTGAGGGTCAGAAAAGGAGGAGCTGGAGAGTAAGGAGCAGATGAATGAGGAGCTGGAGAGTGGGGAGCAGATGTATGACGAGCTGGAGAGTGGGGAGCAGATGAATGACGAGCTGGAGAGTGGGGAGCAGATGAATGAAGAGCCTGAGTGAAGAGCAGAAAATGTGGAGCTGAATAGTGAGGGTCAGAAAAGGAGGAGCTGGAGAATGGGGAGCAGATGAATGAGGAGCTGGAGAGTGGGGAGCAGATGAATGAAGACTGCACTATCCGGAACAGGAAAATGAGTCTCACCACATTGGAGGCATTGGGGGATGCACCCCTCTGTAGAAGGTTCTTCACGATGTTAAGGTGTCCCATGAAGGCAGCCACGTGCAATGGGGTCAACCCAGACTAGATCAAAGTCAAAAGATATGGACAGGGCACAATTTGGGGAAGGTATGGAAAGGGTACGGGTGGGACAAAACAAGGCAGGGGAGGGGCAAAGACAGGGCAGGGGCGGGGCAGAGACGGGGGGGGGGGGGGGGGGTGACGGGGGGGGGGGGGGGAGGAGGCAGGGGAGGGGGGGGGAGGAGACGGGGGAGGGGAGGGGGGGAGAAGGCGGGCGGGGG
>JAODJT010000117.1:30982557-30994548 GCA_026776745.1 Genyomyrus donnyi
ATCTCTGAGCTAATGATGTTTTGCTTCTGATTTATTCTAGATCTTTCTTGGGAGTCTCAAGCTGGTGAGTTTAACTGAGCTAAAATTCTGAGCGACTCAATGTTCAAGTTAATTGTCATATGCACACAATACAATGGAATGCTCAAAAATTAAGGAAGAGCAAAGAATAGCATAGAACAGCATCAGGCAATAATAATAATAACGGTGAAGCAGAAACTAAACAGTAAATCACACAGAATGTTGTCCTGAGGCAGAGGAGGAAGGCAGACAGTTACACAGAAAAGAATTTTACGTAAATGCTGATTCAGTGTAGGGTTTTGTCATTTGTCCTGTGAGCTACAGTGCTATCTGCTAATCACACTGCTAATCCATCATGCTGCTAATTCCCCTCACTGTTTATCTGTCTATTCTGTTTATTTAGATGTGTTGCCCTTGGGCAGAGGCCCAGGGTGTGGGAAGACCATGACTGTGGGTTCCATTTGTGCCCCTGTCTCTGTGCATGGGTGGAGTCTGAGTGGATGGATGGATGGATGGATTGTGAGATAGAAAAACACCTCAACAGGTTTCAGCTTGTTCTTAACAGAAAGCTGTTTGTTTTTCAGACTCACTTCTGCATATCTGAATTAATGATGTTTTGCTTCTGATTTATTCTAGATCTTTCTTGGGAGTCACAAGCTGGTGAGTTGAACTGGGCTAAAATTCTGAGCAACTCAAGGTTGAAGTTTATTGTCACATAATACAATGGAATGCTCAAAAATTAAGGAAGAGCAAAGAATAGCATGCAACAGCATCAGGCAATAATGATGAGAACACTGAAGCAGAAACTGAACAGTAAATCACACAGAATGGTGTCCCGAGGCAGAGGAGGAAGGCAGACAGTAACACAGAATGGTGTCCCGAGGCAGAGGAGGAAGGCAGACAGCAACATAGAATTGCATCCTGGGGCAAAGGAGGAAGGTAGACAGTAACACAGAATGGCATCCTGATGCAGAAGAGGAAGGCAGATAGTGTCCCGAGGCAGTGGAGGAATGCAGACAGGAATATGGAATGGTGTTTTGAGGCTGAAGAGGAACATTGACTCAAGTTGTTCCTTATGAGCAGGTGCTCGGGTTTTGCTCTGTTTCTGAACATGCATATTAGAGTGGACACTTTGGTTCACATCTTCACAAACAAAGGATTTGTGGCTTTTTACCTGACGTGTATCTCCATTCACAGGCAGGCCAGTGGACAGTGACACCGTCTGTGAGTATATGACGGACTCTTGTGAAGAGCTGTGTCACCTTACACATGTATAAATCTGCTTTGAGGTTCCCACTTCACCTTATCTTTGTCTTTGTCTCTTTTAGACCCTCTCAGTAGGAATTCAGAAGACTGTGAGTTCATGACTTATATGTAAACATCTGAGAAAATGTGCAGCCTAAGCTGACTAAGTACATTCTATCAATTCATGCACTTGTATTTTACAAAATCTGTCATATAGATGTTGCAGATAATCATTCTGGAATTTCTGTTTCACTCCTGACTGATCAACAGGCGTCGAGGATGACAACCACCAGCTTATTTTCACCATAGTCGAGGGTGGGCAGGAAACCAACGGTGGTTCTGGGGATGGCCCATAGGGTCACGTTACCGCTCCAGCTTCCCTCTCAGGTGACGTACAGTCCCAGCTCAGGTGACACATAGTCTCATTAGGGAATCTCCACTCCAAAATTGAGTGTTAGCAATGCAAGTTCAGGTAAAAAAAAAAAAAAACTTCCATTTCCACTCATAGTCTTTTAAACCAAGACAGGCACCATAGAATGCACATCCATAAACATGGAGATGAGCACTGCACTGCAGAAGCAGATCCAAAGCAGCTATGATATTATTGAAATGATTTCATGAGCTATTTTGCACCTTATGCAGCTATAATGTTTTTGGCATATCCCCTACCCACAGAATATACACTATATTGCCAAAATTATTGGGACACGCCTCTTAGTCATTGAATTCAGGTGTTTCATTCTAAACCACACGTGTATAAAATCTGGCACCTAGCCATACAATCAGGTTTACAAACAATTGTGAAACAATGGGTCTTTCTGAAGGGTTCAGTGGATTCATGCATGGCACTGTCATAGAACATCACCTTTGCACTAAGTCAGTTTGTGAAATGTCTTACCTGCAGGATATTCCACGGTCAACTGTAAGTGGTATTATTGCAACGTGGAGGTGTTTAGATAAAACAGAAACTCAGCAATGAAGTGGCAGATCATGTAAAGTAGCCAACGTTCTGTTGACTCAATAACTGCCAAACTTCCTCTGACATTAACCTCAGCACAAAAACTGCGAGCCAGAATTGGCTTCCTTGGCCAAGCAGCAGAGGTGGCAATGTCAGATCCAGAAAGTAAAAATCCAGACCATGATTTACTTTCCACCAACCAATTGAGCATAAAGAGTCACAGTCACAGAGTACTCAACTGGTTGGTTGAAAGTAAATCATGGTCTGGATTTTTTACTTTCTGGACCTGAAATTGCCACCTCTGCCGAGCAGCTGCATGTAAGCGTAATGCCAAGCCTAATGCCAAGCGTCGGATGGAGTGGTAAAGTATGCTGCCACTGGACTCTGGAGCAGTGAAAATATGTTTTCTGGAGTGACAAATCAAGCTTCTCTGTCTGATGGACAAGTCAGGGTTTGGCATATTGCAGAAAAGCATTGCCTGCCTGACTGCATTGTGCCAACTTTCAAGTTTGGTGGAGGACAGATAATTTTATGGGGTTCTTTTTGAGGGGTTCGGCTAGTTCCCTTCCCATTAAGGGAACTCTTGATGCTTCAGCATAGCAAGACATTTTGGACAATTCTATGCTTCCAACCTTGTGGGAACAGTTTGGGGACGACCTTTTGGGTTCCAGCATGACTGTACACCAGTGCTCAAAGCAAAATCCATAAAGACATGGTTGGGTGCGTCTGGTGTGGAAGAACTTGACTGGCCCATACAAAGCCCTGACCTCAATCCTATCGAACACCTTTGGAATGAATTAGAACAGAGATTGCATGCCAGGTCAGTGCCTGACCTCACAAATGCTCTTCTGGATGAATGGGCAAAAATTCCCATGGACACACTCTGGAAAGCCTACCCAGAAGAGTGGTAGCTGTTATGGCTGCAAAGGGTAGATATACCATATTGGTCCCTATGGATTTAGAATGGAATGTCATAAAAGTTCCAGTAGATGTAATGGGCAGGTATCCCAATACTTTTGTACATATAGCGTAATTGTACCTTATTACTTATACCTACATATAAACCTTATACTGCACCTCTATGACCCCCTTGATGTGTACGTTATGTTTGCTACCTTGCCTTCCATTTCAGGGTGGGCTTATGTTGCACTCTGACACCATGACTCAGCTGAACCCTGGTGAGGACTCATTCAGGTAGACTGTTGGATTGAGACTCATTGTACTGGTCTTGGCCATCAAACCTCACTGGCTTACGGTTTATAGAGGCTTTTGCATCCGTTTTCATTTCTGTGCTGGATGTTGACTGCATAAGCCTTGGGGTGTCTTGTATTCTGTTGGATTCTGACCTTTGACCCTTTCCTCTGTTTTTCACATGTACCTGTAGGTGAAGATACCATCATGAAGAGTGTTTTTCACATGGAGTGTCACTCTGCTGGCCACAAAGTCACTTTTAACAAAAAAAATAAATGTGCCATGTAAATGACATTTTATACACACACAGACTCCGTTTTATAATAAAACATTTAAGCTGCTAATATTTCAATGATGGAGTTAAAATGTAGAATTCATTTGAAAAGTTAGCAGATGTAGATGTCAGTCTACCAAACCTACAACTTCTCCAGGAAACCTGGTCTGGTAACGTTTTATAGATTTTCTGATTGTTTATGTTCGGTTTTTGAAGGTATGCTCTGTTACTCAGTGACCTATACTTGAATGAGTTGTATACATTTCCCATTTCCATAACCTTTGATCACAAACGTCTGGCTGCTTGTTTGATCATAACTGAATAAAGAGATATTAAAACAGGCACTGGATTCCACAATAGTTACGATAAACAGGCACTGGATTCCACAATAGTTACGATAAACAGGCATTATCTCTCACTTCAATGACTTCCATGGAGGTTTGCTGTGCTCTGTGTATGGTCACACAAATCCCAGCTCTTTCCAGTTCAGGAAGCTGAAAACAGATGTGGTGTTACTGAGTGCCTCTTTTGATGACAGGTGAACACACAAAACTCACAGAAATTTGCAGAGAACATTCCCACCACAGGTTGGCAAATTCTACCTTGGGCTCTGATACCCCCGCCCCCCTGCTGTGAGACCACTCTTTCACCCTTTGTTGGAATCACCATTTTTGGTACCAACAATCACATAACACTTTTTTAAAAATCATAGTTTCGTGAAGTTTAGTCGGACAGTAAGTAAACCTCTTGACCCTGTCTGTGTACTGTAGTTGTTCACCAGCACCAGTCTCTCAGGGCAACCATGTCTTGGCTCTTTGCTCCAGTTTGCAGAGTCACACCTCATGTAGAAACATCCGGAGCAGCAACGCCTTAGTTTGAAGAAGAGGGGGGTGTTTGTGTTCTGATGTTCTGAACACACCCTGGAACTGAGTGCAGAAGTTCACCAGAAAGAAACGTGAAATCAGCCACACTCTAATGTACATGTGAAAGGCTAAATAGATAGCGAAGACAGAAAAGGCTAAATATAGAGTAAGGAACAAAAGAAGGAACACAGAGCAAGCTAAACATAAAGTAAGGAACAAAAGAAGGAGCACAGAGAAGGCTAAATATAAAGTAAGGAACAAAAGAAGAAGCACATCCATCCATTTTCCAAACCGCTTATCCTACTGGGTCGCGGGGAGTCTGGAGCCTACCCCCGAAGACATGGGCACGAGGCGAGGAACAACCCAGGACGGGGGGCCAGCCCACCGCAGGGCACACTCACCATTCACTCACACATGCACACCTACAGGCAATTCAGTAATCCCAATTAGCCTCAGCATGTCTTTGGACTGTGGGGGGAAACCGGAGTACCCAGAGGAAACCCCACAATGACATGGAGAGAACATGCAAACTCCACACACATGGAACTCAAGTGGAGACTTGAACTCAGGTGTGAGGCAACAGTGCTAATCACTGCAACGCCATGCCACCCCAGAAGGAACACAGAGAAGGCTAAATATAAAGTAAGGAACAAAATAAGGGCTAAATGCACAGTGATGAACATAGAGCAGGCAAATTTCAAAGTAATAAACACAGGAGAGGCTAAATATACAGTGATGAACATAGAGTTGCTTATGACTAAGGTTAGGGCTGGGCGTAGGGGTCGTCATGTGATTAGAGTTTTCCCCATAGGAATGAATGGAGAGTCCCCACAGAGATATAATTACAAACCTGTGTGTGTGTGCAGTTTGCAGATACCTGCATTTGCATTGCCTATGTATCGATGAATTACTGTATTACTGTGCAGTAGTGCAGTGCCCTTTATTACAGTAACCTTCATTGGAATATAGTGCTGACAGGCCTGTCAGCCTGTGCTCTGAAACCCCTGCAGATGATTCCGAATGCAGAAGCATTTCTGCTATTCAACCTGCCGAAAATGTCAGACCCCTCCTCATGTCTCTCTAGTGGCCATCTGTACTGTAGGTGCTCACATCAAGTTCAGATCCTTGCTCCTGGGTCTCAAAGCTGTTAATGGAAGGGCAGCTACCCACTTTGGATCTTATCTGGACCCTCTGTGCTCAGCAGGAAATTCCTTCACCACATGAAAACACTTCTCATGACCCTCATGACTTTCAAGAAACATCTTAAGACCCCTCTGCTCCAGGAACACCTCAGTTAACATCATCCTACCCTGACCCTCCCCAGTTCACTGTCTTAGCTGCTCTTCCATTGAAATGGTTTCACTTTGCACTTCTGGATTCTCTCTTCTTGTATTTCCTACTTCAGTTCAGTCCCCACTAGACTCTCTTAGTGTTATTTATATAAATGACTTTTCACATCTTAGGTGCCAAATAGTCTCTGTATAGCTCTTGTTCCCATAACTATCTTGCACTGTTTCTGGTCACTCACTGGAAGCTCAGTCTCATAGCACTGGTACCTAACTGACATTTTCTTAAAGGGTGAGGATGTGGCACTGGTCCAGTCAGTGGCATTAAGCACATTATGTAAGACCCATTAGACTATCAGCATCACGATATTAACTGATTATTCAGCACCTGGGGAAACATAAGAGTCTATCAAACATTGTGTCATTGTGTTGTAGCTCTTTAAGTCCCACTTAAAACCAGGCTCCATTGTTTCACCTGACAGGTCTGGCAGTGGGACAGTATTGTCACTCTCTATTTTCTGGGTGGTACAAGCTATTATTTCCATAGGGGATGTGATGTCATATCAGCTAATGGCTGCAGCTCAGGCCTGGGAAATGTTCCAAGCTGGTGACCCACCGTGTGATGTGGGTATGTCCGGGAAACACCTACACGCTCCGCAGTTAGCAGGACCCAGCGGACACTGTGGTCATGCCATGCATATAAAAGCTCCCCGATACAGATGCAGTCAGACGCAAGTTCTGATGCAAGACGCCAGCATGTTGAAAGTGGCCGTGATCCTCCTCATCCTCGCTGCCCTCAGCACGGGCTTCACCGGTATGTCAGCATTAGGAAAAACTGATCAGAGGTATCGCTGTTAGTATTCAGTAACACAGCTTTCAGAAAAGATAGATCTATTCATTTAAGGATTTTACCGGAGCATTTTTTTCACCTTAAAAGCGAAAAATTGTTGAATGATATCAACAATTTGGACTATATTATTTGGGCTATATTAGTTTTGTTTCATTACAGATTGTAAAGCTAGCTGCTAAGAGGAGTACAGCATCTCCCAAAATCAGTGCTGGGGCAGCAGGCTGGTCAGTCAGCAATCTATATAGATGCAGGATGTGGGGTGGGGGGGCCTTACTGGCTCACCATTAGTACCATTAGGGTGGGGGTCTGAATCCTACCTCCTCTGCGTATGTGAAGTTTCTATGATCTCCAGACACAGTTTGGAATGGATTCTAACCTCCAAACGGGGGGGGGGCTACCCGCTGTGCCACCCTTAAAATATGATGATGCTTATATTATAATTAACATTATCTTTATTCTGCTTTAGTCCCTCCCCAAGACGAACCACCTGGTGAGTAAGACATCATGCTGTCTTTTATGTAGCCTATATGGTTTATATACTGCTCGTTTTATATTAAGGCACATTATAAACAGTACAGTTCACCTTAATTATATGCAGGCTAATCAGGAAAGAGAGGTCTCCTTTTTTGCTTTACCTCAATCTACAGTTTGATTGCGGTTTCAATTAATGGATGTCGAAGTGCCATGTCTGCAATGACCACAAGAGAGAGCACCAAAGCCCTGACACAAAGCCAGTCTTTCTGCAGATCCTATTAGTCAACAAACAGACAAGCGTAATACAAAACAGGGTCAGCATGAAGACTTAAAAAGAAGCTCTGCACACTTAAACTTTAATAACATGAACATGTTGAGCTGCAAAATTAACACAGTGACACTATTTTATCATTAACGTCCAGTGATTTTCATTTACTGCAGATGAGGCCTGGCAGGCCCCCGGTAAGTTAACCTCTAACATCTCTCTCCATCTGTTTTCCTCTGCATTTACACCTCTCCCAGGTTTATCTATGAAGTAATTAAGGTAATTCCCTCTGTGGCTGGGCAGTGGCCAGCTGTGTTTTCCCCTTTCTATACCAGGGTAAATCATACAATTCCTGCATCAGAACATGGGAAGTGGGGCCAACATGGTGCTCATCTACACAGAACTATGACCAGGATCGTAAATGGCAGTACTGCTACAAAGAAGGTACTATACACATTATACTGTTACTATACAATATTGTGTTACTTCAGGTAATACACACAGCATACTATTACAACACAATTCTGCATTAGCTCAGGTAGTACACACAGTATACTACTCCTATACTGTACTGCGTTAGCTCAGGAACTACACACATTATACTAATAATATATAGTCTTGCATTAGTTTAGATAATATACACAGTTTATCACTACTATAACTGTATTGCATTAGCTCAGTTAATAAACTCTGTATTCTATTATTATACTGTACTGTGTTAGCTCAGGTAATACACACAGTATTCTATTACTGTACAATACTGTGTTAGCTTAGATAATGCACACAGTGTACAATTACTATACTTGGCTGCATTAGCTATAGTAATACTCACAGTATTCTATTATACTTTACTGGATTAGCTCAGATAAAACACAGTATACTATTACTATACTATTCTGTGTAAGGTAAAGTATTACACTCAGAATTCAATTATTATACTGTACTGCATTAGCTCTGGTAAGATACACAGTATACTTTTACTATACTATACTGAGTTAGCTCAAGCAATACATCCTCCGGTACTGGTAATATACTTTAGTATACTAGCCTTCCTTTTCAGAAACTCATCATTAAAGCATTAAATAACTTTAAATAACTAATATCTTGGCACAGAATCATAGCACACACTCTTTATGTTTTTGAACTTCAGGGTATGGTTACCTTGGCCGTTTTGACTGATCTGCTGAGGAACTGGAAGGTAAGGAGTGCTCAATGTGTCAGCAGTGTACTGGGTCACAACCCTTCATAAGTCAGGTGGTGTTGGGTTTCATTGGTTTATACATTCTATAGTAGTAGATATGATGGTTTATGCAGATTTATTCTCTGTTTTGCAAATTTAGGTGCAGATGAAGATGTCTACTGTACAATAATCAAAAAGAAGTTTTTTTTTGACTGATGTGATTCATAAACTGATTGAATGCTGTCTTTATAGTACAAATCTCTATTAGTATAAAACTTTCAATCCAATAAAGTAAACACAAGTGCAGACTTGATCTTGTTGTCTTGGAATCATGGAGTGTGTACTGATGACCACAGTGAAGCCTTCAGAGATGACTGTGTCCAGGATTAGGAACCCTTGCAAGCTTACATCTGCAACATAAACAGCCTGGTCCATACAATGGGTCTGATCTGCGCTTCAATTGCACTGAAGAACCAGGCTGCATATAAAATGGCTGAATTTACTGTTTCATTGCAGAAGCACAATGACTACAGACTATATCACCATCGAAGGATTAACCAAAACCTCTTTATACAATGAAACAATGTGTAAACAGATGAGGCTGAAACATTACCCACCTGTGAGTTTTCAAGATGAGCATAGTAGAAAGATGTGCATTTCTCATTATTATTATTATTAATATTATTATTATTCAATTTTCAATATGAAGTGTACCTTTCATTTGTAGTTTTAACTTAAACTTAAAACATTTTTAGCAACCAGAATATGTCAGTTTCTGAATGTGTTTTTTAATTAAATTTATTGAACCCCTTTGCGTGATACAATCTGATTTATTCAAGCTGGATAAATCTGTATTAACTTCACTCAAAAAGCTTGAAATACTGGTATTTATTTTAACAGGTGTGTGGAGTGTCCACACTCTTACGTAAGATTACAATAATCTGGGTAAGACCAAAGTCTCTATGAAACAGGCGAGTCTCATTATTTTATATCTTTAAAAATTGATGGAGGAGCCAAACTTTCACAGAGAGTATAAAATACCCTAACGCTCTCACAGAGAATACACAATAGCCTGACACTCCCACAGAGAGTATAAAATACCCTAACGCTCTCACAGAGAATACACAATAGCCTGACACTCCCACAGAGAGTATGAAAGACCCTAAAGGCCTATTCATGCTTTACTTACAGTCCCTGCACAAGTTGAGTAATGTAAGTTTCGTCATCATGGGTGTCCAGCGGACTGTGCACATTGTGTGCTAAACTGTGTGCTGTTTTTGTCAGCAAGATTTCAAATGCCGATATATGCTGTAATACCTTAATACCATCAAGCTTAGGTCAGGTCAGGACAGGTTGGGCACCCTACAAACTGGCCTAGGCGCTATGAGCATGCTGAACAGTTTCCCCCCTGGGCTTTGAGCTGGAAGTAACAGAATAAGTCAGTACACAAAAGAAGCTTGGAGCATAGTAGAGGCCATACAGCACGTACGAAATGTACAGTATCGTAAAGCCATCCAATTTACCACTTAACCAAAGGGTGCTTTTCCACCGCACCAGGTACCGTACTTTTGGTGTTGGCTGTCACTGGTACCGGCACCAAATGACATCACAACACAAGGTGGGGCATTTTGTACTGAATTTGATAAAGTACTTATTGATTCAGTTGCCATAAATATTTGTATTGGACATGTTAGTTTAACTTCTGTCAACCAAAAAATAAATAATATGGTGAAAAAAAATGAATTTCAAAAATGACTGTAGCTGGACTGGAAGACATGCCATGATCGCTAATCAGCTAGATTTAGATCAGGCTTTTTCTTACCTTCAATTTGGTACGAATAATACAGTGCAGGGAATTTAAGTCTCCCTAACACATTTTTACTCTGTCATAGGAGAAAAACCTAACATGTTTGCCATTTTAATAACTATTCATTTTCAAGATTATATAATACACTGCCCGGCCAAAAAAAAGTCACCATTTGAATTTTTAGTTGGATTGCCTTTAGCTTTATTATGGCACACATCCGTCATGGCGCTGTTTCCACAAGCTGATGAAGCAGTACCCTGGACATCCAGTAGATTCAGGTACTCGGCTGACTTCACTTAATTGCTGTATGACATTGCAGAGCTGTGATAATGATCCAGTCATTGACTTTTAAGTATTTGCTGATTTAAAATCAAATGGTCACCTTTTTTGGCAGGGCAGTGTATATGTTTGAATATCAGTTTAAAGTTTACCTCCGCTGCTTTTGCATGAGCGCTGCATATGCTCATACCTCAGTCAATAAATCGATTCCCCTCCTGTGCATGTATACTAGGACAAGGACAGTAGTCTGTTTATACTGGTCTGGAATAGAGTGAACAGAAGGTGTCAAAACATGAGGCAAGCACAGAGCAGAGTATATCACAGGCTCTAACGGCATCAAAAGAGAAGAAATCCTTCTTACATACAGATGGCAGAGTAAAAGAGCCCAAGGAAAAGAAGCAGTTTGGGCAGAGAGAGCAAAGATTACGATGCAAAAATGGTTTTGGAGGAGTTTGATCAGTGAGTGATGGAAAAGCAGCCAATGAATCCAATGAGTAGGGTCAGTCCCTGGAGCAACTGGGGTTAAGGGCCCAATGGTGTGATCACTCTACCAACCCAGGGATTTGAACCAGCAACCTTCTAAGTTCCAATCTGCATAGTCGCCCTCCACAACAAATACACTTTTGTTTAATGCTTTTTAAAGCATACTTAAACTAATGCTATTTTATAGTTTTGATGTCTTTATGATTATTTAAAAATGTAGAGAATAGTAAACATAAACCATTCTATGAGTAGGTGTGTCCAAACTTTTGACTGGGATTGTATGGGATTATTTTGACAAACATTCAATTACCCAGCATTTACAGCACATAACACCAGTCACATATAAACAGGCTGACTCAGAAACAAAAATAAATCAAGTCAGTTTTAGAAGTGGGTATACAACTTTTATTTTACAAAGTAAAGGCCAGCATTTGATCGGGCGACGTGGCAGCATTGACTGGCCACCACATTCACCCGACCTGACACCCACGAAGTGTTTTTTTTCTTTGGGGGGGGCGGGGGGGGTGCTATACAGTGTGTCAGGGACAAACTGCAGGAATGTAGGCTATCCTTGTTGACTAGGACATTTCGAACACCTAAGAGACTAAACATAACCCACTCGGTACTGTAAAACAAAAACGGGATATCTACTAACCGCTATAGACATATATGAAATATATAAATAAAGGAGCTCTTTAGGGATGCGTCGTTAAATACCGCGTATCTTAAGTACACAACGAATTGCATTCAATCACACCATTAAATAATAATACATATTTAAATAATAAACGTGCTACGCGTAAAACGTGTTTATAATG
>JAODJT010000117.1:30994590-31005638 GCA_026776745.1 Genyomyrus donnyi
TTGCATTCAATCACACCATTAAATAATAATACATATTTAAATAATAAACGTGCTACGCGTAAAACGTGTTTATAATGTAAAATATATGCAATAAAATTAGGTCACTTCGTTAGCTCTCTAGGGCTATCACAAACACGGCCACCCATCGCCATCGGTAAGGGTATGAACTATCAAGGCGCGTATTAAGTGGATGAGCCGATTTACGCCCGTCGTGGGACAAAGTGGTACAGTCCGGAGGCCAAAGTTCGCGCGTGCGCGTTGAGTTTCCACGGCTACACTCACGAGCCCTGAAATGGCGTCGGCAGCTGGTAAGAATGGTCGAGACGGCCAAGCGTTTTCTGAATGTATTAAAAAATGTCGAGTATACCCTTTTGCTGTTGTTTTGACCTTTTATTTTTGTATTTTATTATCTGGAAATTTTTAGAGTATAAGTGTATTGAATGTACTTGTGCAATTTTTTTTTTATAGAACTGGCGCCGTTTATGTATCCAACTAGCCGGATAACGCCGACTGGGGGATGGGAGCGTGTGCTTTTTGGTTACTCCTTATTGTTTTAATGATTAGTAACTTATTTGTAATTTTACATTTGTATGTGTATATATAACTCGAAGTCGGTCGTTATTGGCGGGAACCTGGCTGAATCGTGCCTGTTCCCCTGACTGACCCGTAGCGGTGCGGTATGAGAGGCGTTTTGTGGGGAACCGTTAGGTCTTTAAAGCGGCGTGTCTACTTCGGGTCGCTCTCCGCGGCTTTCACGCTCTTTGTTCCACGAGTTTATGTCACCCCCTCGGACCACGGTCTCTAACCGCCTGTGGAAGCTCCCTAAACACGCATTCTTATTGATCTGAAGGCATCCGGTACAGATACGCGTTATCCCGCCTTCCAGCCGGTAAACCTGTTGCTGTGTTGATTGAATCAGCCGTCCCAAGGTCTGCCTGAGGGGGCAGTAACGGTCCACACCAAACTTGTGTGTGCAGTACTTGGCCAGAGGAATGCAATAAACTTCCTCTATATCTATGGGAGTCTCTGGAAGGTCTGTGCCTTTGCATCCTGTATATGAATGTCCTGCAAGTGCTGTACTACCACATGATTGGTGTGAATATTGAATGGTATCTCCAGGAGGGTTTGGCTGGTTGTATTCGGATGGCTTTTGCCAGAGTGACTGTGCATGTCAACCAAAAGTTAATCACCAGTACAAATTATACAGCTCAGGCATCCTTTCCTTGGTGATTTATTTCATTTTTGATCTGCTTCTGCGTGAACCTATAGGTCAGTTGGTAAGGTGGAGGGCTGTAGAGGAAAGACACCAAAATACTAAGGTTGCAGGTTCATATCCTTAACTTGAAGGAGTTGCATTTTGCTGATAGTGTGTGGCTCTGTGGGTCAGGGTTCTCTTGGTTAGGTTGCTGTGCCTTTAATTGAAAGATCACTGGTTCAAATCCCCGGGTCAACAGGGTCATTTCGCCATTTGGTCCTTGAGAAAGGTCCATAATTTCAGTTGTTCTAGAGACTCTGACAGTACTTTCTCAAAAACAAAGTGTTATTTTGGATTAAAGTATCTGCTAAATGAAATGTGAATGCTGCATATAACAATCTTTATGCCACCAATTTCAGATTTGAGCTGTCATCTGCTGCGGACAGGTGGATGTGTGTAATATTGACCTCTGGCTGATACAGGTCCATGAGTACCTGATGGTGGCTGAAGGGCAGCATGTGTTGACAACTTTTAAAGCTACATTCAGAAAACTTTCCGACATGCTGCCACTGACATTTCCCAGTGCGAACGAAAATGTCCGAATTGGTTGTATTGTATCGGACATTAAACAGATCTTACCCTGCTAGCTCCCTAGTACAAAGTTCAGAGTGTTTCTGATTGACCCTCGTGAATGGAGCTGGATAATGTCTGGAGAATTCACCACGGGCGAGTGGACATATTGATGTCATTTCTATTATGTGACTGGGGCAAATCTTAAATCATCTGACAGATTTAAGGAATGGGAAGAGACTCTGTTGTGTATGCCCAAATTACAAATTGGCTATATCACCGCATTGTGATCCGAAAGAAGGCGTGGGTGAATAGTGTGAGAATGGCTGGTTCCTCAGGCACAGGAACTAGAGACTGAGGTCCGGCTTTTAGCAAGAGGAGGTTTCACAGCATCAGTCCCCCAGTAGCCAGAGGTGTGACTGGGGGCTTCTTGTACAACTGGGGATGGAATTCCCTGCTTTGCACTGCATTCCTCCTGTGCTCTCTGCACCTGTGTCCTGCCAGGCGAAGTCTTGCACATTCTGCAAAATCTCTCCCTCATTGTTTCCCCCCCCCACAGATTACAACCCTTACGGCCAGGCTGGATCTCAAGGGGGGTGAGTGCTCATAGGCCATTTAGATCCCTGTAGAAGCATCTACAGAAGGGGGGCTCTTGTGTGTGCATGACTGTCCCATCTGTGTTCTCATAGGTACAGCTCGTATGCCTCTCAGCCCCCCCAGGGGTATGGACAGGGTGCGCAGGTGAGTACAGGCTCTCCTGGCCGCCTGGGCTGCCGTGAGCGGAGGTCCCCTGTCACCTTTGACAATGTGTGTTTGTGCATCCTGCTTTGATTAAACACAAGTGACAAATTCCAATCCTACTTCTTAGTGTACCAGCAGAACCTGGCATCTCAAGTCAAAGTGAACTTTGTTGTCTCAGCATATACCAGTATACAGAGAGACAAAGTGGTGAAGCTCAGGGTCCATGGTGTACACTGTACACACACATTTTGCATAAACAATCAGGACAGTGCAATATACAGGTAGTAGGCAATATGCCAGTACAATGAACTACCATAAAATAAAACACACACATTAAATGCAGTTTTATGTGAAAGATCTGTGTGTCTGACTGAGGTGTCCAGACCATCGTGTTCATCTAACAATGCCTGAGTATATGGAGAGCATCATAAATGTTGAACGTGCGGTACTTAACAGTTGTGGATCATAGATTAGATTTAGAGTATACAGTACAATAGCAGCATGGATTCATAGCTTGTATAACTGGTGATATGGAGATCAAAATAATCCTTTGGATAAAGTGACCGTGCATCTAGACAGACAGTAATCCAAAGTAAGATTAGTGCTGGGCTGCTGGCTGATTCCCGGGGGACTCATTGGCTTATTTCTCTGTCGCAGCAGTCATATGGTCAGCAGCAGGGCTATGGGTCCTACAGTCAGCCAGCTGAAGCAGCATACTCGCAGACTGGCAGCTCATCGGGCAGCTATGCCCAGCAGGGCTATGGGTCCACTTATGGACAGCAGCCTCCAGCAGCAGGTGAGTGTTGTGTTTGATTTGCCGAAGCGCATAGGCTAGTAAGACGCACAGATTTTATGCGACTGCCTGATTTGTGCTCTTTCAGGTGGCTATGGCTCCAGCTCTGCTGCCTCACAGGGCTACAGCCAGCCCAGCCAAGGCTATGGGTCCAACGGCTATGAGGGGAATTCGGGGGGGGCCGCTGCCGCATCCTCCCAGGCTGGCTATGGGGGTCAGGGATACGGCGCACAGTCCTCCTATGCTGGCTATGGCCAGCAGCCTGGCTCAGCAGCGCCCCCCAGGTAATTGTTCATACCTAATTTGTGTGATCCATGAAATTATCAAGGAACTATAAACTAACACGTGAACAATCTGAAGCAGTGTTACTGACTGCTCCCCGGCATGGAGCTCCTACTGCGGATGATGCCATGGATCTGCTGGCCTGACTGCTGGAATCTTTTCCAGGGTTCAGGAGGTGAACAAGGGTCCTGATATGCCCCCTGCGCCGTCCAACTGCACCCCCTATGGCCAGGGCTATAGCCAGAACAGCTACAGCTATTCCCAGGTGTCTGGCTCTTATCCTTCACAGTCTGGGAGCAGCCAGACATCCTACCCTCCTTCCAGGTATGTATCGACCCTGTGGGGGTGTGGGGTGGTCTACTGATTGTCCTAGTTGCTCTGACCTTTTAGGTGAAGGACAGACTGTTCTTTCTGTCTTACTGAGGGAGGGTGCTCTGTTCACAGAAACTGCCTTCTCTCTCACTGGCCTAGCAGTACTACAGGGGGTCCCCCTGTTCAGGGCTCTTTGGGGGGAGATCTCCCATGAGGGAGTGTTCAGGGCTCTTTGGGGGGAGATCTCCCATGAGGGAGTGTTCGGGGCTCTTCAAAGTTCAATAGTCAGGGTGGATTACAGCAAACATTTAAAGCCACCTAAGTTAAGGGGATGAGTCACCCTAACACACTCTAAACTACTCCTATCCTCCATGGCTGACTCCTCCTGTTTCTGCTCTGTGTGCAGTTACAGTACTGGGTCCCAGCAATCCAGCTATGAGCAGAGCCCCTATTCACAGGGCCAGGGAGGAGGCTATGCCCAGCAGGGAGCATACCACAACCTGCCCCCGCAGCAGCAGCCTCAGCCTCTGCAGCAGCCTCCACCCTCCAGCTACCCCCCGCAGGCCAGCTCCTACGGCCAGCAGGGGGCATCCGGCGGTGCCTATGGCCCGCAGAATGATTACAAAGCCCCTGGTCAGTATGGTGAGTCACAGCCTTTTCCACTCAGTGACGCATTCTGTGCGCCAGCTTGCCACGCCCGTCTCTGCTCACCCTGTCCACGGTAATGTCCGGCTCCCTCCCCAGGTAACTATCGGCAAGAGCACCCCAACGGAATGTCCGGAGGCTACCCTGGCCCTGAGCTTGGGGGCTACGGGGGTCCAGGGGAGGCCCGCGGGGGGGATGGCCGAGGCCGGGGGCGGGGCAGCTTCGACAGGGGTGCCATGATGCGCGGGGGCATGGGCCGAGGAGGCATGGGGTAAGTGTGTGTTCTGTCTGACCATCCCTCCCCCGCATGCTGCTCTCATGCACTAACCTCTCAGCATCCGGCTGAAACGCAGCTTCATTCCAGTCACCCTGAAGTATAACGTAAATGCAGCAGTGATCTTGCACTGATTCTGTGCATCCAACTTTCTTGAGTTAGATGGCAGATATACATACAGTACTCTGCAGCAAATCAATGTAAATATATAATCACACCCACATTTTCTTTCAGGCATCTCCATCAGTTTGTATTTACTATCGACATAAATGCAATCGGATGTGACTTGATTAGGTCTCCATGTGAGACTATTTACTTTGAATTAGGTATTATAAGTAATCTAGAGATTATTTAAACTGTATGGGGGGATGTGTGTAGGATATATATATATATATATATATATATATATATATATATAGATAGATAGATAGTACTTTATATATGTCATTTTGTATAAAAGACTTAAGGGTGTCCCATTGGGACTGGACCACATGTCATACTGGGCAGTCATGGGGTGGGTGCAGCAACATGCTCTACCAGTGCATGCTCCCTGACCTGCAGTGAGCTGAGCATACGAGGAATTTATCCTTGGGGGGTCCTGTAACCAACCCCCACCCCAACCACTGTTCAGCCTGAGATCTGATGGATTTTGCCTGCTGTCCTTTAATGCCCTGTGATACCTTGAGTTCTGTGTTTGGGAGGGGGGTAGTTAACAAGCCCAGGGTGAAGCCTGCTGGTAAAGTGGCTGTAAGACAACCATCTCTCTGCTTCCTCCCCCTGCAGCCCTGGAGACAGAGGTGGCTACATTAAGCCTGCTGGTAAGAGCAGTATTGTACTGGCTAGTGTTAACCGTGCTGCTCATCCCCTGGGGCTGCGTCTCACCTGTCTCCTTTCCTTCCCATATGGCCAGGTCCTGATGCTGACATGAGTAAGTAACCAAGAAGCCTGCCCCTCTCCCCCCTGCCCCTCTGGCTGTGTGCTGGCCAGGCTGATGCCCCCCATGTCCCGCAGTGCGCCCAGAGGAGAGGGACGACTCTGAGAACAGCACCATCTACATCACTGGGCTGACAGAGAATGCCACCGTGGAGGAGATGGCCGACTTCTTCAAGCACAGCGGGATCATTCGGGTTGGTGTGCGGCGCCCCCTGCTGGCTCCTCGCCCATCGCTATCGTGTGGGCGCTGACCGTGTTTCCCGTCCAGATAAACAAGCGCACCGGACTTCCTGCCATCACCCTCTACACAGACAAGGACACGGGGAAGAACAAGGGTGATGCCACGCTGTCTTACGAGGAGCCGCCCGCGGCCAAGGCCGCCGTGGAGTGGTTCGACGGTCAGTGGCAGGGGTGGGGCCCAGGGCACACGTCGTATGGAGAGTCTGACGCGGGGCACCAAGATGTCTGTGTGTGATGGCATGCCGTCCCTCTCAGGCAAGGACTTCCAAGGGAAGAAGCTGAAGGTGTCCATGGCGCGGCGAAAGCCCATCATGGGCATGATGCGCGGGGGCATGCCAATGCGCGACGGACGTGGCATGATGGGCCGCGGAGGTATGTAAAAGGCGACCTCCCACCTGCCTTCCGCATGTCAAAGCCGTGGCTGGGAGCTGGGTGGGTGACTGACCCTGCTGTCCTGTCTCTCCGCAGGCATGATGGGTCGGGGGGGAGAGCGTGGGGGCTTCATGCCCCGTGGGGGCCCCCGTGGGATGGGTAGGGGGGGACCCTCGGGTGGAAACATGCAGCAGAGAGCAGGCGATTGGCAGTGCCCCAACGCGTGAGTACCAGTGCTCAGGGACCCGGGCCAGCAGGGTGGAGCTCTTTCTCACAGCAAACTGGTACCTTCACAGTGGCTGTGGGAACCAGAACTTTGCGTGGAGGATGGAGTGTAACCAGTGCAAAGCCCCCAAACCAGAGGCCTTCGGGCCCCCAGCCTTCCCTCCTCCAGGTAACTGTCACGCATCGTGTGGAAAGCTCATCTCAGAGATAAGGGCCCTTTCCACACACACATGAATAAAGTATCACTGCTCTCTGCAAAAAAAAAAAAAAAAAACCTCACGTTCCATAATGCTCAAGCTTCACTAAGGTCTGAGTGTGTGCAGTGTGGTCCTCCCTCGGTGTATGCAAAGTCTGCCCCCTCCATGCTGCCCGCTCGATGTGGCTGCCCCATCCACACTCGTCACAGGCTGACCCTGCACTCTTAGTAAAGATGTGCAGCAGTAAGCAGCTGATGCCTCTAACTTTAGGTGGGACCCATTGACCTGCTTAGAGGGCTGAATGTCCGGTTTGACGCTGCCTGAGCTCTGAGTCTCTGTGCTTCCCAGGTGGTGACCGAGGCCGCGGGGGGCCCGGGATGCGCGGAGGCCGCGGCCTGGACCGAGGTGCTCCTGGGGGCCTTGGGGGACCGGGAGTTTTCCGGGGCGGACGAGGTGGCGACCGTGGCATCCCAGGCGGATTTAGGGGTGGACGTGGCATGGACAGAGGAGGCTTTGGCGGTGTGAGGGGTCGCGGGGGCCCCCTCCTGGACGGCCGGAGGGGCATGGGTCCTCCTGGGAAGATGGTGGACATGAAGTGAGTGGGTGTCAGCCCTGAGGGGTCCCGTGCCAGATTTGTCTGGCCCGTTTCCATGCACTGGGTCCCTCGTAACATTAACCAGAGATTATTTAAAGTTCTGACGTGTGTGTGTGTGTGTGTGCGGGTCTTCTGACAGCCCACTGTCTCTCTCTTCTCTCCTCAACCCGCCCAGGGGGGAGCATCGACAGGAGCGCAGGGACCGGCCTTACTGAAGGACGCGGCCCGTGGAAATCCATGCTCACAGAGGACTCATTTTTAAGAATGTTTTAAATTCCTAACTCCATATTTATGGAAATACCTTAACGCTGTAACGTGCGATTTTTTGGTTTCTTTTGTTTTTTTTTTTACATTTGGTTCCAGTCCAATGCATGCTGTGTACAGGTTCTGAAGCCTTGTAAGTGACCATTAAATATTTTCATTTTTTAAGTGCTCCTCTGGTTATTTTTGGAGGATATTCAGCTCTGCCGTCTACTGCAAAGCCAAACCAATGGACTGCAAGATATACATACATTACATAAAGGCAACAGCTTCTATTGCTTTGTTGGCCTGTATATGTACGAGTAATATACAAAAACTTTGTGACCTAGATCCAAATACTAGCCATATGGATAATTCTTTTGATGTACCTGTACAGTTGGATGTTTCCATGACCCACATGATGTACAGCTGGTTCCTGTGCCATGCCATCTGCTATGTCTGTGTCCCTGCTGATCTCCAGGGGTGACTAGCCACCTCTCTATTGGCCACCCACTAGTACTCGCCCCTGCAGCGATGATCACTTTATTCAGTGTTTACGAGGTGGGGAAGGGTTTCAGCCTGACACGAGCTCCGTCTTGCCTTTAGTGAGAGACGTCGCGGTTAAGAGGGATACTCAAGGGCTTTGTATAAATCGAATAATCCAGTGCTATAAATATGGATCGTCTCTGTCAACGTGTGAGATCGCCATCTGGTGGCCAGTTCGGAGTCACGGGTTGACGAAAGTCGTGCTGAATGTTTTCCGGCTGTCGTCGTGCTCTACTGAGTCATGTGACCCAAAAAGCTGGACGCCAATTGGTGCAGGCGAAGCGGAGGACGGAGCGAAGCCCTCTGCAGCCGGCGCTGTGTGTCAGTGCGGAGCCCCCCGGACCGTCACCGCGCCGATCCGCTGAGGCTTACCGGAGGAGCAGCGCGGCGGGGCATTCCCATTCCCGCATCCCACAGCTCGTCTATCCCCCGCTTTACCTACTACGGCGGCTTTTCGGAGCTCTAGCCGACGGAATTAACCCATAGCGTGTCTGTCAGTGCCGCTGCCGGTGTGTCGGGGCTGCGGCTCGATAGTCCCGAAAGCGGATCCACATGCTGCGGTGTGTCCCCGTCATTCTGGCGGCAGACGGTGGCGGCAGGCGGCGCCAGCATCCGAGTCGTGCCGCGGGGGGGTGTCGCTGATCCTGCGGCGGGCTCGGACCTCGGAACCGGAGCGGGTAACGGCAGCGGAGCGGGAGTGTTGATGTTTTATGATGATGGTGTACAATGATTACCGCAGTTTACGGCGTAATTCACGCTCCCGTCAGTGCCTAAAGCGGCCGGTCCATAACGGGATTTATCCCGGACAGCCCCTGTGGCTCCGGAGCGGCTGCTTTGTGTGGCCGACGGGCCTGATGAGGTATCGGGGATGATTGCTGGTGCAGCCCGACAGCACGGCGCCTGTCCAGTAAACATGTTAAACGGTGTCAGTGTCGGCATTTAAATTTCCGGGGCTGGCCGATGGCGCACATGGCTCAGGAGCGCCGGTGATATGTCTCGGGAAGCCGGCCCCCTGTCCCTTTGGTCCCGCCTCACATCGGCACGTGTTTGCGTAGGAAAATAATGATCACGTCGTAAGAGCCAGCAGTCTGCTCAGGAAATATGTGTGTGCCTTCCAGAAGAGGCGATGAGGCCAGCATGATCCCCGCAGATGGGCTCCCTGGACATGAGGCGAGCCGGGCCATGTGGAGGAGGCCGAAGAGGAGCTCCCCGGAGATGCTGTACCTGCTGCCTGCTGTCCTGGTGTGGCTCGTCACGGGCACCACCATCTCCAGCCTGAACAAGTGGATCTTCGTTGTGTACAACTTCAGGTACCCGCTGCTGCTGTCCGCGCTGCACATGCTGACGGCCATCGTGGTGGATTACGGCCTGATCCGGCTGCAGCTGGTGGGGGCGGCGACGGCTGCCCAGGGTCAGCTGACTGCCGCCGCCAAGCTCAAGGTCTTCCTACTGAGCCTGACCTTCTGCGCCAGCATCGCCCTGGGGAATGTGGGCCTCAGCTACGTGCAGCTGTCCTTCGCGCAGATGATCTACACGACCACGCCGATCTTCACGCTCGCCATCTCCACGCTGATCCTTGGCAAACAGCATCACGCCCTCAAGTACACGGCTATGATGCCTATCTGCCTGGGCGCCTCTTTCAGCGTCATGGGCGAGCTGCAGTTCGACCAGACTGGCTGCCTCTTCGTCTTCGCCGCCACCATGCTTAGGGGGGTCAAGTCTATCCAGCAGAGTGAGTGGGAGCCCTTGGGTCGTCCTGCCCTCCCCCGCATGCTCTTGTGTGTGTTTTTTCTGAAGAATAACATTTAGACGTCACACATGTTAAATAAGCAGCTTTCGGTGTGGGACTGAGAGAGCTTTGGCTGGTTTCGGCAGCCTTTGTCGTGTGTTTTGGGGGGGCTGAGCTGCTCGTAGCCTGATTTCCATGTACCTCCTGCTACCCTCTGTTCTTTGATTTCTCCCTCGACTGAGGTCCCGTGTGCAGCCTTAGGCTGAGTGGGAGCCTGCAGTGATGAATTAGCATGACCAGAGGGCGACGGAGGAGATCCGCAGCCGTGATGACTCACCCCAGCCCTTGTTTTGAGGGTCACGTGTATTCAGATCCATTCAGCTGCATTCCTCAATATTTGCCTGCCGTGTCGCGTAACCATGGCTCGAAAATGCAGTATGACTGGAGCTGCATGTTTCAGAGGCTGCACCCTCTCTGGTCACCTTTGAAAGGCCCCGAGTCTTTAACGTGGTACTTCTAAGCAGAGCCAGGGCAGTCCCAGGGCTGGCTCAGGTTTCAACATGCTATTTTGGAGCCTGGAGTTGCCTCTCAGGACACGCACCAATCGTGCCCGTGCGTGTTTATCTGGAGATGGAGTGACTGCGAATCACAGCGCTCCGTGTGACGTGCCCCGTTCATGCCGCCCTTGTGGTTGATGCAGTGGGCTGGCCACATGTTCCCTGTCTGTTTACAGGCTGCGCTGACATCATGCTGCTGCGATTAACTTTGCGTTTTATTCCGTTTGTTCCACTCTGATAGAGGGCAGTCAGCTAGCCCTTAGTGCACTGGCTGTGTGTGATCTGTGTATCTACACCACCAGCCAAAAGTCTTTGCACCACAGGTTTTTACCACTTTTTCATTTATTATTAAACTGAAGATTTTTTTATTCTTGTTAACCATTGGAAAGTTGAGTGAACAGCTATAAATAAAAATATGTCAACTAAAGCAAGTTTCCAATATAACAAGGAAAGAATATGTAACTGCTTGTCGACATCCTATTAACTACATAAGAACATAAGAAATGTACTTAATTTATTAACGACAGGAGGCCATTCAGCCCATCAAGCTCGTTTGGGGAGAACTTAACTAATAGCTCAGAGTTGTTAAAATCTTATCTAGC
>JAODJT010000117.1:31014523-31031877 GCA_026776745.1 Genyomyrus donnyi
TGTATGTTGTGGTGTGTGTTGTGGTGTTTGTTGTGGTGTGTGTTGGTGTGTGTGGTGGTGTGTGTGTTGGTGTGTGTGGTGGTGTGTGTGGTGGTGTTTGTGTTGGTGTATGTGGTGGTGTGTGTGTTGGTGTATGTGTTGGTGTATGTGGTGGTGTGTGTTGGTGTGTGTGTTGGTGTGTGTGGTGGTGTATGTGGTGGTGTGTGTGTTGGTGTATGTGGTGGTGTGTGTGTGTTGGTGTATGTGGTGGTGTGTGTTTTGGTGTATGTGGTGGTGTGTTTGGTGGTGTATGTGGTGGTGCGTGTGTTGGTGTGTGTGGTGGTCCTCCTGTGTCTGACTCTTGTCCTTCTTCTCCTGTCCCTTCGGAGCAGAATGTCCACATCCAGAACTTCTCCTCCAGCTGGGCTGACGGTCTGGCCTTCTGTGCCTTGGTGCATAGCTTCTTTCCCCAGGCCTTCGATTACAGTGCACTGGACCCCAGGCAGCGGCGGCACAACTTCCACACAGCGTTCAGTGCAGCAGAGTCAGTGTCGGCGCCTAACGCCACCCGAAAGCACAATCTGCACACAAACACACAGAGTGACTGGGCAGACCCTCACTGACAGCAGGCAAATCCCTATCCCCCTCCAGACAGCAGGCCAATGTCCCCTGTCTGCTGGAAGTGGATGACTTGGTGCGGATGGAGGAGCCAGACTGGAAGTGTGTGTACACCTACATCCAGGAGTTCTACAGGTGCCTCGTGGACAAGGGCCTTGTCAAAATCAAGAAGCCAGCCTGACCTAGGTGTGGAGCTAGCAGCAAACCTAATTAACTTAGGATCCTTTACAGTGCTCGTTAATATCGATCCTGTGTTATGATTCAGCGTTCAGTAAGAGACATCCTGTGTTATGATTCAGCGTTCAGTAAGAGACATCCTGTGTTATGATGGATTGTTCAGTAACAAGGATTCTGTGATACAGTCTTTAGTTGCGAGGATCTGTGATACAGTGTTCAGTTGTTAATATCCTGTTATGTACTGTTCAGTTAAGAGAATCCTGTGATAGTGTTCAGTTGCTAGGATCATGTGATACAGTGTTCAGTTATGAGGATCCTGTGATACAGTGTTCAGTTATGAGGATCTGGTAATACAGTGCTCAATTATGAGGATAGTTTGATATGTTCAGTAGAGGGGGTCCTGTGTTGTAATCCAGTGTTCAGGGAGGATGATTTTTTTCTTCTTCTGATGCAGCATTCATTAAGGGAGGCCTTGTATGGTACAATACCATGTTCAGTTAGCAACAGTAGTTTAAGGATATGTAATGAGAGGGAGACAGCAGACACAGCGCCCTCTGCCTGCAGGCCAGCAGTAGTGCAGCAGTTCTGCTATCTCAAGCTCCACACTCTAAAAGGAGATGTTTGGTCAGGCCACTGAGTCCACTCTGCAAGGGCAGAATTTATGAGTCCAGCCTGTCGGGAATGTGCCGTTCTGTATCTCTCTGACCTCTGTTTAATCCTACGAGAAGTTGCTTTGTCACACAGCATTGCTGTTGAGCCAAAAGTGTGAAATGCTTATTATTATTATTATTATTATTATTATTATTATTATTATTGTTGTTGTTGTTGTCGTCATCATTATTATTATTTCTCTGGTTAGTCATATCTTAAGCTGGATATAATACTGTCAGTTTATGTTAGGTAATTTCCTTAGTAGTACGAGAAGCAGACCCTCCTGGAACTTGATCCAGTGCATATCCTCACAATCACTGGACTGACTGTGTTATCAAGTCAACTCAAGTCAAACTTTGTCATTTCAAAATATGCAAGCACACAATGCAATAAATGTGTTTGTCCATGACTTTAAAATGGTTTTACACGAGACATACTTGACTATAATCAATGATTAAATAAATATGCTGTACAAATAGTGCAACTTTCAAATAGGGCTTGACTATAAACAGCTTACAGTGGAAGAGCAGGCTTTTTAAAAAGGGGGTACAGTGTAAAACCGTTCGTTATGTGCAACTGATGCATAAAGTGACTGATGTGGGCAGTTGGTAGACAGGTATGAAAGTGGTTCAATGGAATTCCAAACACAGTGTAGAGGAGTTTGATGGCTTGAGGAAAGAAGTCGTTACAGAATCTAGTGGAGTTGGTCTGAATGCTCTGGAGTCTTCTTCCAGATGGGAGGGGGTTGAAGAGGCCGGGGGGGCGGGGGTGGTTGAGAAGGGTCATTGAGTATGCCTGTGGCTTTGTGGATGTAGTGCTTATCAGTGTCTCGGATGCTAGATGGGTCCCGATGATGTTTTTGTGCATTGTGAGGAACCTGGTGCTCATGATGACCTCCACAGTTGAACCACTGATGCAACCACACTGGTGTCATCTGTGAACTTGATGGTGTGGTTGGGTCAGCAGAGTGAAGAACAGTGGGTGGAGCACGCGCTCATGGGGGCCATTGTCCTGTCCCCAAAGATGACTGTCTGTGGTCTTTCAGTGAGAAAGTCTAGGATCCAGGTGCAGAATGTTGAATTTATACTGATCCCTTCCAGTTTGTGTATTAGCATCTGTGTAATGATTGTATTGAATACTGAGCTGAAATCGTGACCAGCGTCCTGTCAGAGGCATTGCTGTTGCCCAGGTGTACTAAGGTTAGATGGAGGGCAGTTGTTATTATCATCCATGGACTAACATGCAAACTGGAGAAGATCCAATGTGGAAGGAAGGCTGGCCCAACTAGTCTCTCAAAGCACTTATTGATGGTTGATGTGAATGCTACAGGATGGAAGTAATTTAGACAGGTCACTAGGGCTGCTCTGGTACTGGCGTGATGGTGTCTGTTTTGAAGGATAAGGGGATGATAGTTTGGCTGATGAAGATGCCAAAGATGTCCGTGAAAACATCTGCCACTTGATCTGTACAGTCCCTGAGTACACAACCAAGTATACTGTCAGGCCCAGCAGCCTTGCATGGCTTTGCCTTGGATAGGCTTCTCCTGAACTCGTCAGGAGGGATGGATTTACATGCAAGCACCTTGTTCTCAGCATCAATCGAGTGTGGAAATTCAGTTTGTCTGGTAGGGAGACATTTCTGGCACAGGGTTAGTTGGGTGGACATGCAGTCAGTCATGGCTTGTATGTCCTCCCACACGTGTTGTGTCATTTCCTTGTTTACTCTGTGTTTATCCGCATTTTACTTCCTTAATGGCCTGTGATAGATTGTACCTGGCTGTCTTGGCCTGCTTTATCACCTGAGGCAGCGTCATGGATTCTCAGCAGTGCCCATACATTTGGTGATATTAACTGATTTGGGAACAGATTCCAACCTTAGTGGGCATGAGCTAGGACATAATGTAGCCGGCTTGCTGCTTTGCATGACGCGCACTGACCCAGTTTTTACAGTGTGCTGCTGGGACCAAGGTTAAAATCCACTGAACTAGTTATATTTATGTGGTTTTAAGTGTAAAGCCTGACCTCTAGAGGCTATATGCACATACTGCATGATTAGCTGAAGCAGCAAAAGTTATATTTTTTAGTTTCATATGTGTGTTTCTTCCAAACAAGTACTCAGTTGGGTATATTAATGAAGCAATTCAAGCTATACGTCTCTCAAAATTGCGGCGCAGAATGCTCCTTTTATGGTTGTTTCATTCCATGAGCAGCTCCCGCAGCGTATGTGTGTTTAGGGTCATGTTTTATGTATGTATTACATTGTAGGGATGAAAGGTTTTTATCACATTTTTCAGACCCCACAAGAGGACATTCAATTTTATAAAAATCTGTGACTGTAATCAAGAACCTAAAAATGTCATAAGTCTTGTATTTCGTTTGGTTACTTATGGTTAAGGTAGGGGTTAAGGGTGTCACAGTTGGGACTATGCCCATAGAAATGAATGGACAGTCCCCACAATAACGGGACTATATGAACTATGTGTGCCTGGCTGTGTTTATCAGCTCTCTTCCCCGTTGCTCCCTCTTACAGGACTCTGCATCCCACAGGCCCGAACACACTGCTGCCTCTGCTTCACATCTCTACCTGTACATAGAAACAGGAGTGTTGGTGGGGGCGTGGTGAGAGTCAGCTACACACCCACATACAAACACACAAAATAAACACTCCGCGTAATAGAAACATGCTCCCTTGGGCATAAACACAATCGAATAAGCACAAACACCATATTATAAACACAATAAATCCACACACTGTCCTATAAGCAAACACCGTAATAAATCCACGCACTGTCCTATAAGCAAACACCATAATAAATCCACGCACTGTCCTATAAGTAAACAATGTAATAAATCCACACACTGTCCTATAAGCAAACACCATAATAAATCCACACACTGTCCTATAAGCAAACACTGTAATAAATCCACACATTATCCTATAAGTACATGCTGCATATATTTTTTACTGTATTGTTTTCCCTGCAGACTGAAGTCTCCTGCTCTGTGTATTTCTACTAAATGTATATTATGAAAAAATAAAACAATTTTAATAAATACAACATATGCTTCATAAAGTTTCCATGACATATAATTGATTAATTACACTAAATGCATATTTTCCCAGGTGCTTTTACCATGGTCTCATGTTGAAGCTGGAGCTGTGTGAAGCTCCTATTGTCTAATTGCAAAAAGGCTTCTAGTTGCACTACATACGCCAGACAACACACATTGCTAACGTTACGTATTAACTACTATATAAGTGAAAAAATATGAGAGAATGTGAATATAGTAAGTTTGGGGGAGAAAATGTGAATGCAGTGTGTATGGGTGAAAGAATGTGAAAACAATGAGTATGAATGACAGAATGTGAATGTGGTGAGTATGAGGGAGAGAATGTAAATACAGTGAGTATGGGGACAAAATGTGAATGCAGTGAGTATAAGAGAATATGGATGCAGTGAGTATGAGTGAGAGAAAGTGAATGCAGTGAGTATGAGCGAGAGAAAGTGAATGCATTGAGGACTGTGAGCCATTTGGATTGTTGTTTGAATTTTCACCTTAGCTGTCCCCAATGGAAAACTATTTGTTAGGCAGAAACAGGAGGATTTACCAAGAGCAGAATGGACATTTACGTGCAGGTCCACACACATAAAAACAAATACCCAAGTGTGGTACTTTCTAACTAATAATTAATAACTCCATATATAGTGACTGTCTATCTATCTAATGAGAATCTGAGACCAAAAACTGTCACCTTGGCTGAAATCCTTTATGGGAGGAACCATGTCAGGTTCGTGTCGGGTAACCTGCCTAAGGACGCGCTGAGCTGGTTCGTCCTCAGTTAAATGCTGTGCAGAAGAAGTGCTGTTGTATTTGTAGTACGGAAACATTCTGCTGAAAAACATGAAAACACATGGAAATTTGATCGTCCTCTGAGATGTACGGAAAGTCGGTAAACAATAAATGCGTGTGCTTTCAAAGCGTGTTACGAACCTCCGACTGCTACCTTGAGCCGCTGTTCCCGGATCTCGTTTGAGGTATATTAAGTTGAAGATTCTTATCGTGCACTAAAAGTCGTATGTTCACGTTATGAATAGAAAGCGGCGTCCCCTCGGTCGCCTCCTCCTAAGTGTCATTGAGCAACCTTGACGGGCACCTCCGTCTGACGGCCCGTCATGCTTGGGGGGTGGAGCTGCGCACCCGGCAGGCGGTGCGGGCGCAGGCAGGGAGCCGACGGGACCTGTGTGCCAGGGTGATGGAAGACGGGCTCGCTGCTTCATTTACTGAGCGGGCTGGTCGGCGGCATCTGCGCCCATCAGTCTCCCCGCAACTCGCGGTGATCAGCGCCCGGATGCTGAAGAACTCGGCTCTGGTGAAGCAATTTCGCCTGTCACTGCGGATTTGTGATGCAGCGTCCGGGATGCGCTGTGTGAGCCGCTGAAGGGCGCCTGTAGTTCGAGCCTCTTTGCTCCGCATGCCGATTGGAGCAGCCGGACAGGTAAAGTGTCGTGGCCGCCGTGATGCCCGCAAAGCCCGTAGGCGCCTCTCCGCTGCATGCTGAAGGTCCCGGGCGCCGCCTGGTCCCGTTTTGGTCCTTCACGGTCTAATTATTTTCCGTGATGAGCACCGAGGAAAAAGCGATACCGCGGTGCCAAGTGAGGGTTTGGGGTCGACAGAATGTGACCGTGACCGGAGCCGGGGTCAGGACAGTGTTTGAGCGTCCTGGAGGAGGCGTCCTGGAGGGGGGCAGAGCTGTGATTAGGAGTCCCGTTAGGGGTCAGGTTTGTCTTTAAGCATCCTGGATTGGGTCATGTCTGTGTTTAAGTGTCCTGAAGAAGGTGTTCTGGAGGGGGTCAGGGTTGTGATTAAGCATCCTGAAGAGAATCTGGGTTGTAATTAAGCATCCTGGAGGGGGTTAGGGCGGTGTTTTATACATACTGGAGGGGATCAGAGCTGCTGTGCTGCCTGTGCTAGTATCTGTGCTATAATACAACTTACTGACACTCCCTGATACCCACTTCCTGATGCTGACGTTCAGATGCTGACTCTCTGACACTGACTCTCTAATGCTTACTCCCTGATGCTGACGTTCAGATGTTGACTCTCTGACATTGACACTCTGACACTGACTCTGTAATGCTTACTCCCTGATGCTGACGTTCAGATGCTGACTCTCTGACACTGACTCTCTCATGCTTACTCCCTGATGCTGACATTCAGATGCTGACTCTCTGACACTGACTCTCTGATGCTTACTCCCAGATGCTGACGTTCAGATGCTGACTCTCTGACACTGACTCCCTGGTGCTTACTCCCTGATGCTGACTTTATGATGTTTGACAGTGACTCTCTGACTCTTACTCTCCGAGTACACTTATCATTTTCTCTTATGTTCATAGGAGCAGGATTGTAACAGGATCTTAACAAATTCCTTCCTTATGAATATAAACTCATTGTACTCAGAGTATGTGTGTATGACAGATTTATTTGCAAGTCCTCACACATCTGCATTTGAATTGCATATTTGTGAAGTGGTAGTAGTTTTAACAATGAACAAAAATAAATAAATAAACGGTCTCCAAGCATTCAGATTCCTGCTTGCCATTATCTCCACATATAAAACTGTATGGATAATATAAGTGAAACTGATTACTGACAATATGTGGATCAACCCCAAGAACTATGGGCCCCCATGTGTAAAGTAGGGTTAGGGTTAGCAGACAGCACATATAGCCGCTGCTAAGCTGGTTCGTTAGCCACATTGCGCAAGGGACCACTCTTATGTGTAAATGTGATACATTTAGTCATTTATCTTTCATATTGATGTTTCACTATCACCATAACCGATTGTGATGCAAAATCAATGTGATCCAATCAGTCCTGGAGCAAAACTGTCATCTGGATAAAAATGGTCAATATGAGATGGTCAAAGGACAGGGTGACTGTAATACTGCTCTGTGAGACAGACAGAGGACAGGGTGACTGTAATACTGCTCTGTGAGATGGTCAGAGGACAGGGTGACTGTAATACTGCTCTGTGAGATGGTCAGAGGACAGGGTGACTGTAATACTGCTCTCTGTGAGACAGTCAGAGGACAGGGTGACTGTAATACTGCTCTGTGTGGGACAGTCAGAGGACAGGGTGACTGTAATACTGCTCTGTGAGACGGTCAGAGGACAGGGTGACTGTAATACTGCTCTGTGAGACGGTCAGAGGACAGGGTGACTGTAATACTGCTCTGTGTGAGACAGACAGAGGACAGGGTGACCGTAATACTGCTCTGTGAGACAGTCAGAGGACAGGGTGATTGTAATACTGCTCTGTGAGATGGTCAGAGGACAGGGTGACTGTAATACAGCTCTGTGAGATGGTCAGAGGACAGGGTGACTATAATACTGCTCTGTGAGATGGTCAGAGGGCAGGGTGACTGTAATACTGCTCTGTGAGATGGTCAGTGGACAGGGTGACTGTAATACTGCTCTGTGAGATGGTCAGTGGACAGGGTGACTGTAATACTGCTCTGTGAGATGGTCAGAGGACAGGTTGAGCATATTCCTGCTCTCTGTGAGAAGGTCAGAAGGATCCTTTGGTATTATGTGAGACTTTTGCTTTGTGTGTTTCTCTCAACATTAATAATTTGTATGGAAAATACACTCATGCTGTGTGCCTAGCCAGCTCATCTCTGTCTTTCTTTCTTTTCTTCCTTTATTTGTTTATAAATAATCCACAAGTTTTGCATATGCCCTTTCAGAGTGACATCCTAAGCACATTCACTGAAGGACCTTAGCTTCTGTATTACACTCCAAAGCAGAGGCTGTCTGTCTGTCACTGTACCTGCTTTCCTCTCCACCCCACTACCAAAATCCAGAGCAGAGGTTGTCTATCCCGGTGCCTACTTCCCTCTCAGTTTCTGTACCACACTCCAGAGCAGAGGCTGTCTATCACATTGCCCGCTTTCCTCTCAGCTTCTGTACCACACTCCAGAGCAGAGGCTGTCTATCACGTTGCCTGCTTTCCTCTCAGCTGCTCTGACTGATATAACCCACCCCTCGGATTCTAAAGCACCTTTTCAGTTTGCTTTTAAAACTGTCTTCTCTCTCATCCTTTTGATTTTTTAAAATGAATGCTTATTTCCTTAGCAAATGCAAGCAAGTAATAGCATATATAAAATATAAAGCTGTACTTGAAGCTGTCATCTACAATGTTTTATAGACACCTTCATAATGCATTACAAAGCATCTGTAATGCATTATTTGGGTCTTTATAAGAATTTGTAAAGCATAACAGCCGACCATTCTTATACCGACCATTGTAATGAATTATGGATGCTTTGTAATGCATTACTAAGGTGTTTATAATGCATTACTGATGACATCTTATGAAGTATTATAATATAATGCCATATGACTGTCACCAGTGGATGCTGTAATGCTTTATTAATTCTTATACCGACCATAATATTGCGTTATCGATGTTTTGCAATGCATTATTAAGGCGTGTATAATGCATTATAGATTAGAGCTACAAGTAGGGCTGCTGATTAGTCGACGTAGTCGATGACGTCTACGCTGAAAATGCGTCGAAATCAATCATTTAAATCTACGTATCATTTTTAGTATTTTAACGAAATTACCATTATGAATTCTAAAACGCTTCAGTTCATTACAACAGATGTTTTCCTTTAATATCACTACGCTATTATCGGAGTAGTTGTTTAGTTATCACAAAACAAAAAGGTGGTTTTACATTGTGCGAAGTTCGGTGGCATACGACCTACTGAAGAGGAAAAACATACTGTATAGCCGCTATTTTGGACCTGCCAGAATAAGCAAACCAATCTAAGTGTTGCCTATTCATGTTCATTAAATTACCATTAGTACGGAGAGCTTTTTGATATTTTTTGTCTGCTAAATACACTCATTATTATTAAAGCCATACATTTGTCTGCCTACTTTCTTCGAATCTCCGTCGAATAAGTGTTTGAGGAAACGCTTAAGCTAAAATCTGGGCTTATTCTATGTTGATTGACGGTGCCGGTGTGTGTTCCTGAACATTGGACTTGTTGGGACCAGTGTTATCGTAAACTAAAACTGAAATGGAAATGAACACCAAAAAAAAGAAAACAACTCGTGAACTGATATAAAAATGAAAACAGTATTTACAAAAAAAAAAAACCCGAGACAGACTATATATATATAATCCGCAGAAAGCAGCACGTACACACCACCAACATCTATTTTCCTTGTTTATCCACAATATCTCCTCTTTTAAAAGATGTTGTGGTTGCTGAGCTGTCCCTGTCTTGACTTGGCTTCCATGATTTACCAAAATATAGTCGCTGTCCGAAAAATGCCGAAAAGCGGGCGTCCCTTATCTAAATCCCTACAATAACAATTGTTGGTGTAAAAATAAAATTAAATGAAACGGTTTATTTGATTTTTGGAGGAGAATTAACCGTTTACAATATGGTGTTAAATCAATGTAAACCTGAAGGTTGAACCTGAAGTGGTTTTGGTAACACTTAAGCCATGTTTTTAGTCATTTATAAACACATTTATAACAAATAATAATGCATTCATAAAGCGTTATAAACATGGGTATAAATATTTATCAAAAGGCATAACACATTATAGTCATATGCATCATGCATTAAGAATGCTTTATGAAGCTGTCATCTATAATGCACTATAGACACCTTTATAATGCATTATAATGGTTTGGTATAAGCATTAAGGGTGTTTTATCCTGTATTATAAAAGTGTCTATAGTGCATTATAGAAGACAGCTTCATAAGGTAGTCATAATGCATAATAAACATGGCGATATTATATTATGCCTTTTTATAAATGTTATGCTGGCTTTTCTGAGCTTTTATAGTGCTCTTCACTGGGCATCAACAGGCACCCATTAGCCTAAAGGTTTCTTTATCATTCTTTGTCCTTTGCCACCCCCAACCTCTGTATAATTTTAGTGTTTCGCTTCCATTTCCTGTAGCCGCAGTCTGGCACTGTAGATAGGACAAATCCCCAGACCTACATACCATCCCCATACTTAACCCTCATCCTTCCACTTTTGGTACACACAGCATCCTAGTCTCATGTGCTTCTCTCTTTTTATTTGATTTTTACAGCGGAATATTGTACAGTTCACTGAGGAACGTGGGGAGGATCTTGCTGGTTTCAGGTGAGTCATTCTCCTTGTGCTCGGTACCATGTGCAGTGCATGTAGTGTCTGAACCCTCAACTGAGTCATCTGTCTCCACATAGGCTGTCATCAATGGACCCAGACTTTATAAACCAAAACCAGCTGGATCCCGACTGGCCCCCCAGGCCGGTCTCACTGTTGCCTGACACAATCAGCCCCGTACCCCCCAGGGCCACCAGAAACCTGGGCTGGGCAACAGCCACGCATGCTGACCATGAGTCCACTGGCACTAGCTGTACAACTCCACCCACTGATCATGTGACCACACCTCCTGAGATCATATGGCCTGATCTCACAATGCACACTTTGAGAGCACCTTTCTTTGTTCCAGTTAGGGACACCTCTGCCCCTACACCAAACCTTATTCCTGCCCCAGTCCCTATTCCAGTTAGGACCACCTCTGCCCCTACACCAAACCTTATTCCTGCCCCCGTCCCTATTCCAGTTAGGACCACCTCTGCCCCTACACCGAACCTTATTCCTGCCCCAGTCCCTATTCCAGTTAGGGACACCTCTGTCCCTGCCCCAGTCCCTATTCCAGTTAGAGACACCACTGCCCCAGTCCCTATTCCAGTTAGGGCCACCTCTGCCATTGCCCCAGTCCCTATCCCAATTAGGGACACCCATGCCCCAGTTCCTATTCCAGTTAGAGGTACCCCAGCCCCTGCTCCAGTCCCTATTCCAGTTATGGCCACCTCTATGACTGCCCCAGTCCCTATTCCAGTTAGGGACACCCCTGACCCTGCCCCAACCCCAATTAGGGACACTCTTGCCCCGGTGTATATTCCAGTTAGGGGCACCCCTGTCCCTATACAAGTTAGGGACACCCCTGCCCCAGTCCCTGTTTCAGTTTGGGACACCCCTGCTCCCACCTCCATCCCTATTACAATTATGGACACTCCTGTCCCTGCCCTAGTCTGTATTCCAGTTAGCGCCACCTCTACCATTGTCCCAGTCTCTATTCCAGTTAGAGATACCCCAGCTCCAGTCCCTATTCCAGTTTGTGACACCCCTGCTCCCACCCCTGTTCCTATTACAATTATGGACACTCCTGTCCCTGCCCTGGACTCTGTTCCAGTTAAGGTCACCTCTACCATTGCCCCGCTACTAATTCCATTTAGGGACAGCCCTGCTCCTACCCCAGTCCCTATTTCAGTTACAGACACCCCTGCCCCAATCCCTATCCCAGTCAGGGACACCCCTGCCCCAGTCCATATTCCAGTTAGGGACACCCCTGGCCCAGTTCCTATTTCAGTTATGGATACCACTGTCCCTGCCCCAGTCCCTTTTTTAGTCAGGGCCACCCCTGCCCCTATCCCTGTCCCTTTGCTGGTTAGGGACATTCCTACTCCAGTCCCTGTTCCAGGTAGGGCCACACCTGCTCCTGTCTCAGTCCCTGTTAAAGCTCTCCCTTCCTCTGTCTCTTTTCCTGCTAAGGCTTCCTCCAACTCAGGCCTTGTTCCAGTTAGGGATCTCCCTGCCTTACTCCCTGTTTCAATTGAAGGGTCAGTCAGGGTCTCGGTTCCAGTAAGCGCTCCCCCTTCCACAGTCCCTGTTACAGTTAAAGCTCCTCTAGTCCCTGTTTCAGTCAAGGATCCTTCCGCCATACTCCCAGTTCCAGTTAAAGTTCCCCCTTCCTCAGTCAATGTTCCAGTTAAAGGTCTCCCACCCCCAGTCTCTAATCTAGCTAAATCTCCCTCCACCCCAACCCTTGATACAGTTAGGTATCCCCCTGCCCCAGTCCCTCTGCCACTTAGGGTTAACCCTGCCCATGTTCCTCTACCAGTTAAGACTCTCCCTGCTCCCATCTCTGCTTCAATTAAGGCCACCCCTGCCCCAGTCCCCATTCCAGTTAGGGTTACACTTGCCCCCACCCCTGTCCCTAGTAGAGCCATTGATGCCCCTGTATTTGCCTCAAATTCCCTGGAACCAGCTTCACCTTCCACCCCATTGTCGGTGTTGGCCAGTCCTCAGTCATGGGAAACCCTGGCTACAGGAGGGGCGACAGAGGCCCCATCTCAGCACAGCAATACCGAAGACTTCAGGTGAACAGAAATTACACCAACTCTGGACCTAGTGTTACATACAGTTGGCAGATGTCGTTCTCACTGAGTGGGTAGTGTCATTCTTGGTAGGTACGAGCCAAAACATTATGACCACTCGCATGTCAAGTGAATAACATCGACTAACCCCATGTGAAGAGAAAAACATCAACTCTCAGTCAACAGTGGTGAGATATATAACATTTTCATTTTACATTTACATATTTAGCTGGCACTTTTATCCAAAGCGATATACTAATCAGGTAAATTGCACATTGCAAACATTCATGTTGTCATGGAATCAACTCGGAATAACTCCAGCCAGGCTGAGTTTACAATGAATGCCAAGGTTAAGGTGTTATGCAGTTTTTGGAGCAGGAGTTACCCAACAGCTACACATAGTTATTAACAAAGTAAGAATGGCACATAAGAGCATTCAAAGATCAATCAGGTTAGTAAAGGAATTCGTGGTACACATGGGTCTTAAGGCATTTTTTTTAATGTAGAGGGAGTCTGATGACTGAACGCGGTTCAGCAGCCCATTCCACCACCAGAGAACCACATATGAGAACCATCTGGAGTGACACTTCTCTTGTGGAGCTCCAAGCAGCGTTGGTTTGCAGATTCAAGGGTGAGAGATGGAACATTGATTTTGAGGACCCTTTTGATGTAAGGGTGCCTGTTCATTAGTGGAACTGTAAGCCAACACCAAGGACTTGAACTTGATGCGATCATTGATAGGGAACCATTGAACACAGATCAGGAGAGGTGTTACATGAGAATGCTTGGTTTAATTGAATATTAGATGTTCTGCTGCATTTTGAATCATCTACAGTGGTCTGACAGCACAGGCTAGTAAACCTGTCTGTAGAGAGTTGCTGTAGTCAAATCATGGGGTAACAAGTACCTGGACTAGAAGTTGAGCCACATACTGAGACAGAAGATATTAGATGGTAAGTAAACATTTGGTACTTGTAGTTGATATGTTGAATGGAGAAAAAATGGATAGGGGTAAAAATCTGAGTGACTTTGATGACGGCCAAATTGTTATGGTCAAACTCCTGGGTCAGAGCATCTCTCAAACCTAAGCTTGGGGGGAGTTCAGGGTCAGCTATGGTGAGTATTACTAGGATTGCAAATACTGAATATTTTCAGCCACTTCAACATTGGCTGAACATTCTGTCAAATATTTCACTAACTTTTTGAAAATGCTCCAATACCTCTCCATACTTTCACTCCTGTAGCCTGAGTTGCCATCTGAAGAAAGGCAAGTGGATGTCCACTAACTGCTTCTGCACTGCACCTAAAGCACAGTCTGAGGCATTGGTGGTGAGCACAATCTGGACATTAGGTAACAATTGGGCCATCATGGTCACATTCGCCAAGTGGACTTAGTGGCTGCAAAAGCCTGAGTCTACTCATCTGACAGCTTGATCACCTTCTTAGTCATCGTTCCCTTCAGAGCTTTGTAGAGTAGCTACATGAGCTAAGCAGCCTGCAGAGTAAAGCGATGGTAGAAAGTCACCATGTGCTGAAATTCCTGTAGGGTCTCGGCTGTAGGGGGCCGTGGAAATGCAGGCATGGTCTCCACTTTTGGCAGGTAGAGGGTAAGAGAGCATGAGAATTCTTGCTACACAAACTTCCTCCGAATTCACAAATACTGACAGGTCATAGTGGACTGGGAGGCTGGCATGGTCAGACACCAAACATCCACAGGGGTGGTCTGCTGGTCATGTTCAACTGTCCGTGTCCCTATCCTAGTGGGCTGGTTTCAGACAATCCACCAATACCCAGTCTGGCTTCCTGCCACCCTCCAATGTGCCGAATTTCTCCCTGAATTGCAGCACGCGGAATGGTCCATTTTAAGGCATTCATAGCAGGCCCTGATGGATATCATGGCGAACAAAGACATATTTGCCTCTGCCAAGTTCACCAGAACATGAGTCTGGGGAACGCTGTGATGAGTCATGGGCACTGGGGTGAAGGCACCAACCAAGTCCTACAGAGTGGAATGCTGGCAATTAGTGGACCAAGGGGCTGTGTAGTTAGGTAGAAAGTCCCCGTGCACACGCAGGGTCTGCCCCTCAACTAACTCAGCCGAAGAGGATTGCTGGTCCTACTTGGGGGTGGTCCATAGGTCCAACGGGATCCAGAGAAGCTTTTGGACCCAGCTGTCATCCCAGAGGCAAGAAGAGCAGCTTTCATGGATCGGTGACAATGCCCGTTATACTGTGGGTGGTTAGCTATGGTGAAATGGAGAGACACACATAAGCCCTGGGCCACTGCAGTCCAAAGCTCCAACATAAATTGGCTACCATGGTTTAAAGAGATATTGGATGGTATGCCAATACAGGTGGCCCAACAACCTATGAATGCCCTGGCCACATCTGCAGGAGTGGTGAACGACAGTGAAATGGCTTCTAGGCATCAAGTGGTGTTCTTACTAGTGACTATGTAAACGGAAGGACTGGGAGTGAATGAGTTTTCATAGACCACTAAGATTATTTTTAATTATTTGTTTGCAATCTATGCTACTGTATGTGTAATGTCTTTGTACTTTGTCTGTTAAGCATTAAATGTATGTTTTACTATCCTATATATACTATCCTGGTGAACAGGGATATGTAAAAATCATTAGAAAATGTATGTCTGTAGTTTTTCTTGTTGATAAATGTGATGAATGTGCTTAGGCCTCCAAATATAACATTTTGTTTGCCTCTACCTTGAACTGTTCACAGTTCTTCTTCTTGGTCTTTTATACAGTCACTATCATTGGACTTAGCAACCAGAAAGGCTTAATTTGCATATTATACGAGCATGCAGTTCATTTGCATTGACCGTTATTTATGGGAGTCAACTGGGTAGGATCTCAGGTTCATGCACATAGACACATTTACAAGTTACAATTTATCAAGGGGAAATGTTCTCAAGCCAGGTTTGACAAATCTTTGTTTGTGCATTCATATTTTTTCTTTTTGTGAATGCAAATTTATCGCAATGACATTGACACAAAGTTTGATACGTTTCAAGTTTTATTCAAGTTCTATTTCTTATATATCCAATCATACACTAGTGTCATTGTGCAGTGAATTGCTTTTTTGATAATCACCATGGGAACACAAAGGCATCATGTCCTGCTGCGTATGGAGCTGAACAGCCACAGGCCAGTCAGAGTGCTCATACAAACCCCCTTTTACTATAAAAAGCACCTATAATGGGCACCTTTGGATAAATGGGATGAATGGTTCGATGAATCCTGTTTTTTGCGGCATCATGTGGACAGCTGGGTATGTATGCAACACTTACCTGGGGAAGAAACGGCACCGGGATGCATTGTGGGAAGTTGGCGAGACGATGGAGGGAGTGTGATGCTTTGGGGAATGTTTTGCTGGGAAACCCTTGTCTAGGCATTCATGTGGACGTTAATTTGACATGTACCACCTATTGAGACATCATTGCAGACCAGGTGCATCCCTTCCTGGCAATCACATTCCCTGATGGAAATGGCTTCTTTCAGCAGAATGATGCATCCTGCCACACTGCATGAGTTGTTCGGGAATGGTTTAGGGAACATGATTAAGTTCAATGTTTTGCCCTGGTTTCCGAATTCCCCAGGTCTCAATCCAATCCAGCATGTTTGGTATGTGTTGGAATCACAAGTCCGATCTGTGGCTGGTCCACCTCACAACTTATAGGAGTTAAGGGTTCTGCTGCCAACTACTGGATCCCAGTTACCACAGGACACCTTCAGAGGTCTTGTACAGTCCATGCCTCAGCGAGTCCAAGCTGTTTTAGCGGAATGCTAAGGAGCAAAAGCATATTAGGCAGGTGGTCATAATGTTGGCTCATTGGTGTATAGCGTCATAAGTTCCCACCTTGGCTGTTCACCCATGTGTTCGTCAGGTTGGCAGATAACCAGTCATTTTCTCATACGAACTGCCTTACTGAATGCTGCCTGTTGGTATATTTCCCTGGGTCATGGGATTTCTTCTAAATTATGACCTTTTTCTAGGGTCTGCATAGTCTCATGGAATGTGGGGTCAGCCGTTCCTCCAGATGATGTTACCTCCTTGTTGGGACTGAATACAACTGATGTAAAGGCTGACATGTATATCATTGGGTGAGTCTTTCTAAAATTCATGAAATAAATAAATACTGTGACTGTGGTGATGAGGTATGTATGTGGGATGTGCTAATTGACAAATTGGCAATAATACAGTATAAAGTGTTGGAAACGTGTGGGACGTACAATGACAAAACAGAACTGTGGAAAGAAATCATCTCTAAAGCGGGAGATCCATTTTCCAGAGGGAATGAGTGTGAAGGGGGCGTGAGCTGGGTGGATGGCGTCCCTGATGGCAGTCTCAGCCCTCCCAGATTAGTTTGAGTTGAAAAAGATCCATACGAATGATCTTTAAAGCTGTCCAAACAGTTCTTATTGATATTCTGCATTGTAGCACTCTGAGTCTGCAGGTACCAGTGACTGTAGATATTCTGCATTGTAGCATTCTGAGTCTGCAGGAATCAGTGACTGTAGATATTCTGCATTGTAGCACTCTGAGTCTGCAGGAACCAGTGACTGTAGATATTCTGCATTGTAGCACTCTGAGTCTGCAGGAACCAGTGACTGTAGATATTCTGCATTGTAGCACTCTGAGTCTGCAGGAACCAGTGACTGTAGAT
>JAODJT010000117.1:31043898-31057103 GCA_026776745.1 Genyomyrus donnyi
CCCCCATCCCCCCCGAGTCCTCCCCAGCGTATAAGCACTGCCTCTCCTGATGCGCTGCTTCGCCGACCTGCTGCAGGATGTCGAGCAGTGCCCAGTGGCACCAGTGGGGCGTCCCACTTCTGACACCAGTGCAGTCCCAGGCAGACCGAGGCATCGCGGCAGCGGCGAATGAGGACGAGGAGAGACGCATTGCCATTAAGTTCCTCAAAAAGACCACAGAATAAGCAGCAATAACACAGAGACAACATGGCAGGCAAATGTGGGGAGGTTACATACTAGGCAGGAAGCCTCACACACGGTAGGTCAGTATACAACGCTACGACACGTCAGGATCGCACGTACAACACAGGTAAGCATACACGCGATACTGGGAAGCACAAGTATTCACACTAACAAACACATTCTGCGACTTACAACAAGACATACACAAGGGCTATATACATGGTTTCACCAATCCCACCGGCACTACAGTGCTTAAGTTCTTCTATAACTAGGTATGTTTTTATTTTTGACTGAGTAGTACTTACACTTAAATATAGTGCAGTGAAATGGGGGGTGGTTGTGGCGGTAAAACTTCCTGCTGCTGAATACTAGTAATGTTCTGCCTTATTAACCTCTATACACATACATGGCGTAGGGATGGGGCCGGTCAACATTTTTTTTCAGTTCCGATCCAACTCCTATACAGAACTCTCGATACCAATACAGATTTTTGGCACACTGCTCAAAAAATTTAAAGGAACAGTTGTAAACACATCAGCTCTCAATGGGAAAAAAACATGCTGGATATAGCTCTATACAGAAATGGAATGAGTAATGTGTTAGGAACGAAAGGAGGCCACATCGTCTGATGAAAATTAAAATTATCAATCTACAGGGGGCTGAATTCAAAGAGACCCCGGAAATCAAAATAGAAAAATGGTGTAGCGGCAAGTCCAATTTGCCAATATTTCATTGCAGCAACTCAAAATCATACTCAGTAGTTTGTATGGCCCCCACCTGCTTGTATGCATGTCTGACATTGTCAGGGTATCCTCCTAATGAGAAGACGCATGGTGTCCTGGGGGATCTCCTCCCAGATCTGGACCAGGGCATCACTGAGCTCCTGGACGGTCTAAGGTGCAACCTGGCGGCATCGGAAGGACCGAAACATAATATCCCAGAGGTGTTCTGTTGGATTTAGGTCAGGCGAGAGTGGGGGCCAGTCAGTGTTATCAGTTCCTTCATCATCCAGGAACTGCCTGCATACTCTCATCACATGAGGCCGGGCATTAGGCACCAGGAGGAACCCAGGACCCACTGCACCAGCGTAGGGTCTGACGATGGGTCCAAGGATTTCATCCCGATACCTAATGGCAGTCAAGGTGCCGCTGTCTAGCCTGTAGAGGTCTGTGTGTCCCTCCATGGATATGCCTCCCCAGACCATCACTGACCCACCACCAAACCGGTCATGCTGAACAGTGTTATAGGCAGCATAATGTTCTCTACGGCTTCTCCAGATCATTTCACATCTGTCACATGTGCTCAGGTTCAACCTGCTCCCATATGTGAAAAGCATAGGGCACCAGTGGTGGACCTGCCAATTCTGGAATTCTACGGCAAATGCCAATCAAGCTCCACGGTGCCAGGCAGTGAGCACTGGGCCCACTAGAGGACGTCAGGCCCTCAGGCCACCCTCATGAAGTCTGTTTCTGATCGTCTGGTCAGAGACATTCACACCAGTGGCCTGCTGGAGGTCATTTTGTAGGGCTCTGGCAGTGCTCATCCTGTTCCTCCTTGCAAAAGAAGTAGATACCAGTCCTGCTGATGGGTTAAAGACCTTCTCTGGCCCTGTCCAGCTCCCCTAGAGTAATTGCCTGTCTTCTGGAATCTCCTCCATGCCCTTGAGACTGTGCTGGGAAACACAGCAAACCTTCTGGCAGTGGCACATATTGAGTTGGACTACCTGTGCAACCTCTGTAGGGTCCAGGTATCACCTCATGCTACCAGTAGTGACACTGATCGTAGGGAAATGTAAAACTAGTGAAAAAACAGTCAGAAAAGATGAGGAGGGAAAAATGTCAGTGGCCCCCACTTGTTAAACCATTCCTGTTTGGGGGGTCGTCTCATTGTTACCCCTCTAGTTCGCCTGATGTTAATTTCATTAACACCAAAGTGGCTGAAACTGATTAACAACCCCCTCTGCTACTTAACTGACCAGATCAATATCCCAGAAGTTCGACATGATGATATACGCTGTTAAAAAAAAAAAAAGCGTTCCTTTATTTTTTTGGAGCAGTATATATATATTTTAAAGTTATCAAATATGGTTGAAAAAAATGTATGCTACACGAAACATACATAATATACTCTTCAACCTCATTTGTAGATCTTGTTTTAAGCATAAGCTGCCACCTGTCCCTGGTCCCGTAGGCATGCTGATTGTGCAGTGCAGGACCGCTCTCCGGCCACACTGGAGCTCGGGAGGGAGCTGTGCATATCTGTGGACATGGTGTCTGGGCCACCTCCATGACCCGGTGGTGCCAAAGGAGCCGGAGTACCTGTGATGCCTCCGGAAGCATCTGAGGGGCACGAACTGATCCAGCAAGACCCAGGCGTAGCGACCTCCCAGCAGAAGAACACCTATGATGCACACATCCACAGGCAGGACTTTGGCGTCTGGGACCCAGTTCGGGTGCAAATAGTGTAAATTAATATGTGTATTAATGTATTTATGTTGTAAATATCATGGTAAATATCATTGACCGTGTAATGTGTGTGCATTTTCGTTAGCGCGTAACCATGTGTGCGACTGTAACGTTAATTGTTGGCTTCCACGCCTGTGCCACAATTAACCTGTGCCCTCAGACTACTGATTATTAAAAAGACAGCTTCTCCAGTTTAAAAGAGCTGTCCTTTCCATTTATTAAAATGACCCACACGCTCACTACTATACGTCACTTAATGTAATGTGTAAGGAGACTAACATGTACAATGACTGCCGCTCTCTAGGGGCAATCAAAGCAATTCGCATGGCCAGTATGGGTAAGACAACACATTTAATCACATTTAAGTGGCTCTTTGCTCCCACACTCAAGTCGTTGTTCACACTGGAAATTTTCTGCATATTTTATGCCAAGCAATTCTTTCATATATCCTTTGAAAACACAGTTTATCAGCAGACATGCTAGTGTCTGGGTTAATATTTGCTGTGGTTAGAAGCAGAAGCATTCATGTGAACTTTGATTAGAAAAAGATGTTAGATTAGAAAAGCATAACAGAGGGTGACTTCAGAGGGGGAACGCACTCATCAAACAAGCCCAGAGTGCTACTATTGCCAAAGGATTTAGAAACGTCTGTAAAAATAATAAGAAAAAAACACTCCAATTGTATATGAATATTTGTCCAAGCTGATAGGATGTTGAAATCCGAGAGGGTGAAGGCAGGTCTGGAACTTGCTGGCCAGCTGCTGGTTGCGATGGTGGAGAAAGCTGAAAACAAACAAAGTGTGTGCTTTGAAATCAGGTGTGAATTTGAAAGTAAACACACTTTAATCTGGCAGCTCAAAATACCACAGAATGCCTTTTCATGTAGCTTTGGTTGAGAAAGTGCATAGAATTTCACTGTACATCTACAATAACAATAAAGATATTCTATTCTATTCTATTCTATTCTATTAAACCTGAGAAAAACCCTGAGAAATCATACTTGATTAATCCCCAGCAGGAAATATCGATGCAGGCTACCATGCAATTTTCCACGATCACAGTGGCCAGTTTTCACCCACTTGGCTTGCCAATCACAAATATTGTGCCTGTTTGGCTAAGGGTCCCTAATGTGAACGGAAAGTGCAAGTTGTTTGACGTTGCGAACATGGGCGAGTTGTTATAGCCACATGGTGGGCAGGAGCATCGCTGTCGAGCCACAGTGGTGGATTCTAGCAAGAACATGATGGGCAATTTCCCAGGGCAGCATCTTTTGGGTGGGGGGCAGCTCCACCTCCACCGTCGTTCTTTTTTACTAGGTACGGTAGCAGTGGTCAAGATCCTGAGGTAGCTAACTAGCTAGCTAAGTAAATAGCAACGTTAGCCCGGGTTAGGGATGAATGACATATTGGTATTTGGTTGATATTTGTTAACAGTCCTGATATTGGCAGGTAGCCGGCCGATATTTAGTAGCACCAGAGCTAAAGATATAACTACTAAAATAATGGAAATCATAGCATTTGTATTCTGTTAATAGTGTACAATTAAGTTCCCATGTCAATATTTGTGAAATTTTGGTTAAGTAAAAAATGTTTTAATTTAGTGTGCTGTGCATACAGCTTAGAATTAACAGCGATATTTCATAAGCATCAAGCAGAAGATCAGTATATGAATAGTTTTACCGTGCAATGGGAGTTTCCACTCCAGTGGCTTGATCCTTATTGCCAGAAAAACTTCTCACAGAATGAGACGGACTGCAAAGTAATGTCGTATGCCATTAGTTAACGAACAGTTATTTTAGTCTGACTTTCCTGTCAGTAAGCTTGTGTTCCCAGTCTGCCCACTGGATGCTCTGTTCTCCGGTGTTCACTGTACTCACGTTGCAGGCTTTAGCTGCCCTCATGTCTCTGCACACGTAACGGCCACCCTTGGAACAGTGCTTAACTGCTTCCGCTTCAGTCTCCCTGACAGCAGCACACAGGCCCGCCTCCTGAGGACAGCCGTGAATGAGTGAGACCAACCTTACTTGTTCATTAGTGGTGCAGCCTGCGTGTGGGCAGGCCTGTGCTTACCATCACTGTAAAGGCTGTAGTTTAGTGTCACTGTGCTTACCATCACTGTAAAGGCTGTAGTTTAGTGTTACTGACACAGAGGCTTAGCCCACTGAGCTGCACACTGCCCCAAGATGTGGATTAGTGTCACTGTGAAAGCAGTACTTATTGCAGGAAGTGGTAATTGCAGGTACTTGCATACCTCACACATGTCTTGGGCGCTTCTAACTTTACCAAGAACACTTTGCAGCTGGGACCCAAAGCGCTGGGTGAAAAGCTCACACTGGAAAAAGAGAAAAAAACCAAAACTGAGAAGAAGAGCCCTGTAAACCGTCCTCAAAGACAATGCTTCCCAACCCAGTCCTCAGTGACCCTCAGACAGTCCATGTTTTTGCTCCAGCCCAGCTCCCTGCCAAACGGTCCGCATTTTTCTCCCCCCTCCAGCACCCAGGCAGGAGCAAAAACATGGACTGTTGGACCCAGTGCGGACCAGGCTGAGAAACACTGCTCTAAGATATAGACAGAGCTGGAACAACACACAATCCACCACGGTGACACACCAGAGTCACAGAGTACATGTACAACAACAATAAAGTTTTTCTATTATATGTCACATACATCCCTCTGTCAGGAGGTGGAGCTGACCTTTGGCATGGCATATGGGTGGAGCCAACAAACATTCTGCAGGAAGGAGGCAGTCTGTAGGTCAGTGGCGTTGGAGCCCAAGTAAAAATGGGACAAAATCGCCACCGTCTTGCAGGACTGACAGTCAGTGGCTGGTATTTCGACTGAAGGAAAAAAGAAATGGGCAGGTGAGAATCATCACTCACATCACTCACTGCTTAAGGGGGAGGGCATAATACCAGCTCCCGCCCCCACTGACCAGGAGGGGGCAGCGCCTGGCCATGGCAGAGCTGCAGAATGGTGCAGATGGTGCGGGGCATAGCTGAAGACAGCAGCAGGTTGATCAGCTTCCCACTGAAGGCGCTGATAAATTTGTTGCACAGCAGCTGCGTGGGTTTGGGCAGTATGCTGCAGACATGGTCCAGTAGCTTCTCTACAGCAGCCTGCAGGGGCCAAGAGATACAACAGCCTTCACCAGGAACAGCAGCAGGGGTTACGGCTTCAGGGCAAACACACAGAGTCAGGAGTCTCAATAAGGTTAGGGAGTGACTCCATGACTCAGCACATTTCTCCCCTCTCTTTGGCTCTTGGTTTCCTTGTCAGTATCTGTGTTTGTCTCTGTGTTTCATGCCTGTTTATCTCTGGGTCTGTGTTTGTCTCTGTGTTTCATGCCTGTTTATCTCTGGGTCTGTTTGTCTATGTGTCTCAGTGTCTGAATTTGTCTCTGCAAATCGTTGTCTGTGTTTGTTTTTGTTTCTGTGTCATGGCGTCTGTCTTTGTCTCTGTCTATCTGTGTCATGGCGTCTGTCTTTGTCTCTGTCTATCTGTGTCATGGTGTCTGTCTTTGTCTCTGTCTATCTGTGTCTGTGTCTGTGTTTTTCTCTGTATCTTATGTCTGTGTTTGTTTCTGTGCCTCAGTGTCTGTCTTTGGCTCTGTGTCTCTGTGTTTGTCTTTGTCTCTGTGTCTTACGTCTGTGTTTGTTTTTGTGGGTTATGCATTGATGTTTACTTGTGTGTATGTAAGTTTACATTACCGCAGTCTTATCCTTGGGCAGCAGACACTCCACCTTTTCAATGATAAAAACACAGATGGCGCACAGAGGTAGACCTGCTGCCTACAGGGAGACAGACAGGGAGTCACAGGGGACTGGATTAGGCCTTTACCTGTCAGACAGAATCTTCAGCTGAATAAAAGATGATGAACATAAAGGATTACCTGTGCTGTTTCTGTGCCTTCGGTCATTGAAATGTCAACTTTGGGTGTGCCATTGATCAGGATCTCTGCCCCATTGTCCTCTGACTGATTCTTGCATATCCCTAAGAATTTGCATACCATGCCAGGTTTCTGAAGGAGATGGACAGCTTCAGTCTAGATGAACATTACCACTGTTAATGGTGCCAATGTATCTTCCACTCATTAACAGGTGCTTATAGGAAAGAAAAATGTCCCCCTTTTCAAATTAAGCTGTTAAGTGTGTATGGTTTTACTGCTCATTGAAGAACACAGTGTTTGTAAAGAAGAGCTAACAAATTTATAAATAAATATATGGAATCAACTACTGATATAACAACCAGCTAAAAAGATGAATTCAGATGCAGATCAACAGTGATCAGATCAGGTCACCAGTGCTCTCAAATATGGACATCAGCATGACTACATGAGTATTCATTTTGCAGTGTCAAATATATGCTGTTGATCAGGATGATTATGCAGTGTCATTTGCACAATATTGATTAATATGACTAAACAGTGTGAATTATATGGTGGTAATTATTCAGTGTCAATTATACAGTGTTAATTATACAGTGTTGAATGAGTGGTATCATTTATACAATGTTGAGTATGCAGTGTCAATTAAACAGTGATTGTCTGATTAATCAGTGTTAATTAGATGGTGTTGGTTATGTGGTGCTGATTATACACCTACAATTTGTTTCACCAGAATGCTGATGGCCATGGGCAGGTATTTATCCACCTGCTGCACACAGTAGACCTTGGCTTTTGGTGCAGGGAGGAGGTTGCAAAGGTAATGTAGCGCACTCTTGATCTTCTCCTGCCAAGGAGAAAGACAAGTCAGTGGCCGAGTAGACCTAGTTGATGTGCAACAGACAGCCATCCCCTCCAAGGCAGAGCCTGTCTCTGTGATGGAGACACACACAACACTTTCCCCTGCTGGGCGTGTGAACACTGCACATTGACCTGTCCATCCGGCATGTTTTTCTGAAAGAGACAATCGTTATCAGGATGGTTCAATAAAATCATTATCATTTCAAATCAGAAAATCATATCACAGTATATTTAGCATACAAATTGTTCTTCAAAGATGACTAGGAATGCTAATGATTTGTTGTGTGGCTGTATTCTGATAAGCCAGCAGGAAATGTAGGAGGAACCAGGTGTGAACAGCTATGGGACTCTGACATTGTCCCCTGACGGGAAATGAAACCGAGAATCACTGAGCAGAATGCAGAAGTCGTGAACATTCAGAGAAGCAACCACACCTGTGTCAAACAAAAGTAGCTTCCAACATAAAAGACTGCGGCTGGAAAGCTTCCAGTGGTGAGAGACCCAGTGATGGTGCCCCAATTCCAAGCTGTAGGGTCACCTAAATGTATTCTATACAGTCAGTCCTACTGCAATGTGTCATTTCACAGTCCTACTGCATGTGTCAAATCATTGTAACATGATTGATATATTAACAACCAAGTCCAATACAATGCTGGATTGCATTTGTATTTTTGCGATTTTCGGTCAGACAGAAAAGGACTATGGGACATACAATACGATATGATCTTAACGAGAAATGAAAGTGAATATGAAAGTTCAAACAAGGAGACCTAATGAACGCCAACATGTCCAATCACAGCGGTCCAAGTTCTATATAAAGAATAAGTCTAACCCACTTCTTTGCCGTTACAGCTATTCGGTTCACCCTCCTCCTCCCCACCACCTCCTTTGGCTCCCCGTCCTGGTCCGGGGTTTGGCTCCTTCGCCTCCTGCCTAGTCGCCCAGCCAGATCTGTCAGCTTCAGAGTTGATGGAACCAACGACCAAGAGACGGGCTTCGCCAAATCACTCTTCTCTTACTCATTTAAAATGTTTACCCAAATAAACACTCATGTCAACTATCTATTAAGGTCTCCTTGGTTGAAATACTACTTGCATGGACAAGCAACTATCCAAGTAAACAATAGTGACGTCCAATTCATGAACGGATCGATTTTTTTGAACTGGTTCTTTTCAGTGAATCAGTCGAACCAGTTTTCAAATGTAAAAGAATCAATCTTTTTCCACATCCACACACTGCACAGGTCAAAGTCATAGATTCTAACACCTGTCATTTTGACATTGTGGGGATTCCACAAAGGGAAACTCAATTTTATATAAATCTGTGACTGTAATCAAAAACTAAAAACATCAAAAGTCTTGTATTTTGGTTGGTTATTTGTGTTTAAGGTTAGGACTGGGTAGGGGTTACAATTGTCATTGATGGGATTAGGGTTGAGGGCGGCATGGTGGTGCAGTGGTTAGCACTGTTGCCTCACACCTCTGGGACCCGGGTTCAAATCTCCGCCTGGGTCACATGTGTGTGGAGTTTGCATGTTCTCCCTGTGTTGTCGTGGGGTTTCCTCCAGGTACTCCAGTTTCCCCCCACAGTCCAAAGACATGCTGAGGCTGATTGGAGTTCCTAACTTGCCCATAGCTGTGCATGTGTGAGTGAATGGTGTGTGAGTGTGCCCTGCAATAGGCTGGCCCCCTGTCCAGGGTTGTTCTCTGCCTCATGCCCGTTGCTTCCAGGATAGGCTCCGGACCCCCTGCGACCCAGTAGGATAAGTAGAATGGATGGATGGATGGATGGATGGATGGATGGATGGATGGATGGATGGATGGGATTAAGGTTTTGTCCCCCAGACAAGAATGGACGGTTCCCAGAAAGATATGGATACAAATATGTGTGTGTCTGTGTATATGTGTTTGCTCACCTGGGTGTCATTATTGGATATCATGTCTGCAAACAGCTCCAAGATCTGCGTACAGTCCTTACAGCTGTCTTGTCCCTGCCACAGAAAACACATCAGACCATTGTCTACAAATGTTGAAATTCTGGAGCCCATATACATTCAGAGCGAAACACACACAGTGCAGACCTGAGTTACGAAATGCTCTCAAAGACATTTTACACGTCCTGCAACCCTGAACCTGGAAATCGGGTGGGTGGATGGATGGATGGATATGCTGCAAGATCCCCCTAAGACTAGTGTCCACTGAAATGGCCTCAGCAACTACCAAGGCAGCTCGAACCCAGGCCGGCATATACAGGTGAAAGCGATTTTTCACAAACTTGTCTCGTCAAAAATAACTTCACCGTTAAAGGAGAAGTGAAATTTTCAAGTATCTTTTTCTAAATGTGAGGAAGTGGGTAATTGTACCCCCCCTACTGCTCCAGCTGCACTGATTTTAGCTGATCCTGCACTCAGACTGACCCCCCCCCCCCCCCAAAGAAATCACTCTCACCTGTATATGCGTGTGTGTTTGCAAAATGGTAGCTGTTTTTATTATTATTGATGAAATATCCACATCTGTAAATTTTACTATTTCTTGACCTATACATTTACTGTAACTGTACTAGACCCTGTGCTCCTCACTGAATGTGTTAAAAATAAATAAATCGCCTTGACACAGCCTTTCCCACTCCGCATGGAGTGATTTTGACAGTCCATTAGGCCTCCTTATGCATGCGCTCACACTGTCCACTTATGCCTGCGCTCACACTGTTCACTTATGCCTGCGCTCACACTGTCCATCACACTGCGCTCACACTGCTCATCACACTGTCCATCAGGTCAAATTAACAGACACAAATGCATATAGAGCCCGAGAAGTCCTAAAAAAAACATTTTTTTTTTCTTGTGTGGAGAAGAAATTCCTGCTACCCGTCAACATCTGTCTGCATTTGGGACTGGGACCACCAGATGCAAGTCATTTTGGGCTTAATCTCAATAGTTATAGGGGAGAGGCAAGACATTAAAGGGGCGCTATTATACTCGTGTTCATTGTTCATAGTTTAGCTAAAACCCTGGGTTCCTTTAAATCAGAGCTAGAAAAGATTTCAACAACTCTGAGCTATTAGTTGAGTTCTCCCCAAACAAGCTTGATTGTTTGTAAATTTCTTATGTTCTTACATTCTTGTGTTCTTATTTTTGGGGTCTCCTAGAACGGATGCTTCAATGTTCCAAAAACACATTTTTCTCATACTGTACATATCACTCACTCTATGTATAGTTCCCCCAGAAACACCATGTTTGACCTTTTAGCCCTATCCCTGATGAGCACAGTGTGCTCTGATTGGCCAGTTTGTCAGACTGGACAGCTTGCCCTACACTCTGCCCCTGTCTTGCAGGTAGGCAGCCAATAAGGATTATGTTACGAGGTGACCTCACCATATCACAGAAATAAAAGGCAAAAATTTCAATGAGGCATTTCAAGCAGATTACCGAAGAGTGGTTTCTGTGGTGAGAGTTACTCTGTTTGGTGTGTGCTTTGGGCCTTAAGCCGTTGTTGACTGTTTACATGCACGTAAAGCTATATAACACACTAAGGAAAAGGAGAAAACTGGAAAAGCATGAAAGAGCCATTAAGTATATTACAATATAATATAATATAATAATGTAAACTCTTCATCATAAAAAAACAATATTACAGCCTGTAGGAATTTCGAATATGAGCCTAACTTTACCGCATTGAAACACTGAAATGAATTTCAGGAGTTGTGTTCGCCGCTACATGTTCAGTTAAGTCTGCTCAATACCATAATTCTCTAGTGGCCGCAATCAGGGTTGCCAACTCTGATCAGCTAACTGGTGTGCGATTTTCATTTTGAGTCATGTTTGTAGACACTTCTGCATGTATGTAACAGTTTTATTACCTTGTAAATAGTCTGTAGAGTTTGCAAAGTACCTCAGTGCTTTTGATGTAGCTAATTTTATGTTTATAATGGAATGATATAGATTTCCCCTGAGATTTTTGCGTGAGTATGAGTCTGAAAGCGTGAGTATAACACCAGATGCCTGAGAACTGGTAAAACTGCACAATATAACTTCTTGTGCCCTCACAATAATAGCCTACATTGTGTGCATAAGATAATTATACTGTACGCACGTATTATGCTATATATATATACTGTATAGAGAGAGAGAGAGACTGAACAGACTCTGTAGTCAAAATCACGACCAAGTTCAAGCCCTTTTGTCAGTGATTACGGTGGTCTCACCACGGAGCGCTGCTCGTTCAGCTCAGGTTGAAGGATCTTCTCTCGGCAGCTGGGATGAGCTGCGGACACATGTAAGCACTGCATGTCAGGCAGCTAGAGCAGCTTTAACACTCGGAGCGGAGAACCGCGCAGCTCGCGGCTTTGCCCTTTTGGTTTAATGTTTGGTCTGATGTTGAACATTGCACATATGCGATCTGATTGACCAGATAAATATGGAAGACCATATGAAAAGTATAGTGAACGTACCTGCACAGCAGGAGACGAGAACTAGCAACGTGACCCCGGCAGAAAGCATCCTCTCCCGTCCGTCCTCAGATACGCACGCTATGCGCGATGGGGACGGACCGACTCTGCTCTTATATCCCACACCTGCCCAATCACACACGCTCCAGGAAGCGGATGCCATGTCAATACTAAGTCTAACAGTATAAGATTAATAATAACAACGTTAACAATTCATATACGTAAAAGAAGAACATTCCCCATTCCCCAGTCATCCGCAGCGCGTAACGTTCATAAGGATCATAATGGGCTCCGTGTTGAATCAGGTAGGATCGAGAAGAGAATCCAGGTTGTTTTAATAGGAAATATCTCTCTTAATTCTGGATTTTCGGCAAAGCCAAGTCGCGTGATGTGCTAATCCTCATTGTGACCGCTTTTAATGACTAGGGATAAATGTCCTGGTCCCGATCTCCAAGGTGCACCTAGTAAGAACTCAAACACCGTAAAAGCCGCACTCCTTCATTCATGTTCATTGTCTTCCAGCTTAAGGGGGCAACAGGTGGCGTAATGGTTACGAGTGTCAGTGCAGGTTTGTGGAGCTCTACGACAGGACACCCGAGCAGAGCAGGTCTCCGAAGGTGCTCTGTCTGCTTGCTGAACCAGTTATTTCCTGAATTAATGCAGCACTCGACCATAGCCCTGAAGTTTTATTATGCGCCGAAACGTAAACATAAATAAAATACGAAAAAATGTAAAAATATAGAACAACTATTCCGCTGTTGAACTATCAGTTATATATCAGCTGAATTTTTAACTACGAAAAATAAAATCTGCTAAGCATATCCATCCATCCACCCATCCATCCATCCATCCATCCATCCATCGATCCACCCGACTTCCAAGGTCGTGGGACTGCCTTTGAGATGTTCCATAACTCCGAGGTCTGCAGACATCGGTCTGTTGTGTAACTAAAAGTTATTTTTTTAATCAGCGTGTTAAACCAAATACAACGCCGTTGCTCAGCCGGCCCGCCAATCGCGCTACTAAGGACAACATGTTGGTATAGCTGAGTGTGTGTGGGGGGGGCACTCCTTTATCATGTAGCATGGCTATAACCACAGCTTGCCTAATGAGGGCGCTATGTCTTTCTCATACATGCATACAAACCAAACAATCTGTAGTAGAGCGGTGAAATTAGTTGAATTTGAATCACGATTACAATTATGGCTTCCCACATTATGACAAAATGACAATTAAGAAAAACGATATTTGTTTGTGTACTGGGGACATGTTTAAGTGTAAGACAGGAAGTACTTTATTAAACGACACACTGGATATGCCGGTCTCTGCCTG
>JAODJT010000117.1:31061094-31076344 GCA_026776745.1 Genyomyrus donnyi
AGCTTTACACAGTCACACATAACCATAGTCATAGCTTTACACAGTCACACATAACCACAGTCATAGCTTTACACAGTCACGCATAACCATAGTCATAGCTTTACACAGTCACACATAACCATAGTCATAGCTTTACACAGTCACGCATAACCATTGTCATAGCTTTACACAGTCACACATAACCACAGTCATAGCTTTACACAGACACACATAACCATAGTCATAGCTTTACAGAGAGTCACGCATAACCAAAGTCAAAGCTTTACACAGTCACACATAACCATAGTCATAGCTTTACAGAGAGTCACGCATAACCATAGTCAAAGCTTTACACAGTCACACATAACCATAGTCATAGCTTTACACAGTCACACATAACCATAGTCAGAGCTTTACAGTCACACATAACCACAGTCATAGCTTTACACAGAGTCACACATAACCACAGTCATAGCTTTACACAGTCACACATAACCATAGTCATAGCTTTACACAGTCACGCATAACCATAATCATAGCTTTACACAGTCACACATAACCATAGTCATAGCTTTACACAGTCACACATAACCACAGTCATAGCTTTACACAGTCACGCATAACCATAGTCAAAGCTTTACACAGTCACGCATAACCATAGTCATAGCTTTACACAGAGTCACACACAGTCATCCATCCATTCTCCACTGTTTATCTGGGCCTGGGTCACAGGGGCAGCAGTCTGAACAGAGAAGCCCAGACCTCCTCCCTCTCCCCAGCCACCTTCTGCAGCCCCTCCAGGGGGATACCCAGGTGCTCTCAGGCCAGTCAAGAGATATAATGTCTCCAGCATGTCCTGGGCACCACCCACAGAGGCGTCCAGGAGGCATCCTAGACAGATCTCCAAACCACCTATGCTGGTTACTTATGATGCAGAGCAGCAGCGACTCACCAAACTCCTCTCATACTCAAATGTTTGATTTTGCACCTGCAAAGCCGTACTCTGCTTGGTCTGCTGGTACTTGTCAGCTGCCCTCTGAGCCCCACAAGCTAACCAAGCTCAGAAAAACTCCTTCTTCAGCCTGATAGATCTCTTTACCACTGGTGTCCTCCACTGGGTTTGGGGGTTGCTGCTGAAACAGACACCAAAAACCTTACGGCCACAGCTCTGCACTGCTGCAGAACCCGGCCTGTTCAGTCTCAGTCTCCAGCCTCCCTTAGAATGCAGGAAAGGTTCTGGTGGGAGTGTGAGTTGAAGATCTCCTGGACAGGGGCCTCTGCCAGGCATTCCCAGCACATCCTCACTGTACGTTTGGGTCTACCAGGTCTATCTGGCATTTTCTCCCAGCATCTGAATCAACTCACTACCAGGTGGTGATCAGTTGATAGCTCAGCTCCTCTCTTCACCCAAATGTCCAAGATGCACATTCGTAATTCTGATGATATGACTACAAAATCAGTCATCGAGCTGCTGTCTAGGGTGTTCTGGTGCCAAGTGTACCAATGAATACCCTTATGCTCAAACATGGTGTTCATTATGAACAAACTGTGCTTAGCGCAGAGGTCCAGTAACAGAGCTCCACTCAGTGGCTCAGTTCAGACAGGCCTCTCCTCCCAGTCACATCCTCCCAGGTTTTATTGTTGCTACCCACATCCTCTAAACTGATGTTTGCTGAATAAGCACAGAAAACAGTCAGAGCCTGTCTCACAATTTGTCAAACCAGGGTAACTCCAGAGTGGAATAGAGTCTGGCCCCTCTCCAGGAGTCTGGCCCCTCTCCAGGAGATCTAAATGGTATCTCTGTACCTCCCACACTAGCTCAGCCTCCCTCCTCACCAGAGAGATTATATTCCATGTCCATAAAGCCAGTTTCAGTAGCCGAGTAACACTCCACCAAGACCCGTGCCCTCGACCGCCACCCGATCCACATCCCAATGGAGCCTGCAGGCTTCTCCAGTCGGTGCTGCACCCACAGGAACACATACCATCAGACAGAACTTTCAGAGTCACACACAGGCAGAGTCTGACCTTTACACCATCAGTCACACACAGCCAGCCAGTGTCAGAGCCTTACATTAAATCACAGTTTTACAGTGTCACACAAAGTCACAGGCATCGCAAGTCACAGATCATCACAGTCAGTGACAGAGTCACAGCACATAGCCACAGTGTGTCAGTCATATACACTCATGCACCATAACCATTCTATAACTATATGCATACATGAACTGTGTATTACTGGCATTGTGGTGAGTACTCACGGGCATGTGCCAGGCTCAGTGCCCAGAGCCGCAGGTAGGAGGCGCTGTTGCTGATGCAGCCTAGACAGTACTCCATAGTGTGGATAGACTGGTGTAGTACCACTTCTCCCAGATCAAACTGCCACAGAGAGGAAGAGCCTGTGATTCATTGCACTGCCTCCTACTGGCATGTCAACACAAGCGCTTAAGTCACTTCTCTCTGGTTTGAACACACTAACGCTACAGGATCCACATAGCTGAGCATGACAACTATCTTCAGCGGACATGAGACTTATATGAGGTCATACATTACACTGGTATACAGTGATTTTGGTGCCAACAATATCTGAACGGTTTTATATCGTTTATGGTGCTGATTAAGAATATGACTTTGTTTTGTCAGATTGGTTCTAGTTTCTGAGATATTTAATAGTTAATTAATCAACGCAACACGTTTGAAAAGCATTCAGAATTGCAAGAATATTTTCATTTTAGTTACAACTAGTAAGTAAACAGTCTAACATCAACCAAAAAAGAAATTTAAAATATCTAACAGTGACAGGAAAAAGTTATGTATGATTTGATTAATTAATACAATATTAATTAGTTATTAATTATTAATGTCAATGATTCAAAAAACACTGTTTATGCGATTTCCTTTTATGTGTGTCATCAGGACAATCAGGTTGGAGACTCCAACAGTAGTCTGCCATCATGTGTATGTCCATCTGCCTTGATATCTCTCCTCCATCACCTTCATATCCTGGTGGAGCTTCACACCTTGTTCCTTGCTGAAGTCTCCAAGGTTATCTGGAAATGTGTTTAAATGACTATGGAGATGTGCATCTTTATACTCATATTAACTCCCAAATTTCAGAAGTTACCAAGCATATCTCGCACCAATTCTTCATAATTGTCTGCTCTGTGATTACCCAAGTAGTTCTTCACAACAGAGACAAAACTCTTCCAGGCCGAAGCCTCAGTGTCATTCATGCATTTGGTAAAATTGGAATCGTTCATGAGTTTACGAATCTGAGGACCATCAAAGATTCCAGCTTTTAGTTTTTCCATGCTCAGTCCAGGGAATGGTCTACAAATGTACTTGAAGCAATCGCCCGTTTTGTCCAAAGCCCTAACAAATTGCTTCATCAATCCTAGTTTAATATGAAGCGGTGGGAGAATGATTTTGTTCTTGTCCACCAGTGGCTTGTTGATATTTCATTACTTAAGACACTGTTGAGTCAAAAGACAGACCAAAAGCTATTGCATTTGTTATCACCAGTGTGCAAAATATGGGAGGGTCCAGGGGGGCCCGACACCCCCAATTAACCCATGAGACCCCCTGAAAGCCTCAAAAGCAAAATTTTAAGGGGGTCTCAAGATCGGTATTGCGCAACAGGGAGACGGGGACCCCCCCCCGAATATTGACAGGTATTTCGCACACTGGTTATCACATACAAGTCGCATTGGGGGAATGCATTATTTTCATGGATGTCCATTACCTCAAAAACTAGAACCAATTCAGCAAAAGTAATGGGATTTTTGGATTCAGCACTCTCAAAATCCATTCAAAAAACCTTGGCACCTGAATAATTTTTGTAGACCTGTGTTATTGTTCTCCTGTTTGTGGTTAATATATGGTTGTGTTCATCTCTGACCTCTGGCTGAGTCTCCCTGCTGGCAGGATCACTGTGGGCTCCTCCTTCTTCTGCGTCATGGTCCCGCATCACAGACATATCATCCTCACTGCCGCGACGCACCCGTTCATACCCCTGAGCACAAACATACACACGCATCCATAAAGCTGAGCAAAGGCACATATGGCTTCATGGGTCTGTACCCCGAAGCACAGATGCACTCAGAAACTCACCCGGTACACCCCCAGGCTCCTTCCCCCCTGGTGTAGCCAGTAAAGGTACAGCGGTTTTCCCAGAAGCAGAACTGGGATGGACAGGAAGGCCACGAGCAGCAGGAACACCTGCAGGCCTGTCTGTGAGACCAGAGGACATGAACAAAATGTTACCCTCAATCCCATGGGAATCAGCAACTGTGCCAAGAAGACCCTCATTTGCCACTCATTTTGTGTATAGGACTGAATTGGACTGGATTGTCTTTAGCGACTCCAAAGGGCAACTTGGTTCGCAGAGAGCGGTCAACACAACCAACACACATATAAATACATTTAAAATAATAACTTTAAAATATATATTAGAATTATTTATTGATAGATGGATTTCGGTGGTAGTCAATAACCATCTCTTTTTGTCTTAGAACGATCGAGTTGAAAATATGAATCTTTATAGCAACTGATAACTATGTCCAGGACCGGACTGTGGCCTATCGTATGATACTGTTGGAGACTAGCAATCACTGAATCATTATCAAACTTGATTATATACCTTGACTAAAATATACTTTGACAGTCATTGTTGTAGAGCACAAATAACAAAGGTGACACATCGTAACTCTGAGGTGGTCCTGTAGAGCACAAGAGATGATCCTCAGACAAAATGTCATTAATATGGGTTCTCTCAGTTGTTAGGAAGTCAACCAGCCAAAATAAAGTGCCAAAGTCAATGCCCGATATTCTGGCATCCTCTACTCCTTTCTTTGCTTGATACACAAATTGCCATAGGTGAATTACACTCTGTGTCAAGGCCAATAAACTCCTCTTCATTATTTGCTTAAAGCCATTCATAACTAATGAGGTATGGGCCACAGGGCAGTAATCCTTCAACACCTTTGGTGATGGAACCATGGCCATTAGAACACCTATAGATCCTTTCCGACCTAGGAACTTTATTCTACGATTTAAAAAAAAGTTGGAAAATAAATGTGAATATGCTACACAGAGACAAGGCACAATTCTTAAGCAGACGGCTGCTGATGCAGTCAGGCCTGTGACTTTTTCTTATATTAGCCTGTTCTAGAGTCCTCCAGACGTTCCATTCAGCTGGGAACACTGCATTCTGAGAAATCCCCCCTGAATGACTAAAAAGCACAGGTTTGAGTCATCAAGCCATCTCACAATCCGGCGGCAGAGTGACCTGAGGCCTGGTCACAGAAAGGCTTGCTTGGCGAGACTCCCACCTGGCCTGGGTAGAGGGGCTCCAGAGCCTGTCCCTGCATGAGGAACATACTGATGAAGTGGACGAGGATACTGGGTGCCAGCCAGGAGTCCCGCGCTGAGAATGCCAACCACTTGTAGACCACCATGAAGACCAGATAGCCAAAGAGGCACAACAGGAAGAGCAGTTCTGGCAGGAATAACAGGAACAGGCCGAATTTACGCCTGAAATAGCTGGGTAAATGCAGAGAACAAATCAAAATTAGGGGTTAAGTACCAGAAGTCAGTAAAGGAGAGAGAACAGCCACAAGATATTAGTACCAGATATCAATAAAGTAAAGATCAGCCTCCAGACTTTAGTCCCAGCTGCCAGTAAAGGAGAGACCAGCCTCCAGACTTTAGTACCAGACACCAGTAAAGGAAAGACCAGCCTCCAAACTTCAGTACTAGATGCCAGTAAAGGTAAGACTAGGCTCTAGACATTAGCACCAGATGCCGGTAAAAGAGAGACCAGCCTCCAATCATTAGTATTTGATGCCAAAAAAGGAGAGAGTAGGCTCCAAATTTTAGTACCAGACACCAGAAATGGAGAGACCAGCCTCCGAACTATAGTAAAAGGAATAAATAAAAGGAATACCAGCCTCAAGACTTTAGTTCCAGATGCCAGTAAAGGACAACCCACTTTCTGAAAAATGACAGTCTGTAAAATGACATCACTATCATTATGGCAATGAAACATTGGACACTCACATGTGGTTGAACACCCCTAGGATGACCCCAAAGGTCATGTGGCAAACTCCTAGGATGATGGACATCTTCATCTTATAGGAGTTGAGGAAAGTGAGACGGTTTGAAGCTAAGTTCCAAATCTAACAGAAGGGACGTGAAGCAGGTAAGTACCCAAGAGTACAGGCATGCATGTGCAGCTCGCGTGTGCGTGCATATGTTTCGGCATCATAGGCACGTGCACTCACTGGATCAATTCCCACAGGGTACGGTCCACCGAAGACACCTGTGATGTTAGGGTCAAGCGTGAGGAGGCTGTTTGTGTGGAGAGTTTTATTCCTTAGGAGGAAGCACACAGGTTATGAGAGGCAGCGTACACTATACCCAGCCTTGGGGGCCAGCTGTCCAGTTCAACATGGTTTTTACTGGTGCACAATGGATTCATTTAGGCAAGGGTATAGCTCAGATTCACATCAATGTATCTGGCTGCTATATCAAAAATTTCACACATTCGAAGAATTCAAGTAAACTACAGTATAGAAACCAAACTGGTATCGTTGTGAATAAACCATATAAACTGATGTCATATAGAAAAGTGGGGGCTGCTGGTGGAGCCATTTGCAGTGGTGGGAACCCAGGGGAGTATCTAGCTATTGAAAGCTATTGATAGCTATTGAAGTCAAATTTACCTGGGGCTTGACTATTTTTTTTTAAGGAAGATTGGAATCGGGGCTAAAATACTTGGGGTTGGGCTTAAAATAATTGGCCCTAAGTGATCAGACCTAACGACGCCAGTATGTGAATCTAAAGCTGCCCAGTCCCTCCTGGGCTTCCCCCCAATGAAGCAAGGGAGGGGCGCTTACATCCATGGGCCCTGGGTGAACATAGCCCTCACGCTCCAGCCTGAGCCGAAGATGTTCAGTGACTTGGAGAAGCAGTCGTTGTAGATGAGCCCCGTGTACATGGAAAAGAATCCCATCATCAGAATTATGTAGCGTCCCTCAAAAAGAATTCTCCATATCTGCAGCAGAAGAGAACACATTGTGCAGACAGGTAACTTTGAGAAAACCACACTGAAGAAACAACTCACTGTGCACACAACCCAAGCACACAACTCCAGGAGAACAACACGGTGCAAAGAACACCAGGAAATCACCACTGTGCAAACAACACCAGGGGCCCATATCACAAAGCTGGATTTTTGGGTTGGCAAAATAACTTCTCAGATTTAAGGTAGTCTGGGTAAATGTAAATGAATGAAGATAAAGTCCATTTCAATTGGGATGCCTTAAATCGAACATGATATCTACCCAACTGATCTCACTTTGTGAAAAAAGCTCCAGGAGTAAAACACTATGGATACATTGCCAGGAAAACAACACCTTGCAAACAAGTCCAGGCACACAACACTAGAAGAACTACTACAATGCAAAGAACTCAAGGGAAACAACACTGTGCAAACAAGCCCAGGAACACAACATTGCACAAACAACACAGCACCAGGAAAAGAAAATACAAGAAAAATATTCTGGAAAAATGACTCTGGGAAAACAACACAGGAAAAACAAAAATCCTTCAAAAGGTCGAGCAAACTTGTAGGAACACAATAAAACCACGCAATCAAAAACAACATGCAAAACACTAAAAATAACAGCAAAAAACAACCAAAGAAGATGACAGAAGGTCAAGGAATTGGCCATGTACATATAGACCCCCTAACCTCATTCCTATGGCACTTCACAGTCGGACTCTTCTCCTGTACGAGCATCCACAAGGCAAAGACAGTCATCACGGCTCCATGACCCATGTCCCCAAACATGACGGCAAACAGGAAGGGAAAGGTGATGACGGTGTATGGAGCTGGGAACCGGACAGAGCAGTACATATGGTCAGTTGGGCAGATCCCGCAGAACTGCCTGCCCTCAGCCCTCCTCATCCCGGCCCATCTCACCTGGATTGACCTCCCTGTAGCTCCCCACTCCGTAAGCATCCACAATGTTCTGGAAGCCGGAGGTAAATTTGTTGGTGTGGAGGAGGGTGGGGGGTGTTTCACTGCATGGGATCCGATTTACAAAGGAGGGAACCACAGCTCCACTTTTTCTCTTGGGGGGAGAGGGTAAATTATTAAAAGTCCAGAACAGCCCAGAGAAACATGTGTGGAGAAATAGCCATGAAACCAGAAAAACACCCAAAAACATCATGAGTTTGCCTCAGCGAAAGGGCTCCCACTCACCGAGCCCTCCTCCAGTGCACCTCGCAAGGTGGACAAGGCCGACACGGGGCACCACACCTCTGCGATCAGGCATTTGTTGGTGACATCAAAGCTGCACATGTTCAAAGTGTGGTAGATGGCCTTCATCTTTTGCACCTGGATGGCCCACGTGTAGACAGACTCAGAGGCCTTGTTCAGGACTTGCCTCAGATACTCCTCAGTCCTACTGAGCACCTGGGGGAGAAGGGGGATCCATGCCATACGGAGGTCAACTGGGCACTCCTGGACCAAAGTATGCATGAATGTGTGGACATTAACAGCTGTGTGATGAGTAACACTATAGTAAGTTAAAAACAAATATGTCAGAGCAGTGCAGGAGGCCTGAGGTACTGCCTCAAATAGCATCACACAGACAGGGTAATATTGAGGTGCCCGGTAGAGGTATCCATTTCCAACTAAACAGCCCCAGCATGTTTGGAGGGTCAGTGATTTCCTGGCTCATAACAGTGCAGAATCTGGTCCAAGATGACTGGCATGCCCAAGTAGGTGATACACAGCATCAAAAATCAGGTAGAGCTTCCCAAGAGGAGTGACAATGCGCTAACAACACTGGAACAGCAGCCAAGATCATACATACAGTGTGCAGGTCCTGGATGCGGGTGGCCAGACTCTCCATCACATCACATCGCTCTTCGTCGCTCTCGGGGTGGGGGTACAGGTGGCAGTGGTAGCTAAGAGAAACATCTCACTGTGTGAGACCTACATGAGTTCATTAAATGGGTTAGAGGTCCACAGAAGACTGAGAAGGATAAGACAACTTACCTCTGACATATCTTCTGGACCTTCTGCCCAATCTGGTCACCCCAAAATGAGATGAGGAAGACAACGGTCTCCGTGCTTTCCCCCTGAAAATGCACAAAGTTACGGATGCAGCTTGGGCAGAGTAATGAGACATAGACATCAGTACACTATGATGTACTATCAGTATCAGTATCACTATCAGTACACATCATGGCACTACTGGAGAACTACATTGGGTATCCATCCAAGTTGACAAATGCGCTTTCAGCTTAAACCCAAGAGTAATACTCAGCAGCTCCTGGAATGACTAAGCTCCACTGACCTCACCAAGTTCATATAGATACTGTGTCATACGGAGCAGCTCCTGAGATGAGTGAGTTCCGCTGATCTCACCGTGACAGGATCCTTGAGGCTGTCTTCCATCTCTGAGCAGCTGAGGATCATGTACCCCTTACACACCCGCCACAAGAGGCGCTCAAACGCCTCTACCTTCACACGTGGGATGAGCCCAGAGATGAATCTGCAGCAGGAAGATGGTCAGCATGCCATGAGGAGAGGAGTGAGCTTATCTTAACCCTAACCCTAACCCTAACCCTAAACCCCAAGCCTCTGTGACTCTGTGTCTGTGTTAGTGTCTCTTGGTGTTTCTTTGCATCTATGTCTCTCTGTCTCTGTGTGTCTGTGTCTGTCTGTATCTCTGTGTGTCTGTGTCAGTCTGTCTGTCTGTATCTCTGCGTGTCTGTTTCTCCGCGTGACGATGTGCTGCCTACCCCAGCTTCGCTCCCAGACGCTGCATGCTGGTGTAGCCTGTCACAGAGTCCTTCTCCAGCGAGGGGAACTCTTCATACTGAGGACCCAAAGGCTCACGCTGAAGAGGGAGAGACATACAGACTCACAAGGAGAGTCACAGTCACAGAGTCATGGTCACGGGGTCATGGGGCGAGTCACGATCCCAGGGTGACGTTGAGAGAAATATGGTCACAAAGTCAGACTCAGAGGAGCATTTAAGACTAACAGGAAGCAACCAAGCTGACACCCAGTGGGGGGCTGGCCAGAGGGACTCATGCTCACCTCAGCATTGCGCTTCACAAACGTGTGGGTGACCTTCAGCATGTGTGTGTACTCTGTCAGCTCCAGAAGGTTCTTCTGCAGCTTCTCCTTGTTCGTGGCCACCTCCCTCAGCTCCACCTCGAGCCGCTGGAGCTGCTCCTGAACCGAGTGTGGTTCATACAATTAGGACCACACTGCTCACCGTCAAAGTCTCCGAACAGCTGCTTGGTAACGAGAGTCAGAGGCCTGCACACAGCTGAAAAGAGGCCTGCACACAGCCGAAAAGAGGCCTGCACACAGCCGAAAAGGTGGACAGACAAACAAGGAGGGACAAACAGACGGAGATGGAAAAACAGATGGGCAGGCAGGCACAAACACAGGCCGGTGGACACAGACAGACAGAGAGACAGGCAAACAGACTGGTGGACCGACATAGCTCACCCTTATCTCCAGGACATGTCTGGGTTGTGGAGCCAAAGGCCTGACCTCTGCCTCTGGTACTGGGATGTTAGCCTTCCTGATCTCCCTCAGCAGGTACCCTGTCATGGACACGCCACATTATGCTACCAGCTACCAGCAGCCTACATGACCAGAGCAACAGCATCACGGTGCTTTGTGGAGCAACATGTCAAACAGAGTTCGGTACAGGGACAAAGGGAGCCTGGAGCCAATCCCATAAGGCTGGGGTACACCCTGGATGGGATGATGGTCTACTGGAGGGCACACCCTCACACACACACACACACACACAGGTTTATAATTATATTTCTGTGGGGACTCTACTTATATTTCTATGGGGAAAGCTCTAATCCCAACACGACAACCTTAACTCCTACCCAGCCCTAACCTTAACCATAAGTAACCAAACAAAATACGAGACTTTTGGCATTTTTAGTTATTGATTGCATTCACAGATCTCTGTAGGGACCTGAAAAAATGGTCCCCGCAACATCAAAAAAACAGGACTTTATTAGATTGTGGTGGACATTTGGACCCCACAAAGTAGTATAAACCTAATTGCACACACCACTCATACACACACATTCACAGACACCTGCATTTACACTCACATACTACAGCAATTCAGAGATATCTGTTCACCTGGGTATCTGGTATATGCATCTTTGCACTGCAGGAGGAAACTGGTGTACTAGGAGTAAACATGACACAAACATGCAAATGCCACATGGGCAAAGCTAGGGGGCAGGATTTACACCCATATCCCTAAACATGAGAGGAGGTTTGCATCTAAAGATGTACTCACACCTGAGCCCTTCAAAATGCCTCTTGCGCATCCTGCAGTTTAAAGGGAGTACTGAGGGGCAGTGAGGGGCAGTATTAAAGGGCTACTGAGAGACACTGAGGGGCAGCATAAAGAGGGCAATGAGGAGCACTGTAAAGGTGTACTGAGGGGCAATGTTAGGGGGTATTAAGAGGCACTGAGGGGCAGTGTAAAGGGGGTACTGAAGAGCAGTGAGGGGCTTTGTAAAGAGCGCACTAAGGGACACTGACGTCCACTGAGGTAGGGGTGCGTGTTTGACAATATTAGATATCTGCCCTTACTGAGAGATTGGTAGCATCATACTACAATGCACATCCTATCAGTTGCATTCCTATGGCTCATATACACATTTAAAGTTATTTTGTCAGTCGAATCCGTTTCAACACACCAACAAAGAGGTAATAGCAAACAGTAGGTAATGTCTTTGATTTTTTTCCTCTCCTTCTTTTGCACCCTCGTCCCAACATGCAATAAATTCCCTATTTGGCAGCATAGCACCATGGAGAAGCTGATCCCTTAAAGGAATTCTACACTGGCAATATGGAACTTTGGATTCCTTGTTTAGATTTCCAAAAACCAACATGGCACAAACAACAGTTATTTGTAAATATAAGGTTTGCTGACAGATGACAACATGTCAAACCATATTAACCACCTCAAAAGAAAACACCCGTAAGAGTATGCTGAGTATGTTACCGTTTGTTACCTTACATAGCTACAATTGAAACTGGGGAATTAGCTTGGGTTGAATTGTTCAGTAACTAGACTTAAAAACCAACATGAAAAACAATCATGATGAGATTGTAGATCGTTATCCTGCCTTAAAGAAATTGTAATATGATATTTTTGCCCTATCACCGACCCCTACACTGTGGGGCACTGAGGGGCAGTATAAAGGGGGTACTAAGGGGCGCTAAGGGGCACTGAGGGGCAGTGTAAAGGGGGCACTGAGGGGCAGTGTAAAGGGAGTAGGATATCTGTGTATGAACAGGACGCCTAGGGGGTTATTAGTGAAAGACACAGATACACTGCTTCCTTACACACACACACACAATCAGGGTACAGGGCAGGGTACAAAGTGGGGTACAGGGTGTTATACAGGGTTGGGTATATGGTGGGATACAGGGCAGGGTACAAGGTAAGGTAAAGGGTGGTGTACAAGGTGCGGCACAGGGCAGGGTGCAGGGCACTGAATAGGGTGAGTGTGAGATTAGGGTTTGGTACAAAGTGGGGTACAGGGCGAGATACAGGGTGGTATACAGAGTGGGGTATAGAGTAGGGTACAGGGTGGGGTAAAGGTCTGAGCTCTTTCTGAATCATGAGATGCCTCACCAAGGATCCTCTCCATCTCCTCGCAGCGCTTGATCTCCCCGACAAATTTGCGCTGGAAGGAGCTGACAGTGGGGTTGAGCTGGAGCAGGAGAGAGAGGAGAGCATGAGAGGCGGCTGGGGGGTTGACTGTGTGGGAGGGGGCCGTGGGACTTGACCTAACGCCCCTTGTAGCTCTTTGAAACACAAAAACTGAAGAAGTGTGACCTTAAACTTCAGCCATTTCGCATGCCACTGTGTCCCTGCATTATGGAACAGCCTGGGGAGGCACTCACATCACGGAACTCAACCAGGGCCAGCTCCCCCAGCTCACTGATGCAGTCATACGCGGAGCCCGACTGCAGGAACAGCTGCGCCAGGCACATCTCCTCACTCCGGAAAGGGGACCCCATAGTCTGCAGGTCTCACGGGGCGGGAAGCTGCCAGCGAGACAGACAGACAGAGAGAGTGTACAGACAGACAGGAGGACAGGCAGACAGACGGACAGACACACAGACAAAGAGATATTCAGGCAGAGTCAGAAAGGTAGCGAGACAGACAGACATGTAGGCAGGCAGAAGGACAGTCAGACATAGAGACAGAGAAACAGACAGGGAGACAGACAGACAGCCAGGCAGACAGGCAAACAGGGAGACAGAGAAACAAACAGGCCCAGAGACAGACAGACAGACATGCAGGCAAGCAGCAGGACAGACGGAGACACAGATACCGGGTCAGGACACTTGCATGTACACAGCCAGCTGATCATACCTATTAATAACTAAATAAATCAAATTAATCTTTCCTTGTATTATCTGCGTTTCACCACATGCAAGGAAATGCTATTTCTACCAGCCAAAATGAACGGTGATTCCGTACTGGAGTCACAATATTGAAACGGAAAAATAGAAGCCCCCATTATATATATATAAAATCTATATATATACCGTGTCTCACCGAGCAAACTGCGACGTCAGACAACCCACATAAGCAGATGCCCGACGGTAAAATGGGTTACTAATGGCTCTCCTGCACAGTGGATGCCATCTTTCAAGAATACAGTACAAATAGCAGCCATTGACCATTTCTACATCTTGGCGGCCGAAATATTCACCTAATGGACGAATGCGGTGTTAGCCGATCGGCAGCACGGCTTGCATGGAGCTCCGTCTTCCTCCCTGACGGCGTTTCATTAGGCGCAGCGGTGCGCTGGGAAATGGACCGTTTACATCAGTGGAAAGACACAGGTTCGGGGCATCACAGACTCGCAGCAACTGCGGACGACCCCCCGTCCGTCCCCACCGCAGCTGTAGCCGATCTTCCGCTGGCGACCGCGCAGCTATGATGCTCTCCAGGACCGCGGCCCAGATGCTGCTTAGCAACGCCGCTCCCGCATCCCAAGCACCCTGTGCGCTCTTTATTCTCTTCGTTGATGTTTTTCATTAATTGGCTCCGGTATATGTGTTGAAAGCTGTTTTTTGCGCGTCGCACATTTTAATAAACAGGCAAAGCTAACTGCCAAACATGCTAAATGCATAATATATTTATCGTATTTCACGAAAAGCCTTTTCACTTATTTAAAATAAGAGTTACAGGAAAACCTGCATATTCTCTATAACGCGAAGCATACAACTGTATGATAAGTGAAGCTATTTCAATGTCACTGAGCAATTAAATCGTTATTGCACCTCAAAAGATCGATTAGGCTATAATATTTGGGTCCTTCTCAATATGGAGTGCCTTTGGTGTCTTCAGTGTAGTAATTCAATTTGCCTCACACTGATATTGCAAAACACGTTTTTTGTTTTGTTTTGTCTTATTCTGAGTAGATAAGCAGATGAAGTATATCAGTGTAATGACATTTGTTTAAAAATGCATTTTATACATCCTATACCATTTTGTCTGATGGGATGTAGACGATTTTCACATCATCCAAGTGCTCCTTGGTTATCTTCAATATGTACATAAAATTGATTAAACAACAGAAATGTAGAATAAACTACTGTATACATTTTATTTAACTTATAAACAAGACATTTGACATCAGTCACATTACACCCTTCATTTTGTCCTTCCCGTAATGGATTGAGCACAACTCCTGCATGCACACAAAGTATTTGTACTTATTTTTCCCAATTTTCCTCATATTGTGTCTTTAATTAGCTGTGGGCAAGCTTAACGTGCCCACTCTGCTGAGATAAAAAATGCAGTTAATTAACATAATATCAAAATATATGTTTTTGAAAAACAAACACAGCAATGTCACCTTGTGTAACTGTAAGGTTAACAATTGCTCACTTTAGCTAAAAATGTCCCTATCGTAGATCTCTTCCCTTGACATGTATCCTTCCTCCACAAAGCGGACACCTTTTTCTCATGCACCTGTACTACTGTACTACTGTATAGTGTAATGTACTAACAGCACATTGATTACTTAAGTTTATTTTGAAAGGTCTTTTAAAGTACCTACATTAGAATTAACCATATTTTATGTGAGTAGGGTTTGTAACTTGCTGTTACTCAATGTGTTACTGTGTGTCAAACCTTTGTTTACTCTGGCATATCCTTGTCAACCCTGCCATATA
>JAODJT010000117.1:31092076-31105182 GCA_026776745.1 Genyomyrus donnyi
CCCCCACGAGGTCCCCAGCCCCCCCCCGGCCCCCAGCCCCCACTCCCCAGTTGCTGTGTGGAGCTTGCAGTGATGTACATAACATTTTAAAAATCTACCCTGTATAAATGTACATAAAATTAAACCAATTATTAAGTATCCATCCTCTTCCCATCATTCCCATGGACACTGGAACATTATAACAGTCACTGTAAAAACTCTTTATGTAAATGGAACATTCATTCATCCCTGGTGGTATATTGTGTTTTCGTACCCTATCCTGCTCTCCAGGAGACAGACAGGAGAGAACAAGCTTGGGTGTCACAGTGCAGGGTCAGTAAGCATGCCGTACTCCGGAGCTGGGGGCTAAGGGCCTTGCTCATGGCCCAAAATCGAAACTTCTGGACGCTTCTGACCCACACAACCCTCATAAAAGAAGCTTCCTATTTATAACAAGTAAAAGAGATAAAAGGGTAAAGCACAGCAGGAGCAGCAAGTCAGAGAATGAAGCACCATTCAGCTCTTTGGGTGGCAAACATTCAGACACACAGACAGACAGCAGCACAGTACGGACAGTAGGGCAGTGCCACCACCAGCTCCTCAGACGCTGCTCATCCTGTTTGCACTAGCTTGGCATCGTGGCAGGCTTAGGAAACGCCTGGAACTCTCATCTCCTGGTGTGCCGGCCAAGAAAGACGCTTGTTTTGTGAAGCAAAGACATAAACAGGCTTTTGGAAGAGCCCAGAGACAGAAACAGGCATTTTCCGGAGACGCTGATTGTGTGCAGGAAGGGTGGGGGGGTACGGTGGGCCTGCCGTGGTACAGAAAAGGCCCTGAGGGATTCTGCAGACATCCTGCACATTTCCGAAGACACTCACCCATATCTGCGCAACCATGACCCTTGAGAGTGAACGCAGCAACGCAGAGCCGTGTATAACTGCTTTATTCAAAGCATCATGCAGTATCTAATACAGCTACATTACAAACTAATTGCTAGGCACAGCTGCCATGTGCTGATGGGTTTTATCAGAGCCTGTTTACTGGGCCAGGAAATGCACAGTTTCTCTGCTCTGGATCGATTAAGCTTCTGTTTACACAAGTGCTGAAAACATGAGCGAGAGCTCAGTACAGCAGTCTGATCTTCTCCGAAATTCCATAGTTATGCACACATATATACACTATACATGTCCTTTTCCAGCAAAGTCCTGCACTGGACCAGGTTCTGCTGGAGAATGCAGCAGTAGCCGGCATGGTCCACAGACAAAGCAGGCCCCCTTTGGGAGGAGACGTTCTTCCCGGTGAGGAGGAGTAGCTGCCAGGAGCTGGTTTACAGTGCTCCTTCGCGTTTGCCCTGGGTGTTGGGTCACCTTCTGTGAAGATGGCAGCACCGGTCTGGGCTCAGTCCACACGGGTCAGCAGTGCTTCTGAGTTAGGCTTGTCCATGCATGTCATCTCAGGCCAAAGAACATCCCCCCAACCCCACCCCCGCCTCACCTGAGGCTCAGCAATTCACACCTTCGTGGCCACGGTATGGCCCTCATACTTGTGCCCCTGTGAGGACTGGGAGCTCACAGGAGCCTCGGCATCCTTGCTCAGGCGGAGCAGCTGCAGGCACTGGGTGCGGAAGCGCAGGTCGAAAAAGGCGTAGAGGAAGGGGTTGAGGCAGCTGTTGACGTAGGCTAGGCAGGTGGCATAGGGCAGCACCGTCAGCAGCCAGCTCAGGAAGCTGCAGGAGCTGGGCGCCAGCTGGAGGTAGGTCAGAGCATCGGCGGTCTTCAGCATGTGGAAGGGCGCCCAGCAGACGGCGAAGACAGCCACCAGGGCGCTGATGATCTTCAGCAGCCGCCGGCGCCGCTGGTCCTCCTTGTGCACGGCGCCGAAATGGAGGCTTATGGCGCGGCCAATGAAGCAGTAGCAGATGGTCATGGCCAGGAAGGGCAGCAGGAAGCCCAGCAGCGTGGACGAGAGGCTGAGGCCGGCGATCCACATGCCCTCCTGACCCACGTCCGTCATCACGGGACTGAAGTCCATGCCGCAGATGATACGGTCGTGCGAGTCATTCAGCGTGGTGCGGAAGAGCAATGTGGGGGAGGCGAGCGTGACAGACAGCAGCCAGATGGCCCCCAGGGAGCCCAGCATCGTCCCTTTGGAGCGGGGCCGGCCGGCCGGCAGCGGTCGGACAATGGCCAGGTATCGGTCGAAGCTCATGCAGGTGAGGCAAAAGACGCTGGCGTACATGTTGAGCATCACCACATAGCTGCTGATCTTGCAGAGGGCCACGCCGAAGGGCCAGTGGTAGCCGAAGGCGGTGTAGACCGCCCACAGTGGCAGCGTGACCACAAACGTGAGGTCGGCCAGGGCCAAGTGTCCGATGTAGACGTCAGCCGCCCGGCGCTTGGACTCGGACTTCCAGACAGTGATGATGACGAGCCCGTTCCCCGACAGCCCCAGGATGAAGATGACCATGTAGAGCACGGGCACAAGTGAGTAGGAAGGTCCCCACTCTACATACTCACACAAGGTTTCGTTGTCCTCATAGTCCTCCTCCATCTTGGCCAACTGGAGCACTGTTACTTTTCAAGATGAAGTGTCTTTTCCTTTGTTGTCTGTCTGATCAGGAAAATAAACAGGGAGAAACCACAACCAACAATGAAGTAGAAAACAAAGACTCTTCCTGCAAACAGTAAAGGCGCCTTCCGGTCACTGGACAGCGAGCTGCACCCAGAGCCCAGCAGGTACCGTGCGCGCGCTGGCCCCTTTTAAAGCCTGCCGGCCCCGCCCACAGCCCCGCCCCTAGGGCCTGCATCACAATCCCTCCCTCTTACACATTTCACCTCATTTCAGTCATTGCATATACTTATTTCATATCTATTTAATATATTTATACTTTAGCCGTATGTAATGTTTCAACCATTTTGCTTATTTTTTATTTATTTGTGTTTGTTTAATGTCCCTACAGTACCTAGCCATACTTTGATGCTTGTGAGCTCCGCGGATTTGTTTTGTGCTGTCTAATCCTGTTACATGTTGCAGACTGGATGGCACGAGTAAGATTTCCTCTGTACTCATTTGTACAAAAGGCAAATAATAAAAAAATGAATCTTTATGCATTTGTCTGGGGTACTGAACGACAAAAATATTTTAGTTAGAGAGACAGTGCTCCCAGAATAATTACCACTGTAAAAACGATGATCATAAACAAGAAAAAAAACATATGGGCACATGTTTCCACAGGTATAAAATAATATATCTCGCAGATGACATCTGTCTTACTATACGTTTTGAGTTCAAAACGATTGACTCAATACCAAATTTAGTGTGGTCATAAATTTAAGGCAACTTTTATTTTTATACGAACACGTATATGAGAGCGAGGTACTGCGAATAAAGTAACGTGTCGCCCGAAACGAGACGCTGCGTGTCGGACGGCAAGTCGGGACAAGTTATAATATGATTTTAATGTGAATGGGCGGCTGTGGCGGCGCGGACCTGGTGTGAAACGCATAGGTGTGGGAAGCATCCCGTCAGGATCCGGAGCATGCCCGCATCTCCTTAAACACTGCAACAATTTCTGCATGAATACCCCAAGAATGAGATGGATCAGTGCATTGTATATCTTTGGTTGTACAGGTCGATAAATATGACCAGTTTGTACCTTAAGTAGATCTTCTGTGATTAAACCAAAATTGTAAACCACAAACTGAGAAATAAGGATCCTGTGACATTCTTTATTTGCATTGTTTACAGCGTCGTTTACAAAGAAACTAATCAAAATAAATATACTGTTAAAGTGCAAAGAGAAATATAGAATCGCAATCTTTATTATCGTTGTATAAGTACAACGAAATTGGCAGCAGTCTCTTTCAATGCATAACGATTTTACTAGGCAAAAATAATAATAACCGAACTGAATTTCAGTTCAGTTGAATTTTAGTCTTATCCCGATACATTTATTACTATCATTTCAAGAAGGAAATAAATAATAAATAGCATATTAAACTGTTCAAGCAGTCTGACTTTTTTAGCCCCGTCTGGATTCTCTCTAACATCCATCATTTAAGAAACTTCCAGTGATTCGCAGCAGCAAGCGGTTTGGTTGTGGCACCTCCGCAGCCGCGCTCCGGTGACTCAGTGCTGATGTCAAACGATCACACTGATCGTGCCGCCTATTTGTGCGTTTCTCCGTGCACGGCGATCGTGGTCTGTTGCGCGTTGTTGTAGAATTTTAAAGTTGGAAAATTATTTCGCTTCCAGCCGGCTCGATTTTAAACTTGTCAAATTATTTTGTTTCTGACTGCTGCAAAAGCTAAGGGGCCCACCGGGAATCCTCCCCAGTCTACCAGTTGGCCACTCCAGGCGTGGAGGTCACCCGTGTGCCGTAATTAGGGAGAGGGCACCGCTGTACCTGTGTTTGCTGTTATATATCCAAGCCGGCCAATTTACTCCACAGATTCATCGCTCATCAGTGGGCTAAATGTGGCGCCAAGAGCTGTTCAACTCAGACACAACTATCAGTCAGCACAGCGCCTCTGAGTGCCTCTTCTCTGGCCCCCAGATTTGGTGCCTCTGACCTCAGCACCCCCGCCCCCCAACTAAACAGGGAGCAGGAAGGATGAATGAGCTCATTCAAAATCACACTTAATTTGTTTCCCTTTGTGAAATGGCATCAGGGAGAGGATGCAGAGCATGCAGCCGGCCTGAACATCCCGTTTGGAAAAGCCGGTATTTTCACAGAGATATGGATAGAGGTTCAGCGCAGACAGACCACACACAGAGCGGACAGACATCTGCTACGTGACCAGCTGTGAGCCAGTCTGAGCTGTAATCGTCACAGCCTGCAGGCGGCCATGTCAGCCACGCTCCGCGGAGTCCTGCAGGGAGACGGAAACGCCCCTTCAGCAGGGCCACTAATCAGAGGCGCTGTCTGGTGCCCGAATGCTTTCGCTGGATGTCAGCGGCCCACCGACACAGATCCGGCAGGCAGAGCTGCATGTTGTGTTTCCCCGCATTGCGTTTACCTGCGAGACGTCGCATCCGGCTGAGCTGGGTCCATGAGGTCCAGCCCACCCTTTCCTTATTTGGGCATGGAATTAACCCTGCTCGCATGAACCCAGTCTCCATGCGTCTCTCGAAATCTGTGCCTGGGATTCTGGGAGTGTAACCCACAAAATGTCTCCCCCCACTCCTGCCCCCACTCCCCAGGACTGACCTCCTTTTCAAGTGTGACTCCCCCAGTACTCACAGGAAGTACTTGGGGATGAATCCTGGGCTCCATGCTGTATGACGCTAACAGACACCATATGCTACAGTACCCTGGTCATGTTGTGTGAGAATAAATAATGACATCAGAGGCGGAGAAAATGTGGAGTAAATGGAGTGGACGCAGGTACCAGAGGAAACTCCCCATGTGCTTAAAGGTAAAACACAGTAAAACAGGCAGCGTAGGGGTAAAGATGTCTCAGAGAGTTCAGTCATTTCTGTGGGAGGGAATCTGAAACATTCAGGATTTGAAATGTGACGTGAAGCCATTCAAATGACAGGCAGCTTCACATCTCATCATGGCTGCTCATCTGTACACAGTCCGTGTGGCGGTCCTGACGTGCCAGAAGACGCAAACGGGATTCTGCCGAGGGGCCGCTTCAGAAACACAAAATGTCCCTGAGCTCCCGTCCCACTCACGCAGGCCTCCTCAGGGTTAGCATCACCTAATTGGCTGCTGCTTATGGGCGGGGGGGCTCCAAGGGTCTTCGGGTATACAATGGCAGGATGGGAAGTGTCCTCTATGCTGTTCCAATCAGCACATCCATCTCGCTGTGTTTTCTTTCAGCATTTTTTGCATCATAAACATTTTGGAATCATTTCTGATATCTCCAAAATGTCACGTTTTGGAAGCGTTTTGGGGATCTGCCTCTATATTCTCTTTGTCCACGCAGAGCTACTATCCATTCATTCTCAAATCAAAAGGACTTGCTGAAGCAGGAAGCGACACAGCCCCATGGGACAAGGAGCAGAGCGACACAGGGTCTCTGCACGTTCCTGACGGCTCCTCGGGCTGAGCACACACAGGTCTTACTCTGCATGCACACACGCGTATCCTCACCAAGGTGCAATCAAAGTACACATTAACAAAAAGAGCTTTTTGTCATTTGGGTACATTTAGATGGATGGACAGACAACCTCCTGTAACGTCCCATCGAATCATCCTGTCCAAGGTGCCCTTCCTTCTTATCTGTTTATCCCAATGACACGGCCGAGGGCGACAGGCAACGATTGCGTGTCCGTGTGCAGGCAGAGCCAGAGAAGCAACCAGGAAATAAGCTGACAGCTGAACAATAATAGGAAGACACTGCTGTTGACACAGTGATTAATGCTAAACATAGCTCCCCCCCCCCAAAAAAAAAAAATCTTGAGCGCAGCTCATAAACCCCCCGCATTTTCCTGCAGACTAGGTCTTCCTAGATGGGGGAGTGGTGTGTATTAACTAACACACTGTTCTCCAGCCAGACCTATGCATTCATCTTGTTCCTTGTGTCGGTTGAGACAGACAGACAGACAGACAGACAGAAGCATGAAATGATAGGGTGCCAAAAAGAGGAAAAAAAAACTTTTATTAAAATTCTTAGTCTTGAATAACAAACAAAGCACAAGAAAAGTATTTTGCAGAGATAGAGAAATACAAAGGAAAATCTTTGAAAAAGAACAAAAACAGTTTGTTTAAATAAATCGTCAGAAGAGGGCCTCGGTTATCAGGGCAGATGCCCAAGTGTGACATTTCCCTCAGAGCTGTGCTGGACAGATGAACAAAGTGCTAACAAAACTCACATGACGAGTCCCTCCGACCAAACTGTTCCTCTCCGTCAGGAATGGGGGATATGGATGGTCAGGGGAACAGCCAATCAGATTCCTCCAGCAGTGCATAAGAGTAACGGGCAGATGCTACAACCTGCAGAGTAGGAGCGTCCCTTCTGCTGCAGCCCCACCACGGCCCAGGCTCTCCCACTCACTCCTGGGCTCAGCTTTCACCTCCATCATATTACCACGTAATCTGAGCATTGGCACCCTAACTTCTGACCTTCTGGGGGGGACAGTCTTAGTTGCAAAGGAAGTTTTGAGGCATTTCAGAGCTTTTTACATGATGCCAGGGAGTCACTCCATGCTCCCTCTGTCCAACACTGGCCCAGCCTGAGACTTCAGCATGGGGGCAGCAGAGCCCCCCCCAGATGCAGCTGATGTGGATGATTCCATTCAAATTTATTGATATAGCGGCCCTGTCCCATGTGTGAGCTCCTCAGGGAACAGTGACAATGGCAAGGAGAGTGAGGTAACTGTAGGAGGAACCAGACTCAAGGGGAATTCCATCCGTCTCTGGCCTTAAGTTCACTTAAGGTTCAAACTCAGTCAGTTTCCCATAATGCACTGGGAGATGCTGAACAATGCCGATCTGTAGAGTTAGATCTAAAAATGCACAAAACAGCACCTCTGACAAAACAGAAGGCTTCACACTGTGCTCAACCTGACCATGCACACGCAGAGTAACGTCAATGCAGTGCACACAAGGCCAGACGAACATCTAAAAGTCAGCAAGCAGACCTGCCAAGCAGTAATGGCGGGTTCCTAGCTGCAGTCTTAATGCAGAACAATGAGTTTAATTTGTTATCGATAAAAAATAATGGCAGGTTTCACACCGAAATGGTCAAAAAGTATCTGAAGTACAAAATCCTTGGCAAAACCACACAAGTAACCTGACAACAGCAAACTGAGGCAACAGTAACCATTTTATGAGCCTCTGATCGCTTTACGTACATCAGCTTGCAGCACCAAAGGACTTCAGAAGAAAAAGGAGACCGACAGGCTATTTAATTACCTTACCAAGGGTGGCTGTGTCTGAGGGCAGGCAGGTCGCGGCTAATGCAGAGACGATAGCTCTCTTACTACACGGCAAAGCTCCCTGTGACACACGAGCCGCACATTAAAAAGCCTCACCTGCAGAGATTAAAAGGCACAAAGGAACGGATCCGTTACCCAAAGCCACGCCAGTTGCCCAATCATGCTCCGGCATAATGAGTGGGGGGGGGGGCTGCACCGCAGCTGGCCGGGCAACAGGCCAAGGTCTCAGGGAGGCAGGTGGCACAACGGCCACCAAGAACAGATCCAAATCTCTGGAAGGGAGCTACTGTTGGACCTTGGAACAGGAGACATGTCCCATCTGTACTCGGGTAGAACATGCCAGCACATGAAACAATTCGGGTAAAAACGCAGCACGGTTAATCTGAAGGGACAGGGAGGCGCTGCTCTGACAGAAAGAAGGGAATCTCTGCTGCAGCTTTCAAGATGCAAATTAGATGCAAATGGACAAGGGTCCGCAAGATGATGCCAAAAGGCAGCCCAGTGGACGAGTAACATCACCATGCAGGGAGCAAGAAGAGTGAGATCACACAAACCAAAGCAGAGTACACAGGAAATAAAGCCCAAATGCCCATTTATGGTGAGAAAGCGGCAGGTGCGTTCCATCCATCATCGGGATGGTACAGTGGGCGCCCAGGCACAGACATGGCTGCATACCTCCTCACTGTGACGGTGCAGCCACCTAAACATGCCGAGACGGAACACAGTGAAAAGAACATGGCAGACAGAGAGTGCTAATCGTTTTTATTTGAGCACATACAAGGTTCCTGTGCACAGAAACAGCATCGAATACATCATTGTGTTTTTTTACCCAGGTTAAAAAAAGTTATTGCAATTGTTAAAAAAGTAGAAAAACGAGGTCTTTGCAATGCCGCTCTCTGTCCGAGCATGTGTCTGGCACGGGCCATTCATCACACCCTCAGTGTGAAAGGGGAGGCAGCTCTATGACTGAACGGCGTGCGAGTGAATGAGCCCCAGACCAAGGATAAAGAGCCCTTTTATGTCGCCTCTCCGGTCAGGACATCCGTCTCCAGCGAGGAGCCGGCGATGAAGCCCTGGAGCCCACCTGCCCCGGCTACGCCGTGGGAACGAGCCGCTCGCACGCTCTGAGCACTGGGCAGACCTGAAGGTTAGTGTGCGGCCTCGGAAGTTAGTGTGGAGTAACCGTGGAGGTCAGTGTTGGCATTAGCTGGAGCGAAAGCCAGGGTTATGCTTATGACACGGCAAGCGGGGGGGATGCATATGCGGACGTGAGGTGCGGGCATGTTCCAGTGCAGGATCCCTGGCTGCGAGGGAGCGGGGAGCCAGGAGAACGTGCTCACAAGTGGACAACAGGTGGACAATCACACTGGAATGTTCCCCACAACCCCTTCAACATAGGAATCAATGTTAAAGAGGCGTCAAGCTCACTGCATTATAGGCCAACCAAGACTAACCTGGGATAGAAGTCACCACCTCCATGGTACACAAAGTCAATCAGGCTCTGCATCCTGTGTGGTCATGTTTGGCTGTGCATGTGCCGATTGGCAATGGGGGTGTGGCCATGGGGGATGGTGGCCCGGGATTGGCCATGGGGGAGCGTGGCCTGCCATCGGCTACCCATAAAGCTAGGTAATATCTGGCAGATAGGAATCTTGTGTGTCACACTGTATAATCTGACCGCTGAAGTCAATACAAAAAGACTCTCACTGAAGATCACTATGTGTTCTGGAGCTGTCAGAAATGCTACAGAAACAGACATGGCTAAATGGCTCCCCCTAGTGCTACAGCAAAGAAGCAGACAACATGTTGTCCAGAGCTCTTCCTGCAGTCATACTTGCTAAAGCAAAACCCTCAGTGATTCAGCCACATATCAAAGTTATCTGCTGCCCTCCCTCCCTAGTTCCAGTGGCCAGAACCAACAGGCTTGGATCCCGACCGTGCCCCATGTTAGCAGCTCTTCTAGGGTAAGCATGGCATGTGGAGGGGGATCAGTTCTGCAGGAATGCAGTAGTGGTCCCAGATCTGCTGCCTCAGTGGTTCCCAGTTGCAATCCCACATGCTACTACAGGTAGGTGTCCTGCTCGCTGCTGCTCAGGCTCAGGTTAGAGCCCAGCAGCCCTGTCTCCCTTCGGATGGGATGGGGCTCACCCTCTCCCTCAGGGAGAGCTGGGGGCTTGGAAGCGGGCTGTGGCCCCCCCACGACGATTGTGGGCTGCTGCTGCAGGTGCTGCCGGCTTGGAGGCTCGGCCGCCATGATGGCCCGGGCCCCGTGCAGCCGGGGGGGGGACCTGCAGTGCAGCTCGCCATGCGTCTCCTTCCAGCGGCGCAGCTGCACCTGATGCTCCTTCTCGACATCCCGCTCGGACACAGGAAGCTCCAGGACCTGGGAGACAGATGGCAGGGGGACAGCAGGGGACAATAGAGGGACAGGGTGGCAAAGACGAAATGACAAAGGAGAAAGAGTGGAGAGCAACAGTGAACAGAGCAGTTATGGACATAAAAGTCAGAGTTCATCATCAAACCTACGACCCCGGGACCCATGGGCAAGTTAACCCGAACTTAAGGTTAAGCAAGTTAACCCAAACTTAAGCCCCTGTCAGAAGCCCATGTGTCTTTCCACAGAACAGCTCCAAATATCTGATCTCCTTCTTGTGCCCTTTGGCTTTTTAGCTGCTGGATTTAGGCTTTTGTCAAACACACTTTTTCTCCACTACCTTCATCAAGTCTTTGGAGACCATGTATGATACAGTCAAAAACAAAAACGCAGTATTTATCTTTCACCACCAGAGAGCAGCACACACCACCACGACCCTACCTGTTGGACGAGGAAGGCCTCCTGCATATAGCGTGGGGATAGGGCACGAAGCAGCTCCATGGTTTCATACTGGCCCGGACATGCCTTCAGCTTCTCTGGCGTTCCCAGCATGCTCCGCAGCAAGACCAACGCCACCCGGAAAATGATCTTCACCCCTGAGGTCAAGAAGCCAAGATCAGCGTTTCCGTTCCGTTTCCAGACAAATGGGAGAAATTCTGGTCAAATATTATCTGTGCTTATTATTAAACAATCGAAAGACAGGAAATATAAAGAATGGTATCATCAAAGCATTTTGGAAAAAAAAAATAATCAAAGCATTTTGGTATATAATGTGTTTTTTTTTTAAGTAGGCTATTTCAGATGAAATAAGTTCTGTCAATAGACACATTCGTAAAACATGGACAGATGGCAGCTACATGGATGCCAGGCTAGCGTGTGATTAGCATGTGAGTGGCATGTGCCCGCCCTGGCACCCTCACCCTCGCAGAAGAACATGTCCCAGATACGGAGCACAGACGCCCAGGGCAGCGTACGCGAGAAGGCACACATGAACCACTCAGTCATGTACAGGACGGGTTCCAGCTTGTGTTTCTTCAGGTGTCGGTGAGCTACAGGGGACAGGCGACGAAGCAGCCCGAACAGGATCTCTCCATCCAGCTGGATCGCCTCCTGCAGGCCGGTGGAAGAGAGCACACACATCTCAACACACAAGGAACCTGGAGTGTTCCACGCTCCCAGTCTTGCTAGTGCCCGTGATCCTGCCAGGAGTCAGACTAAATCTTACGATTACTCGGTTAAACTAGATTACTTGATTTTTTAAAAAGCATTGTTTAAAAATGTATCTTCCTGGTGGAAGGGAAACAGAGCAAAGCGAATGAGGGTCCAAATAAAATGCGAGGGAAAGCCTGTTGTGTGCAAGTACCTCACAGCAGCATGACTGCAACACAACATCTTAAAAGAAAATACTCACAGACACAACAAATAAGAGGTCAAATAAGACAAATAAGATAAGGTACATAATAACCACATAACACACAGCAGTCTAACCCAGAGACTTTGTGCTTCAGCCACTCGCTCCCAGTCTGTGGATGAGATCTTTTCCTTCAGAAGACTTAAGTGAAAGTTAGACAGACTGGGGGTAACACTGAAGCCATGGAGCACTACACTAACGATGGGGTCAAAGGTCAGCCTCACCAATCCAGCGCTGTAGTACCCAGGAAGGTACTTCTCACAGATCTGAACCAGGCCCCAGAATGCATCCTGTCAAACGAAAAAATGATCTGAACTAAACAGTTGGGCACGAGGAATAAGAATTCATCAAAAGTTATATGAACGTACCATAGGGTGAATATTTACCACACTATACTGAATTATGTATACCTACAGCAGGGTGGCGGTTTGCCGCAGCATACAGCGTTATACACACGTAGAGCAGGGTGACGGTTTGCCGCAGCATACAGCGTTATACACACGTAGAGCGGGGTGACGGTTTGCCGGAACATACAGCGTTATACACACGTAGAGCAGGGTGACGGTTTGCTGCAGCATACTGCGTTATACACACGTAGAGCAGGGTTACGGTTTGCCGCAGCATACAGCGTTATACACACACAGGGCATTGCACTTACTTCGGCGGGCATGTGCATGAGCAGCACAGCAGCGACAGGAGCCTGCGCCTGGCAGTAGCCCTCGTCCGGCCGGTACAGGGTGTAGGCCTTGAGGACGCGGTTCAGGTCCTGCTGGCTACACAGAGAGCAGGATGAGAAGGCAAGCGGTGATGCAGATAGGGAGCAGGGCACAGTGACGACTTCTCACCCGTGACCTCCACGCGCCATGAACATCTCATGGAAGGGAAACTGTCTGTGCAGGTCCCGCTCGATCACGTCCAGCCACGCTGGGTCCCCCGGCAGCGCATCCAGCTCCTGCGGACAGCACACACAGCACCGAGGATGACATCATCTGCTAAATGCATAAACCCCTTTTAGGGGATTTGGGTGAAGATCACAGTGGATTCCCAATGCACCATGGTGAGTCGTGCAGGGCTGGCAGGCTGTGGGAGTGATGGGAGGCATATACCTGAAACTTGCCCGAGTTCTGCTCACGCTTCACTTTGGCCCCAGAGAGGTAAAGCCAGGCACGTCCACGCAGGGAGGGTGGGATTCCCTTCTGACAGCGCACCTTCACCTGGTGGGGGGGGGGGGCACACTGAGCACCCACACTGAGCAGCACTGAGCACCCACCAGCACACTCACTCCCTGCTCACATGAGCAAACTCACACAGTGAGAAGGAATGTCCTGCAATGACTGGGTCAGGGTCACACTGGTTTGGGGGGGAGGGAGGGAGGGACAGGCAGAGTGGCAGGGTCATATTGGGGGGGGGGGCAGGCAGAGGGATAGGGTCACACACCAGGGGGACATGCAGAGA
>JAODJT010000117.1:31109076-31130415 GCA_026776745.1 Genyomyrus donnyi
TGATCAGTGACGGGATGCTGCTCCTCAAAGCCAGAACTGACACTGTCATTAATAACCAGAGGAGTATGATCAGTGACGGGATGCTGCTCCTCAAAGCCAGAACTGACACTGTCGTTAATAACCAGAGGAGTATGATCAGTGACGGGATGCTGCTCCTCAAATCCAGAACTGACACTGGGGGCCTCAAATACCACCCCCACCACCACCTATGGTAACTTTTACCGTTGTCAGTCACCCACCCCCATTCAATACCTTTTTTTAAATAGCTGTTTCACATTAACATTAGCGACAAATGCATGATTATAGGAGACTGACCAATCAGCACATAAGAACTCAGTGCTTTGTGCTTTGCAAGTGAAATCTGGATCCTTATAATTGAAATGATAGTTTGCAAACCCTCATTAGGTCATAGGGTCCCTCCTGACATGGATTAGGTGGTCATCCTACATCCACCCATGGCACATACTGGCCACGACTTTGGTTCACAACAGTGCCAACAGCCAGGTGCTCTGCAGCCTTTTCTGGCCTGCAGATAATGGGCCTTTGCCACCCAGTGCAAATGACATTGTCCTCACTTTTCTTTGAGTATCATAATTGATCAAAATCCCATTTACTTTCAGTTCTGTGACTCATGCCAAATCCAAATATTTTACTGTTCAATGACAGTCATTGTATATCCTAGTGCTTTTTATTAATTCATTAAGCCATATTTCTATTAATCCTACATTGTCCACCCCACCTAGCCAGTTCTGGCAGGATGTGAGTCTGCACATGGCCCTTATAAATGATTAATGAAAAAAAATTGAACTTCATTTACAGTACAGCCACCGGCCACCCAACCCAGGCAGCTATATCTCAGGCATGCTTCAGCCAATCCTCACCAAATTTGACCCTATACAGCAGTAGTAGACTACAGAAAGTCCCTCCAACTTTGGTGTCAATCAGTCAATAGGGGGCGCTACAACCCCTGTGCATATAAATCTCAGGTCCACCTTGACTAATTCGGCTGAAATATGCTTATGTCTCTTAAAACCTTCAAAGAATTGCCAATTTTCTCTTCATCTGAGTCAATATTTTTAATTGGCTTTCATTTTACTGTGGTTTCACTCATGGAAATTTTGGTACACACTTTTCCCTACTTTTGAGGATTGTGAAAGAAATTGGCCAGTAGGTGGAGTCAGTGATCCATTTCACCAATCACATTCAAAACTTTAGGCCTTTGCGTTTGGATTATTTATCGCTGTTGTTTTGTTTTTAAAATGATGCATCACAGCCTACTCAGAATGTTTCTGCTCTATTCACACTTTCCCATGAAGTCATTCAAGATGATTAGACTGCAGAGTTATTCCTGAGGATTCTGTTTCCATTTAATACCACAGAGAGGTCAGAAGCCCGTAGCTGTAGCACTGTTATATGGAACACGCCCCCCCCAATATAGGAATATGTGAATATGGAACAAGTCTAAGTTTACACAGCCAGCATAAAGAAGGCTTAACCTGTACGATCTTAACCTTCAACATCGTAGTAAGGTAGTAATAGGTAGTAAGTAAGGTAGTAAAGTGTTAAACCATCTGACCCAAACCAGACATTCAATGCATAAATTATTATAATAGGATGGAGGGTGACAGAGGACTTTTTTCCCCACATTTATATTTTCATTAATTTTTTTGTTCAACAAAATTTGTGGGTATGTATGCATATGTGTACAATTTATGTTAATTACAACTAAAATCAAAGATCACAATAAAACCAAACAAAATGAGCAACTGTGCACCAGTTTTAATGAGCAGCTTGGATGAATACACAGACACTGTAACATCATACATAAGCTTCTGCGAGGACTCTTGCATTCCCAAAAGGTCTGTTGTCAGGTATAACAATGACAAACCATGGTTTACAGTTGAACTCAGGCAGCTTCTTAAAACAAAAGATGAAGCCTACAGGAGTGGGGACAAAAACCTGTTCAAAACTGCTAAGCACAAACTGGGAAAGGCAATCAAAGCTGCCAAATTGGAGTATGCTAAAAAGCTGGAAAACCAGTTTTCAACAAACAAGCCATCTACAATCTGGAAAGGAATGCAGACATTAACCAACTACAAAAAGAAAAACGCCACCCAGCTACTAGAAGACCATCAACTGCCCAATACATTAAATGAATTCTACTGCAGGTTTGAAAAGCCACATTCACGCATCATACAGCCTTCACCTTCACAGCCCATACCTTTTTAATGGCCTTCTTCACACCTCGCCCACACTCTCCCCAGCTCACCCCCCCCACGTCTAGCTACCTCCCCATGAGCATCAGCGACAGAGTTGTAAACAAGATCATCAGGAGTCGGAATACAAGAAAAGCTCCTGGTCCAGACTCTGTCTCCTCTGTCTGCTATCGTACCTTAAAACCATCACAGACCAATTGCTTGACCCCCTACAGTTTGCCTACAGAACCAATAGATAGTTAACATTAACAATAACAAATCAGTTAACATTGTACTCCATTTCACGTTCCAACATTTGGACTGTCCTGAGACATGTGTTAGGATTCTGTTTGTGGACTTTAGCTCTGCATTTAATACTATTCTCCCAGAGCTAATGCGGACTAAACACTCACAACTGTCCGTGCCTGAAACACTATGCATGTGGATCTCCAGTTTCCTCACAAACAGAACACAACGTGTGGGAATGGGCAAACACACCTCAGAACCACAAACCATCAGCACTGGAGCGCCACAGGGCTGTGTGCTTTCTCCTTTGCTCTTTTCTCTGTACACAAACAACAGCACATCAGGGGACCCCACTGTAAAACTCATTAAGTTTGCCGATGACATAACCCTGATCGGACTGATTCAGAACCACGACAAATCAGCATACAGAGAGGAGATCAAGCAATTGACAACATGGTGTTGTTCAAATAACCTGGAACTTAATGCCCAAAAAACTGTTGAGATGGTGGTGAACTTCAGACAGAATCCCCACCTTGTGTCCCACCCATAACCATCCAAGGTTCAACTGTCAGCACTGTTGAATATTTTAAATTCCTAGGGCCTACAATGTCCCATGACCTGAAATGGCTGCTCAACATCCCCTCCATCACAAAGAGCCCAGCAGAGGATTTACTTTCTAAGGCAGTTAAAAATGCACCATCTCTCTCAGTCTACGATGGTCCATTTTACACTGCAATCATTGAGTCCATCCTCACCTCCTCCATCACAGTCTGGTTTGGATCAGCCACTGAACATGACAAGGCCAGACTGCAATGCATCATCCACTCAGCAGAGCAAATAATCGGCTGTAACCTGCTTACCCTCCAGACACTGTACATCAAGAGAACCAGGAAACGGGCATACAAAATCACATGGACCCATCTCACCCTGCTCACCACATCTTTCAAGCCTTACCCTCCAGGAGAAGACTCAGGGCATTCAGAACCAGGACCACAAGACAAGCCAAGAGCTTCTTCCCTCAGGCAGTGTCTCTCATTAACCAAACCAGTCTCTGAATGGACGTTCAATTAACCGACACCTGCAGTGTAATATCGACCAGAATTACTGGTGACCTACTGATAAATTTCCTCTACAATTATATTCTGCACTCTTGCACATTATGCACACATACTGCTAACTCTGTGTACATATTGCACTCTCACACATATAGAGTTGCCTTAGCTGCTACTTAATAATTGCACTATTTAAGAGCTCTTTAATTTAGTATATCATATATATAGTCATATTCATATAGTTTTATATTTACACTACAATTATTACTATGTACATACATACACATACATAATTACGTTTAATTATCATCATTACTGCTACTGTTAAAATTAATTACCATATAATTATCACATTACCCAATTGCCAATCTAGTGTTTATTACTCTTCTGTACATACCTTTGATAATTGTTGTATGTTTTTGTAATGTCTTCTAAAAGCACCACCAAAGCAAATTCCTTGTATGGAAACATATACTTGGCTATTAAAAAGGATTCCGATTCTGAATTGGGGCGTGGCCAACACAGCAGAAGCGTGCGCAACGTCTTACGTAACGCGTTGTTATAGTCCATAAGTCTGCGTCGGCAGCAAAGGAGCAGGAAAGAATACTGGGATGTTAGGTGAGTACTATGGACGGGCGATACCAAATAATACCAAAGTTGATATCCCGGTGTGGGTCCAAGCCTTTTCGGGGCCCTAAGCAAAACTTAGATGACGGGCGGATTAAATTTGCGGTGGGGAATTAAAGCTGAACCGGGCACTGAAGGACTCTCGCACACATTCCCGCGCGCCGCATCACTACATACTGTTTGTCACATATGTGTTGTTGCACATATTTATTGGCTATTTTACACATATTATTTACAAATTACGTTTTGTCTCGGCTTTGCACCGTTCAGGAACCGTGTAATGCGACGGCAATAAAGAACTGAGTTGAACGGAAGTTTGTTGAGCTGCAGAAGGTATATTAGAATCGTTTCTCAAAATGAAACATTCAACCGAAAGAATCAATAGGCATCATACACGAATTTCCAGTCAAAATTGCTTCAAAGTAATGAAATATACTATCAATTAATGAGAGAATTAGGTTTGGATAACAACAGACTAATTCCACAAGTCCTACGACATGTCTGGACTGCTCATAAATTTTGTTCGTACCTAAGAGAACATTTAGAAATTTTGCTTGGGGTGGCCAGAGGCAGGTCTGTTGTTTATTGTTGACTGAAACAGAAACTAGGGAGTAGAGCCCGACCGATATAGAATTTGCCGATACCAATTTTGATATTTGAAGATTTAAAAACTGATACAATCGGCCAATACATAAACAAAACATATTTTCCAAAATATAGATGTCTAGTTATTTAAAAGTTCTCGCCAAGATATGCCGTGCTCCCTGTGAAGTTTAAAAATAAACTTGTATTCTCATAAATAGTAATTTATTTTACAAAAAAAAAGTTTTTAAGAGTCAAATAATTTAAAAAGGTTAGAAATATATCAGGTTCCGTATTCATAAAGCATTTTGTCTTACTGCTAAGAGTACTTCTAACTCGCACTAGTTTTTAACAGAGTTTTTTTTCCTAAAACTTATTCACAAAGTGGGTGAGAGCAACTTTTAAGTTTAAAAAGAGCCAATTCCTAAGATAAGAGTAAAAGTCTGTCGCTTTGACTGACGTCAGTTCTCATGCGCAAGCTTGCCTGCATTAACCATGGGGACTGGTTGATGTGCTGGTGGAAATGTACGTACAACATTCCATAAACGCATACAGTGGAAACCGCTTAGTGATCATGGTTATAGTGATCAACTTCTGATATGGATCAAAAAGCTTGGAACAGAATCATTCCTAAATATATCACTTTATGCCACTGATATAGTACTGTAGTGGCATTATAATGGTAGAAGTATACCCTTTCAGAGAGCAATAAACTATTAATTCTTAAGAATATTCAGACATTAGAATTGGAATGTCAAAAATGGACTCTCGGGCTTAACAAAAAATGCATTAAATATTAAATATTTGGTACAGAGGTATAGAGAATCATTCATTCCTTAACAGGTATATGCAGGTTTGCAGAGCCTTAGCTTAGTGACGTAAACAAACCTTGATTGTTCATTGGCCAGGGGAAAAGTACCAAGAAATTAGAAAGGCGTTAAACCAAAGATCATTCATAAACACCTTTTCTAGTCTTTATGTAGTTTTTACATTTTTTTAATTATAATTTTAGTTTTAGGCGTGGTTTCATTAGTTTCATTTTATTTTGAAGATGTAAATCAGTTTGTTACGTAATTTTTTAATAGGTTTAGTAATTTCATTTCTGGGGATAGTACTGCACAATGCTTCAGTGTAATGCCATTGGCTATTCAAGTCCATTGCATGAGAGGCCCAGAGATAAACAAATCATTACTTTAGCTGAATAGTATTGAAAAACCTTAACAGGAAGGATTTGAAGTTTGTATTTTAATTTAGGTGATTTCGGAAGCAGTATTTATAGTTATTTAGTTGAAGTCTTTATTTTGGTATCTTAGTTTATGGAGATGTTTTAATTGATGATTATAACTAGGGCTGGACGATTTATCGATTTCAAAACGGAATCGCGATTTGAAACAACGCGATTAGCAAATCGAAAAAGGCTGCGATTTAGTGTACGCTTTAAACAGCACAGCGGACCCAGGGTTTAAAACTGCAAGGAGAATAGTTTTACAAATTCATGCCGTGCTCCCTGTGTGACAGTCATTCTCACCAATCAGAAGCGCTGTGCTTCTCGCGTGCAAGTCATGCTCACCAACCAGAAGTAACCCAAGACGACTGCGTATAGGCCCACAAACAGCAAACACGTGAAACACAAGGAAAATGTTGCATTCGTGGTGCGGAAAAAATACTGATTCCGCTACTGAGCTATAAATGAATTGCCTTCCTATTTCATGGTCCGAGATTGTTTCAGAAAGGTCCTATCGTCAATAAAACTGGCGACCTCCATTTAAAAGCCCAGCAGCAACATATTTCAGCGTATCACATCTTTTGTTTTTGTTAATGGGCAATAGCATTAGCATACCGCTAACCCATCAAAACGACAACGACACAGTCAGTAATCCTCACAGCAGCGGAGTCTGTCACCCCCCAAAAAAGCCGTAAAACCCATAATACAGTCGTATTTATGTCATATGTTTTTGTGCTCATTCATTTAAGAATTTCCAAACATTAATTTTGTGAAATTAATAAAACAAAAGCCTCTCTTCAACATAAATACTAAAAGAACAGATCGCTTTAATCGCTATTACAGTTGGGTATGGGTACGGTCTTATTATTTAGAAAAGAGATTTAAAAAGTGATGCGTTTAATGTTCTCTCATTCGTTTTATATTTGTCAAAGTAACAAGGCAAAGGGATGATAAGCCGCTTCAGTTGAAATGTGCATTTTACTTCTCGTTTCAAATAAAATGTAGGGTTGCCGACTTTGGTCAGCTGCCTGAAGTGAGGCATTCTGTTTGAGACGAGTCTGCACATACATTTACGTGTATATAAGAGTTTTATTATCATGAAAATATGGTTTGCGAACTGCCTAACGTTTTTGATGCAGCTAATTTTAAGTTCATGATGGATTGATTTAGATCTGCCATAAGATTTCTTACGTGAGAATCTGAAAGCGTGTTACCCGAACCCGTGAGAGTTTGCACGTCTGAACACACATTTTTTTTGTTTCACCTGAATTGATTTGTATTAAAAAATAACCTTATACAGTTGTTAAAAAGTGGAAACTCCAGTAATCACCAGTAAACTATGTCTAATTTATTCGACATTTTATAAAATGCATACTACGCTTGAAAATTTTCCAGCTTTACGGTTTCAGGACAGAACAGCCACTCTGTTATGAACATTGCGGCTTTTTGGTTGAGAGTGTTAGATTCGCTGACAATATTAACATTAATAACACAATAGCGCCAACAAAAGGGCTACATACACTGAAGTAGTTCTTGCTTGTTCATTGGCGTGGGAAAAGGCGGTTCTAGTGTTATTAGGGGGGTAATAAGCGTTACCTGCAAGATCGCTGTTGTTTTTTTGCTGCAATTATTTTCATTATTACTTTATTTAACTTAACACACCTCATCTTTGAGTTCTCATCGTTGCATTAGAATATAGATCAGTTCATATTTGACGGTATCTCGCGGTAATGCTGCATTATGTTTTTTACGCACTGAATATTGAACTGAAGCTTGTCTTTAAAAAAATTGCATCGCAAATCAAATTGTAATCGCAATCTGTCAGAAAAATCGCGATTAGATATTTTCCCCAAATCGTTCAGCCCTAATTATAACCCTGCTTTGCGTAAGAGTACACAGTTAGTTTTAGTAAAGTTCATATTAATTCTTATACTTGCCATACTTCAGCAGCGAGACCGAGAGCAGCGTTGCTCTTCTGTAAACACAAATTGCCAGTATCATGGTCAAAAATTATTGAAGTTACATCCATATATTGTCAATAACATTATTATTGTCACAGGCTTAACTATGACTTGACTGTTTTTAGTTTGTGTTTATCAAACCAAGTTCACTTTTTTTTTTAGTTCCATCCAGGTCCATAGACTGAGGAAGTGAAAAGCATTTATTAACAAAGCAGCTTGAACCCCAGTCAGGTAAGTTCAGTTTGTTTTGTTATTTCAGGTCAGGCCATGGACATGTAGAGCAGGGGCCCAGCCTCCAGGACTGCGTCCTCTTCAGAAGTCCATCCAGCCATGATGATGAGACTTTTTTTTCCATTTGCACAAATATGAAGGAATTCTGTAGTTATTGAGTGGCCCTGGAGCAGTATTTGACATTAGGGGCCTTGCTAAAGGGCCCAACACTGATATGACCACTCAGCCAGCCGAAGGATTTGAACCAGCAACGTTCTTATCACAGGCACAGAGTCCAATCCTGCAAGGTCACACACTTCTACATTAGGCAGGACAACTTTCCAGATACTTCGGATCTTCATCCTCATGACCCAGTTAGAGCAGAGCTGAGAGCTCAGAGCCTGAAGCTGCAGAACCGATACAGCGTCTGTGTTAGGATTCTGCTAAATGAACAGCTTCAATGCATGTTCATCGTTCCCTTTCTGCTCACAGACGTCCCCCTGCAGGGCTGTGGCCAGCTGCAGCATGGACCAGAAACCTCCCCAGCTAAGTGTGACAGATGTGAAGATGGAAGTGCAGGAAGTCCTCATATCGGATGTGGACGGGACTGGGCAGACATTGGTAGATCTGGCCCTGCTTCTTTCTGTGATGTTAAAACATGTTGCTTTCAGCCCCTTAGACCAGTTGAACCGTTGAGAAGAATTTTTGACTCTGTTCTCTTTTCCTCAGAAAGCAGAGAGTACAGTGTGTCCCATCTTTAATGGGGAGGTGAAAGAAGAAACAGTGTTTCAGGACGTGACTGAGGAGAAAGTGGATGGGAGTGTCAGACCTCCAAACCCAGGTGATTATAGAAACATCTTCCAGCTTCCAGAAAGTCCCACATGCTGCATCACACAGATACCTAGTGCTGTCTGCAATTCATGTTACTGAATTCTTGATTTCTTAGACTCCACTGCAATGGAGGATCTAAGGAAGCACCAGCAGATTCACACAGGCAAGAATCCCTACCAGTGCTCAGAGTGTGCAGAGAGTTTTAGTCAATTACATGACTTTGAGACACATCAACAAACTCACACAGAGCAAAAGTCTTATCACTGCTGCTGTCATTGTGGGAAGAGCTTCATCAATGTGGGAGACCTAAAGGAGCATGAACTGATTCACACAAAGCCCTACCACTGCCACCGGTGTGGGAAAAGGTACAGTGGTATATTAGCCCTAAATATGCATCAGCGCGTTCACACAAGGGAGAAGCCCTACCAGTGCTCCCAGTGTGGAAAGCGTTTTGGCTATGTAGTTGGGTTAAAGATGCATCAACGAACTCACACAGGAGAGAAGCCTTATCACTGCTCAGAATGTGGTAAGACTTTCGGTTATCTAGCCAGCCTAACAAAACACCAGCGAGGTCACACAGGAGAGAAGCCCTACCAGTGCTCCCAGTGTGGAAAGTGTTTCAACGATCTAGGGAACCTAAAGGCACACCGTCAAAGACATACAGGGGAGAGGCCCTACCAGTGCTCCCAGTGTGGGAAGAGCTTTAGTAATGTTGCAGGTTTGAAGTTGCACCAGCGGGTTCACACAGGGGAGAAGCCCTATCAGTGTTCCCACTGTGGAAAGCACTTCAGTCAGTCAGCACACCTACGGACCCACCTGCGGATTCACACAGGGGAGAGGCCCTACCAGTGCACAGAGTGTGCAAAGAATTTTCGTCAGGTACGTGACTTAAAGAAACACCTACAAACTCACACAGGAGAAAAGCCTTATCACTGCTCAGAATGTGGTAAGAATTTCAGCCGGTCCAGCACCCTAAAGGTGCACCAGCGAATTCACACAGGAGAGAGGCCGTACCTGTGCTCCCAGTGTGGGAAGAGCTTCAAAGAGATAGGAAACCTAAAGGCACACCAGTGGACTCACACAGGGATGAGGCCCTACCAGTGCTCCCAGTGTGAGAAGAGCTTCAGTCAGTTAAGACACCTAAAGACACACCAGCAGATTCACATAGGCAAATAGCCGTAGCAGTGCTCCCATTGTGGGAAGACATCATACAGGCGTGAGGGCCTGTTATAATTGTTTTTGTTATGCTATCGCAGTACTCAGACCATCTGACCCAAATCAGACAGTCAGTGGGGGCACTGTAGCACCCCCCGCATACGCTTTGGCTGATATCTCCTGGCCTGTCACTCCTAGAGTCGAAATAGTTTTTCTGCAGATACAGGCAGCCATGCCCTGTCAGCTTGCCAGTCAGACTATTAAGCTCTGCCTGGGAAGATTTTTGGCTAATTTTGCATAGTTTGACTTCATCCGACCAAATCGGACAAATGAAGTGTCAGATCAATCAGACCCCTGAACTGATGCATGCCTGTTAAAAAAAAAAAAAAAGAGGGTGCGTTCAACTTCCTGCAGCTGCTTACAGCGCTGGCTTAAAGCAATGCATAGTGGTCCTGACACAATGCATCATGGTTAGATTTTTTTGTCCGGCTTCAGCCGGTGCTGCAAAACGTCGCCACGTCACCATGTCACATGGTACAAAAACCTCGCGAGAGCAAGACGACTTAAGACAGATCATACAGCACCTCTCAGCCGGCTGCACAAACTGGAACTGCCTCCGTGACGACACACCTTTGCCCTTATTGGCTGAAGATTAGTCACACGTATGACGTTTGTATCCCAGGCAGTTCCGATGCGTTATCTGCTATTTCTCCCGAAAAGTAATGTAAAGCAGTGAGAACTGGTTTTCAGTTAATTTACCTGGTAAAATTTTAAATAAGTTTAAATAAATAATTGCTCTAATAGTACATGTAAGATAGTTGTTTTATTGTTAGTTACTGTAATATTGCGCTGCTTTATTTGTTTAAACGTCTAGTCTGTGAAGAACCCATTCAAGTAAGAATTGCATTGTACTCTGTACATGACAATAAAAACTTTGAATCCTTGAAATACATGTATTTGATCTTGTCCCTGGCAGCTATCTTTTTACACAGGGCCACTATATACAATGGTTTATTTTTTTTCCACTGTTAAGTTTGTATCAGGAGTTGGTTATTGTAAAAGTAATGTGCATGCAGGTGATATTTGTATAGATTTATCTACACCTTTCTGGCAGCGTGCCTTTCCGTTTTATATTATGTTTATGCTTATTATAACAAAAAGACAAAGAACACTTCTGTCTGAAAGTACCTCCAGCACAATGCATATGTGACTATATGTGAACCTATCGCCCTATATTTTATCACAGTATCCGATACACAGTATCTGTTAATCTTCATGTTATTGAGTGAATCAGCAGTTTATGAAGGTTTGCCAAAACAACCTGACATTGAGGGTTATGCTGTGCAGATTTTCCATCCAATTAACTTTAATGATAAGCTTGTCAACTGATTACACATTTCTGTAGTGGAACAGGTGATTTGTGTTTCTGGGTAGATAGGTGGGCCTATATTAAACCTCCAAATTTACATTACCTGATCCAGTCATACTAACTGGTATACTACAAAAATCTTTTATTTGCTGATACCTGTTTAAGGCAAGTTGGGTCAAACACTATTGTCAGTACTTGTTTGGATGATTTTGTTTTTCAGATAGAGTTGTTGGTTGGTCTAGCAACTCAGTTTAGACTCTCTGCAGTGTTGCAAAGTAAAGTTCCTTTTTAGTGTTTTATTAAAACATTTTATTAGACAATGGAGACCAGTTAAAATGATTATAGTTATAACTGCCACATCATCTGCTCTTCCTCCTGTTTCAATTCTGCCAGCACCATCAGCGTCCCCGAGACCCACTGCTACAACCCTACCGGGGCCCCTGAATCTTGCCATTCTCATCCGTCCACCAGCAGCATACTCAGCGGGCCCCAGCGCTGCTGCAACCCCACCGGGGCCCCTGAACCCTGCCATTTGCTTCCATCCACCAGTAGCCCACTCAGTGGGCCCCAGCGCTACTGCAACTGGGCCCCTGAATTCTGCCATTCTCATCCATCCACCAGCAGCGCACACAGCAGGCCCCAACGCCGTGGACTCAAACCAGGACATTTCAAAATCACAACCAGGTATAGTGCCTATTAGAAAAATCATGATTAAACATTTTAAACTGTGAAATGACAGTACTATCTTTTCCTCTCAGAAATGAAACACCAGATCACACTTCTTCTGCTGGCAACAATAAAAAAACATCGCTCCCTTTACAACACAAACAAGCCAGCTTTTTATAAACGAGTCCATAAAGACATGTTACAGAAGGACCACAAAAGCTCACTGGAGCAGATAAGAAAGAAAATTTCTAACATGTTGGCGACCTACAAAAGGGTCAAATACAGATGTCAGACCACTGGAGAGGCAAAAATCAACTGGGACTATTACACAGTAAGTAGAATAATGTTTAGCAGTCTTGATATTAATGTTAACATTATGCCATTTTAACTTTACACTACTAATTAGAAATTTGGTGATCAGTGTTGACACAGCACACAACAATGAAATGTGTCCTCTGCATTTAACCCATATGTGACATCATGACATAGCAGGTGGCAGCTAATTCAGCGCCCAGGGAGCAGTGCTTGGGGGGGGGCGATACCTTGCTCAGGGTGCCTCAGGGGTGCCTTGCTGGTCAGGGATTCAAACCAGCAATCTTTCAATTATAGTGTGTTTTCCTAACCATTAGACCACCCCTGCCCACAAGGTCGTGTAGTATGAGTTTTCCAACAATTACTACAAAATTTCTAGCTAATGTCACGTTGCTGGACTTAAACCTGTCATTGTTTCCTCAGATTATGGATGAAATATTTGGCCGGTCAGGAGTTGGGAGTGCCCCAGAGAGCAGAATATCCTCCACGCCCCTCTCTATCCCTCAGCCTTCAGCACCAGCACCAGAGCGTGAGCCTGAGCCTGAGCCTGATCCTGCCGTTTTAACCAAAAAAACAGACTGGGACATGGGTAGGAAACCAGCAAGCCAAGTGGCATCGTTCTTTGAGTCATACGAAGCCCATGCTGAGCGGAGAACTGCTGTGCTGGAGGCCCTTGTGCGCCCAGATCTGGAGAGGTTCAGGAGGCTGAAGGAGAGGAGGAGGAGAAACTTTGAGAAGAAAGTTCTCACAAGTCTTGGGCAAATTTCAAAGAGCATGCAGGAGATTGCTGAAGGCCAAGCAGAAATGGCTAAACTCTTACAGAATGTACAGCACAAATAAGAAATAAAAAAGCAACAAAACATGTGTGCCACGTACCATCATTCCCTTTGGGGATCCTAACCTCATAACATTTACATTAAAGACAGCAGTTGGTTAGTCAGTCTAGATCTCCACAGACCAATAGTTACTCTGAGATTCCCTGCTGATTCGGCCAACTTTTTTGTGGCTCCCAGGTTCCATGACCTGTCCCAGGTAGCTGCAGCAGGGGTCCTGAGCGTGACGCTGCCTTTAAAAGGTAAATTACATGGTGCAAAACAGATGTTCCTGCAATGTCTGCATAAAAAGCAATGCAAATGCACTTGATTTACATGTAGCCACCACCCCCTTTAAAGCAGTCAAAGTCAATGCAGTGATCCAGTACCACAATGGCAAATCTGTCAGAGTGAACTTTATTGTCATCTCAACCATATAGCAGTATACAGTGAGACTAAATGGCAAAGCTCAGGATCCATAGTGTAACAAATACTTAAAGCAAATAAAATGAAAAACACAACATAGTACAGACTGTACAAACCCAGATGAAAAAGTTGCAGGGGTGTGACGTGTAGCAAGTAATGTGTAGATTCTTAGAATGTATGGTCCTAGTATATGTACATTACGTTTAACAGAACAGCAGTATGACTTACAGTACTGAAAGCAGTGTGTGATGTTTAAGGACATGTGTAAACAGCTGACGGGTCAGAATGTTTTACAGCTAAAGAATATCAATAGAAACAGTACAGAAGAATGATGATTCTTCATATCGCAGGCATGACAAAGTGACAAATGCAACATGCAAGAGATATTTAAAGGTGGTGTGTGATTTCCAGGACTTTAGGTCTATGTGCAAACTGGACAGTAAAGTGGCTGTGCATGTGTATAGTTCTGCTTGGTAGTTTGAGAGATTAATGAGGCAGTGGGGAAGATCCCGGGCGGGGGGGGGGGGCGCAGTGCTGAGGAGCCTGACAACCTGGGGATAAACACTGTCCTCCATCCTGGCAGACATGGCTCTGATGCTGCAGAATCTCCCCTCCTCAGGAGAGTGAACAGTCCATGTGAGGAGTCCTGCACAATGCGGCCTTGTGAACACTGCACTTGTGAAATGTGTGCTCTAGTGAAGGAAGAGGCACCGCGATAGTGTTCTCTGCCGTCTTCACTATCCTCTGCAGGCGCTTGCGATCGAATGTGTTACAATTGACGTAGCAGGTTTTGATGCAGCTGGTGAGAACAATGTCGATGGTGCCTCTGTGGAACGTAGTGAGGATGGAAGGGAGGAGCCTTGCCAGTTTCAGCTGCCGCAGGAAGTGTAATCTCTGCTGGGCTTTCCTGGTTAAGGAGGGGGTGTCCGTCCATGCAAGTTCCTCAGTTATGTCCACACTGAGGAACCTGGTGCTCCTTACGATCTCCACAGCTGACCCGTTCATGCCGAGTGGAGTATGGACAGGACAAGTTTTTCTAAAATCCATGATTATCTCTTTTGTCTTTTCAACGTTGAGATAACTTCTTGTGTCTGCACCACACGGACAGACATTCCACCTCCTCTCTGTATGCAGTCCCTGCCTATCAGTCCCAGCACAGCTGTATCATCTGCAAACTTGATGATGTGATTGGTGTTGTGTGCTGCTACTGCATGCAGTCATAAGTCAGCAGGGTGAAGAGCAGAGGACTAAGAACGCAGCCCTGCAGAGCTCCTGTACTCCTGTACCATGATGGTGTTGGAGGTGTTGCAACCTAACTGTACAAACTGGGGCCTCCCTGTCAGGAAATCCAAAATCCACCTGCAGAGAGTGGTGTTCAGGCCTAACCAATAACCCACTCAGTTTCACAATCAGCTTTTGAGGGATGAACGTGGTGAAGGCGGAGCTAATATCTATGAACAGTTGCTTGCACATGTAACAGGCTGAGGTGTGTGTTTGGCTGTGGTTCAGCCTTTATAAACTATGGCAAATAGTGTCTCTGTAATGAACTGCCTGTTCATTTAGAGGCTGAGGTGGATAAATGTCATCATCCGGGGCCTCACTGTTATTTGTGTCAGGGGCCTGATCCCCAGGATCATACGACAGGTTGTATAGGATACAGCAGGCACACACTGCTGAGCTAATCTTCTGAATACTGTCCATTTGCAGGTATTTCAGTCGGCGGAATTTGGATTTTAGAATTGCGAATGCCTGTTCGATGACCACACGGGCACCATTTAGTTTCCTGTTATAATTTTTTTGCCGGGCTGTGAGGTGTCCGTTGTCCTGGTACGGCTTCAGCAACTGAGGCAAGAGTGGGAAGGCTGAGTCTCCAATGATGTGCAGACCCTCTGGCATGAGGGATCGCGGATCCTCCACTAGAGCCCGAGCAACTGCTGTGTGCCGGAAAGCTCTGGCATCATGCCAGCTACCAGGGTGGCCCACGCTTACGTGGCAGAATCTCCTCCGACTGTCACAAAACCCAATCAGAATGACAGAATAAAATTTTTTCCGGTTTAGATATGCCAGTGGGTTCTTTCGGTGTGGCTTCCTAATCGGGATGTGGCAGCCGCCGACAGCCAATCCGGTCCTTGGGAAACCTGCCCTAGCAAATCCCAACTCTGACCTGTGAAGTCTCTCCCCCACTGGCCAGGTAACATGATGTGCCATGTGTGTGTTTATCAGCACACAGAACTGATGGAAATGAACCAGCAAAGTGGACTTGCTGATATTAAAGCGGTTTGCAATAATCCTATAGGACTCTTGATTTGCCAGGGTCCATAAACAGGCCAGGACAGTGTCTTTTAAGGGGACTTTGGTGTTCAGGGGATTTTGATACACAGGACCAAGTGTGGTGATGACATCCTGGGATAGTAAATATGAGAAAACAGGTCATTGATAACATGGAAACATTGTTATGATAAACTATAATAATAAAGTAGCCTCAAAATGCCGTACAGACCTCTACTTGTCCTTTAGAAAGCCGGAAATGACTCCTAAACTCCGACAGATTGTATAGAGGAATGACATCATCCACAAACCCAGTACGTTTTGGAACATGCCTAGAGAAGAGGATAGAATAAATGCATTTTCTTCTCAATATATTCTTATCTCACCTTATTTCACTTATGGGCTCCTTAAAAGAAACAGGAATGATCTCAATAAGAACTGGTTTATTTCTTGTGAGATTCTGACAAACACATTTTTGAGACAAAACATTTTCCTTTGGATAAGCAGCCTAGAGGAATGAATAAAGCCTCCGGAAGTGTACTGTCAACCTGAGGAGTAGCCTGTCAGCTACTCCTCCCCTCGCAGGCTGAGCTTTCTTTATGTATCTAGGCTAAAATCACGCCACTTCTTATCTTAAATTCGAGTAAAAATACTATATTACAATAATGTAGCCTGAGTTATGGAGTTTCAAGATTTAATCTGCCCTGTTCCGTGAGCCGAAACTAGAGAGATGAGGTTATAAATATGATATGAAATGATATGACGCATATTTTTAGACAGTTTTAAATTACCTTCGCTGTTCGCCGAATTCTTCATGCAAAAACACCGGAATTTCCACGATGTCGATTTCGTCTGCCACGAAAAACGCCAACGCCGCGAGATCGGCCATTGCATACAGGTCTCTCACACTACGAGGGGTAGAAGTGTCCGGCTTGGCTGCAGTCAGTTTACACTCCACTCCTGCAGCCGCCGGCAAATCGCAATCCTCGTCACGTCAGCCGCAGACAGACCTAAAGCCCAAGTCGAATGCACCCAAAGTCTGACGTTTGTCTACCACACGGTCATTAGCCATGCCCAAACTCTGCCTTCTTCTAGCCTGTCTTTAATCAGACAGCTATCGGCGTGTTCCACTTCATGCAGCCACTTACAGCGCGGGCTTAAAGCAATGCATTATGGTCCTGACGCAATGCATCATGGTCATATATTTTTTTCAGTAATCAACATAAGGTACAATGACATAGGCCTATGTGTGCAATATAACACATGAACATGAAAATTGCCAGGGGCGTGTGTATGTGTGTGTGTGTGCTCTCTTTACTTTTCAGGAAGTCAATAATCCATTTGATTTTAAAAGTGTTGTTTAGCGTTTCAAAATCTAAAACCTCAAGTCACCCATTTTCCTTGATATTACAAATAATTTCCTTTTTCAAATAGTGAGGTTTATTCCTCCAATTAAATCTATACAGCATTTTGTTAAGCTGCTTGATCACATTCGAAGAGAGAGAGAGAGAAACACACACTGAGCGAGATACTCCTTCAGCCTTTGAAAGTAAAACTCTCCCTATCAGTGATAAATCTCTCATTAACCACATAATAAGCTTTTTTAAGTTTTTCTTATGATTGAGTCAAAGTTCAGTTGCGCCCTCTGGTGCACACCTTTACAGACCACAACATCTAAATAAGTAACAATCTCTAACTGGAATACCATGTAATTCTATATTATTGGCTTTCTTAAGGGGAAACAAAATGAATTTGGCAACATTCACTTTTAATCCAGAGACCTTTGAAAATTCATAAATACAAACAACCACCTTTTGGACCTCTTATCAATCTGCTATTGTTACTATATAATATGCCTTAATTCTTCGTAAAAATCCACTGTTCCTCCTCTATAATATTATGTATGTTCTGCGTTAATCGTTTAGCAAAAACCATAGCAAACAGTTTGGCATCACTATTTAAAAGACTTATATATCTCCAATTTTCTAAACGCAATTTATCCTTATTACGTTTGTGGAACAAAGGTATGACTCCTTATATTGCTTCAAGGAAGCTGGCAGCTCACACTTTTCAATAGCTTCCTGAAACATTAGAAGAAAAAGGGGAGCTAATTCAGAGCTGAAGGATTTATACAATTCTCCTGTCTATCCGTCAATACCCGGTGACTTGTTAAATTTAAGACTATTAATACAATTTATAATCTCTTCGGTGCAAATTTCTGCAGCGTATAGATTTCCAAATGTCTCATCAACATTGAATTTATCTTGAATTTTCAGATAAATTATTTAGAAAGGTATTCACATCAATCATAATGTTTGTTGAAGTATGTCATTTTTGACAAAATTGACTGAGCAACATAGATAGATATATCATTGGGGTCACTATTGTGGATATCATTTATCATTAATTTATTAACGGAGTTAAACTCACTATTTCTCTTTTCCAAACTAAAAAAATACTTTGAATATTTTTCAGCCTCTTGTAACCATTTCTCCTATAGACAATAAATGCTCCTCTGGCTTTGTTTTCATAAATACGATCTAAATGATTTTGCAAAATGCATATCTGTTCTTTCTCCTCAGTAAAGACCATCTCTTTCGTTTGATGTGTAATTAAAATTTTCCAAATAATACTTGGTTTCTTTGTTATGACTAGCTACACTTACACTACACAATAGCATCAGACTTCATGTTTCATTAGATCCCAGTTCAGAGCATAAATGTTCGATTTACATGCCATTTCCAAATACTTTTGGATAATTGATTTAATCTCATCCGTAAAATTTTCATTTTCTAACAATTTATTGTTTAACTTCAGTTCTGATGTGTTATCTACTATTTCTCCAGAAAAGCACGTAAAGCAGTGAGAACTGGTTTTCAGTTGTAAGGAAAAGTAGTAAAGATGCCCCAATGTTCTTGGTTGATCATTTGAATACAGACAGTGTTAGTAATTCATGATCATGGGGAAGCCAGGGAGAGAATGGGGGTTCCAGTTGGCACCATTAAAATGGTAAATGGTAAATGGATGGCATTTATATAGCGCTTTTCTACTCCTGCGACCACTCAAACCGCTTTACAATTCATGCCTCACATTCACCCATCCACACATACATTCATACACCGGTTGTGATAGGGTGATAAGCAGGATAATTGAATTACAATGATCAGAAAGTCTCTGTCCCGTCCTGCCCCATCCCTGCCTCAGGTTCCTCACAGACCAGGGGGTCACTCTTTATATGTAAATTCACTCACAAACACCTACACACAGCACCTTGTTGGGGAGGGTCTTTTGGGGTATAAAGTGGAGTGAAGAACTGTCCTTAAAGAGCTGCCTTTCAATACCCGATGTATTACATTATATTATTTTAACTGTTCAATAAACCACTATTTTGCTGAAACTGCAGAGACACTGCAAGTGGATTCCTTACATAGTTAAATTAAATAGATGATAGATAGATAGATAGATAGATAGATAGATAGATAGATAGATAGATAGATAGATAGATTGACTGATTGATTGATTGATTGATTGATTGATTGATTGTTTGATTGATTCAGTCTCCCCTCATGTTCCCCTTCCTGCCCCCCAGTGAGGAATTGAACAGTTTGTTTGCATGCAGGACAAAGGAATTTTAAAGTCTGTTACTCCTGGATTTGAGGAGTACCATCCCGTCACTGATCATACTCCTCTGGTTATTAATGACAGTGTCAGTTCTGGATTTGAGGAGCAGCATCCCGTCACTGATCATACTCCTCTGGTTGTTAATGACAGTGTGCAGAGGCTGCCTGACATTATCCATAATGGCCAGCAGTTTGTTCAAAGTCCTTTTCTCTGCCACTGTGGCCAGAGTGGGCCACAGTGTCAATTGTCAGGGGATCACAGATCAATTGTCAGGGGACAGTTGTGGGGACAGGGGACAGGAGGACAATGAAGAGGAGGACACCTTGATGATGTTGGGAGGGGGCTGAGAGTAGGCGGGTGCCATGTGGGGTGTGGGAGGAGCTTGGTGGTTTGATCCTGTGTTCAATTATTTCTCTACGAGTCAGAACTCGGATGAAAATGTCACTTCCCGATGGAAACACGCCTCTTTTATGATGTTGATGTCTGACAGAATTTTCTTGTCTGAGTTTCCCCTGTGATGTAATTTCAACATGGCAGCTTACACACTCAACAGTAATTCTATTTTATATATCTTTAAAAATGTTTATTTTGTTAAATGTATTAATAGTTTGGACCTCCCGCGACCCAGTAGGATGAGCGGCTTGGAAAATGGATGGATGGATGGATGTATTAATAGTTATAAATATAACTGCACATGCTCGATTTAGAGAATACCATATCATGACAGGAGACAGTATCCTATCATGCAATATCAGATTTTTACCTGATTTGTTAGTGTTTATTTTGTAGTTTGTTTGCCCCTCGAAAAAAGAACATCGCTATGAATGTACTAAAATATTTTATAAAGCTTTTAATGTGGTTTGACTAGTCCGTGTTTGTTTGTCTCTCAGAAAAAATAATCTCACTCCAAATCTGCTAAAACATAAAGCAACAACACACAGCAGCATGTTCATGGAGGCAGCCATGTTTGTTACTGAATTTTATTAATTCAGTAAGCCATATTTCTATTAATCCTACATTGTCCACCCCACCTAGCCAGATCTGGCAGGATGTGAGTCTGCACATGGCCCTTATAAATGATTAATGAAAAAAGCTTGAACTTCATTTATAGTACAGCCATCGGCCATCCAACCCAGGCAGCTATATCTCAGGCATGCTTCAGCCAATCCTCAACAAATTTGACCCTATACAGTAGTAGTAGACTACAGAAAGACCTTCCAACTTTGGTGTCAATAGGGGGCGCTAAAACCCCTGTGTATATAAATCTAAGGTCCACCTTGGCTAATTCAGCTGAAATATGCTTATGTCTCTTAAAACCTTCAAAGAATGGCCAATTTTCTCTTCATCTGAGTCAATATTTTTAATTGGCTTTCATTTTACTATATAAAAATATACAAATATACTGGTACACACTATTCCCTACTTTTGAGGATTGTGAAAGAAATTGGCCAGTAGGTGGAGTCAGTGATCCATTTCACCAATCACATTCAAAACTTTAGGCCTTTGCGTTTGGATTATTTATCGCTGTTGTTTCGTTTTTAAAATGATGCATCACAGCCTACTCAGAATGTTTCTGCTCTGTTCACACTTTCCCATGAAGTCATTCAAGATGATTAGACTGCAGAGTTATTCCTGTGGATTCTGTTTCCATTTAATACCACAGACAGGTCCGAAGCCCGTAGCTGTAGCACTGTTATATGGAACATCAGGGGCGTAGATTTAGGGTGGACGGAGGGGATGTGTCCCCACCAATATCCTCCGACCATTGAAATGTCCCCACC
>JAODJT010000117.1:31130515-31143483 GCA_026776745.1 Genyomyrus donnyi
AGGGGATGGGGGGGGGGGGTGGAGTCATAGGTCCCCACCAATGTCCAGCGCAAATCTACGCCCTTGTGGAACATGCCCCCCAATAGGAATATGTGAATATGGAACAAAGTCTATGTTTACACAGCCAGCATAAAGAAGGCTTAACCTGTAAGATCCTAACCTTCAACATTAGATAGACCATCTGACCCAAACCAGGCATTCATTGTGGCAGAGAGGCTACACCACAGGTGTCCACATTCTGGCATATATATCTCCTGACCCATTACACCTATAGACTCGAACTTATCCGGCCTGTCACAGCAGTATTTCCTGCTCTCTGACCTGTTAATACATCGGCCACCAGTGAGAGTCAGTACTACATTTTCCATCAGTACTGATGTACTATTTCTACGCTGTGGATGACATTTCCAACGTTTTGGACCCCTCAATCACTGCTTGCAGTTACTAGTTCTTTTTATTTTTTATTATTATTATTTTTTTACCTACAATGGCCCTAATACGCCATCATAGTGCATGAAAAATTAATAGCAAAATATGTGTCAATTATTATAATAACCCCATTGGATGTAGGGGTGACTGGGGACATTTTTTTCACATTTTTGCCTGTACCTCGGAGATCTTCTAAGGAATCACATTCAAGTTATGATACAAACTACCTGCATGTGTCTTCTCTTATGGGGCATAGGTTGTACCTCTGTATCACAAACAGACAAGGAATAGTTTAGCTTCAAACACATAGAGTGAAATTTACCACATAGTCAATGATAGTTGTAACACAGCCCCAGGTTAAATGCAACATTGTCATGGGCGTAAATTACGGGGGGGATGTGAGGGTTGTCCAATAAATCAAAACCAGCTAATACAACCCCCCCATTAATCATGTTTCCCCCGTAATGGGTGGAGACCTCAACCCCCCCAATGTTCCAACCAAAGTTACGCCCTTGAACATTGTAAATGATGTAAAAAAAAATAAAAAATCAAAGATCACAATAAAAGCAAAGAAAATGAGCAACTGTGCACCAGTTTTAATGACTGAATAATAGTATGCATGTCTGCATGTGTGTGTGTGTGTGTGTGTGTACGGTGTGTGTAATGTTAGTCATCATCAGAATCTCAGTGGTGACGGCTGTATTGAACTCCTCCTGGACTACAGGCTTGATGGGCCCATGTTGGACAGTCTATGCCAGAGTGAGGAACCTGATCTATTGAGGGCCAGTGTGGGTGCAGGTTTCTGGGATGATCTCTCAATCAGCCAATAATAAAACAGTGGTTCTCAGCTCCAGAAATACCATGAACAAGTTTACCTTGCAGTCAAGAGCAAGAACATTAGCACTCACACGTACAAAAAGCCATTTTCAGGCTGGCAAGCGCCCGCAACCGCGGCGCCCTCCAAGTCAATTGCTGCTCCTCTTTGACCGGCAGGTGTCGCTACTTTGCACCGTGCTGTGGAGCTTCGAATTTATTGACCGCTTTCCGACACATTTGGAAAGGAAGTTTCATTGCTTCAGAAAGCTTCGTTTCGATATTAACAGTTTCCAGCGTCTCTTAATGTTCTCTGCTTAGAGTTGGGTCGATTGCTTGATTGTTGATTATTCACACCTATACACATGTACTATTTTACGTCATCGGATAGAAAAATACATTCGACAGAATTGGGGCGTGGCCAACACAGCAGAAACGTGCGCAACGTTTACGTAACGCGTCGTTATGGTCGATACGTCTTGGCGTTGGCAGCAAAGGAACAGGAAGGAATATGTGGGATGTAAGGTGGGTGTAGGTGAGTACTATGGACGGGTGATACCAAATAATACCAATGTTGATATCCCGGTGCGGGTCCAAGACAAAACTTAGATGGCGGGCGGATTAAATTTGCGGTGGGGAACTAAAGCTGAACCGGGCACTGAAGGACTCTCGCACACATTCCCCACGCGCCGCATCACTACATACTGTTTGTCACATTTGTATTGTTGCACATATTTATTGGCTATTTCACACATATTATTTACAAAATACGTTTTGTCTCGGCTTTTCACCGTTCAGGGACCGTGTAGAATGACGGCAATAAAGAACTGAGTTGAACGGAAGTTTGTCGAGCTGCAGAACGTATATTAGAATGGAATTTCAAACTGAAACATTCAACCGGAAGAATCAATGAGCATCATGCACGAATTTCCAAAGTCAAAATTGTTCCAAGGTAATGAAATATACAATCCATTAGTGAGATACTTAGGTTGAGATAACGACAGACTAATTCCATGAGTCATATGACATGTTTTGTTCGTACCTAAGAGAACATTCAACAGTACGAGAATGTTGGTGAATGCAGCAAGTTATCCTAAATCACTCTTACGAGCTACGTGAACGTGTCTGCTTGTCCGAGGGGTTCTTGCATGAGGCCCAGTTTTTCAGTATTGATCTGGACATCCTTAGTGAGTGAAGCGCAGCCTTGGCAATTACAGAGATTTTGCTTGGGGTGGCCAGAGGCAGGTCTGTTTATTGTTAACTAAAATAGAAACTAGGGTAGTCCCCGACCGATCCAGTTTTCCGGTACCTGTTTTGATATTTGAAGATTTAAAAATATAAAATCGGCCAATGCATAAACAAAACAAGGATTTGCCCAAATATTGATGTGTACTTATTTAAAAGTTAAAATATAACATGATGTTGCCTAATGTAGTTTAAAAATAAACCTTTACTTTCATAAATAGTAATGTATTGTAGATGTTAGTTTTCGAGTGAATGAATTATATATACATTCAAAGTACGAGAATGTTGGTAAATGCAGCAAGTTATCCTAAATCACTCTTACGAGCTACATGAACGAGATATATATAATTTTTCTGACAGGGGAGTTGTGGTGTGCCCTCTGGTGGACAAACTACGCCGTACCTCACTGAAAACATGGTTGAAGGAGAGTAGTCTTCTCCGTCTCTTTAATGTTTACTTATTGGCCGTTATGAACGCTGATACAATATATTTGCAGTTAGCTCCTGTCGGCCGTTAATACAGGGGCACAGATTTATCGGCTGGGCTCTCCTCAGGACTGCTAAAAATGGTGTGACATCAATAATCTGCCAGTCAGGATGCAATGGCAAGGGGGGGATTTGTGGCGGCAGATCAGTTTGTCCAGATTTACTGATGTGAAAGCAGCGGTGGTGACCCCTTAGATCTGCCCCTGTAGAGCAGCTTCATTGGCAGCCAGTTTTAACATTAGATAGAAGTTTCCATTGTTACTATGGATTTGTAATTGTTGGATTCCTTGAATGGGAATACATGTGGTTTTTGGAACGGCCTGCTGCTATGAATTCTTATCCCGTTAGAGCGATAACTCAGAGTTTGATGGATGGTTTTTTTTTTTAACTCGGCAGACACATTGTGTGCGGCACGATCTGGAACTTTATCAGAAATAATTTATCAAAGTTTCATACATATATTGTGCAATAATTTGATAATGTACATATCATGACAGGGTTAATTATGACTTTTTTTTATTTTGATGTATACATCAAATCAAGTTCACTTTTTTTTTTTTTAGTTCTATTCCAGTCCGCAGACCAAGGTGATGAAAAGCATTTTTTAACAAAGCAGCATGAACCCGGGTTGGGTAAGTTCAGTTTTAGGTTTAGATTTCAGGTCAGGCTATGAACATGTCAAATAGAGGCAGATCCAGCCTCCAGGACTGCATCCTCTTTAGAAGTCCATTCAGCCATGATGATGAGACTTTATTTGCCATTTGTTCAAATATGAAGGAATTCTGTAGTTATTGAGTGGCCCTGGAGCAGTTTTTGACATTAGGGGCCTTGCTGAAGGGCCCAACAGTGATATGACCACTCAGCCAGCCACAGGATTTGAACCGGCAACCTTCTGATCACAGGCATAGAGTCCAATCCTGCAGAGACACACATGGTTACATTAGGCAGGACAAGTTTCCAGGTGCTTCGGATCTTCATCCTGATGACCCAGTTAGAGCAGAGCTGAGAGCCTGAAGCTGCAAGATAGATACATCTGTATCATGATTCTGCTAAATGAACAGCTTCAATGCATGTTCTTCATCCCTTTCTGCTCACAGACATCCCCCTGCAGGGCTGTGGCCAGCTGCAGCATGGACCAGAAACCTCCCCAGCTAAGTGTGACAGATGTGAAGGAGGAAGTGCAGGACGTCCTCATATCGGATGTGGACGGGGCCGGGCACAGCAGCCCTGACGAGGTGAAATGGAGCGCTGCTGGTGTGGGGCCCAGCTGCCTTCTGCACTCACAGGTTGCTCGCCTTGCTTGTTAGTATCCAGGCAACTGCATGAACCTTGACCTTTCTGAAGTCATCTGGGATTTTAAACAGTCTCTGTGTGTCCTGCATTCAGCCATGTAACTATGACAGTGAATCTGTATCTAAACACCTTCACAGGCCTGCTGTCATGTCACCTGTGCTTTTACCCTGTAGTACCTTCAGCAGTGAGCTGCTTAGATGGATTAGGAGTGGAGAGAGAGCAGCAGCTTGAGGGCAGCTTGTGTTCAGTATCAGTCAGGAAAAATGTGTCCTGTATGATACCTGGTAAAGACATTGGTAGATCTGGCCCTGCTTCTTTGTGTGATGCTGAAACATGTTGCTTTCAGTCCCATAGACCAGATTAACTCTTTACAGAAGAATTTTTGACTCTATTCTCTTTTCCTCAGAAAGCAGAGAGTTCAGTGTGTCCCATCTTTAATGGGGGGGTGAAAGAAGAAACAGTGTTTCAGGACGTGACTGTGGAGAAAGTGGATGGGAGTGTCAGACCTCCAAACCCAGGTGATTATAGAAACATCTTCCAAGTTCCAGAAAATTCCACATGCTGCATCACACAGATACCTAGTGCTGTCTACAGTTTGTATTACTGAATTCTTGTTCTAGACTCTACTGCAATAGATTTTATTTCTCCTGAATCCATCACTTTTGTTACCATTACCAAACTTATGTTTGCTCTTCTCTATGCTTCTTTGTTCAGTCCAAGCTCCCGTATCAGGGAGGAGAATGAACAAGTTCCCTTGTCCTTATTGTCCTATACTGCCGTATACGTCAGAGACTTACGTCCAGAGACACATCAAGAAATCCCACCCTGAGAAGTTTGACCCCAGTGTGATACTGAATATTCTCTGCTGCTCCCATTGTGGGAAGAGGTTCAGTCATTTAGGACACCTCAAGAAGCACCAGCTGATTCACATTGGGGAGGGGCCCTACCAGTGCTCCCAATGTGGGAAGAGCTTCAGTCATGTAGGGCCTCTAAAGGAACACGAGCAGACTCACACTGGAGTGAAGCCGTACCAGTGCTCCCAATGTGAGAAGAGTTTCAGTTATTTACGTTACCTAAAGATCCACCAACGGAATCACACAGGGGAGAGGCCCTACCAGTGTTCTGAGTGTGGGAAGAGCTTCAGTCATGTCGCAAACCTTAAGAATCACCAGCGGATTCACACAGGAGAGAAGCCCTACCACTGCTCCCAGTGTGGGAAGAGCTTTGGTCAATTAGGAGCCCTAAAGAAGCACCAGCCAATTCACACAGGGGAAAGACCCTACCAGTGCTTGCAGTGTGGGAAGACCTTTGGTCAGTTAGGAAACCTAAAGTACCACCAGCGGATTCACACGGGGGAGAGGCCCTACCAATGCTCCCAGTGTGGGAAGAGCTTCAGTCATGTAGGAAGCCTAAAGAATCACCAGCGGATTCACACAGGGGAGAGGCCCTACCAATGCTCCCAGTGTGGGAAGAGCTTCACTCAAGCAGGAGTCCTAAAGAAGCACCTGCGGATTCACACAGGGGAGAGGCCCTACCAGTGCTCCCAGTGTGGGAAGAGCTTCAGTCATTTAAGAGCCCTAAAGGTGCATGAGCACACACACACTGGGGTGAAGCCATACCACTGCTCCCAGTGTGAGAAGACCTTCAGTGCTTTAGAGAAACTAAAGAAGCACCTGCGGATTCACACAGGGGAGAGACCTTACCAGTGCTCCCAGTGTGGGAAGAGCTTCATTCATTTAGGGAATCTAAAGGACCACCAGCGGATTCACACAGGGGAGAGGCCCTACCAGTGCTCCCAGTGTGGGAAGAGCTTCAGTCATTTAACAAACCTAAAGAAGCACCAGCGGATTCACACAGGAGAGAGGCCTTTCCAGTGCTCTCAGTGTGGGAACAGTTTCAGTGCTTTAGGAAAACTAACGGAACATCAGCGGATTCACACTGGGGAGAGGCCCTACCAGTGTTCCTATTGTAAGAAGAATTTCAGTCAAGTAGGAACTCTCAAAATTCACCTGCGGATTCACACAGGGGAGAGGCCCTACCAGTGCTCCCAGTGTGGAAAGAAGTTCACTCAAGTAGGGACCCTAACAAAGCACCTGCGGATTCACACAGGGAGAGGCCTTACCAGTGCTTCCAGTGTTGGATGAGCTTCAGTTACTGAGGAGAACTAAAGTGACATGCACTGACTCAGGGGAAGCAGTGATAGTGTGATTAATGAACATTTTGCTGTATAACAGGATTGTGTGTAGGCTGTAGTCACAGACAGTGGCTTGTATCTCCTGAGCTTGACTGATGTTTCTTGTGGAACTGATCCTGTCCAACCACTGTGAGGGATTGCTGGAAGTGGGTAGCTGATAGCAGGGTTACTCAGCTGGGTTTGACCTTCAGCAACCACACTATTCCTTGGTCAGAAAAATCACGAACCTGATTTACAATAAAAGTTGTTCACCTGGAGACAGGGTGGAGTGCTTTTTGAGTTCTTTGGGTACACGTACATACAGTGTTGATAACGCTGCCGTGGTCCATGCTGCTCCTAATGGCCAAAGTTTAGGTGCTGACTGGGAAGGAACTCAACAACAAACATGGAGCCTTAAATACTGCCCCCCCTACAGTCCTGCAGGAATACCTCATCCCTGAGTAGGAAGCACTCTGGGACTCGTACAGATGGGCCTCACAGAGATCTTCCCTTTTAGCTTTTAAAGGCAGACTGACCAGGTTCCTCATGTCCTTTATTAGCTGGTGCAGTTCATTGTTTAATATTCTCATGTACGGTTTGTTTCTAGTTTAGGTTAAGATGTAGTTTAAGTTTGAGTTCTCACAGACAATCCAAAGGAAAGGGACGCATTTATTTTGTAGTGATAGTAATAGGATGGGTGATTACAAATTGGTCACTTCCTGCACAGCAGAACCCCCGAATCATAAATATGGACGAACAGATTAATGAATATTAAAATGTTCACCAATTTGCAAGCATTTCAATTTTGTTTCAGATATTTTTTATTCTAATGCTTATGGGATAGTATTTTGAAGAAAAGTTTTTGGGCTTTTTCATTGGCCAGTTTATGAACACGTTTGGAAATCTGCAAAACATCTGCTCATAAATGATTCAAAGTTTTTGTCACGTGTGCAGTTGCACTTTTGTGCAACGTTAGATGCAAAATCATTCTACAATATTGCTGTTAAGTGCAAATGGAGTATAAGTGGCGTAGTTATCAGAATTTAAGACCAGAAGGATGATGATGATTAAGCAGCGTTGAGAGTTCATATGACCTGAGGGAAACGACTTCTGCTCTGCCTCTCAGTCCTGGCCTTAATGCAGCCTCTGGAAATGTCTGTGGCTAAGGTGTGATGTGACTGCAATTACCTGTTTTCTCCTGCATCTGTTTTACCCTTGTGCAGCATAGGGCACAAAGCAGGGGTGGCAGTCCATCACACGTCATACACACACAACCACACAGCTAGGCACTTTAGGTCATCATGGGGGAGACCATGCAGCAGTGTGAAATAATGGGTAATTTCATTCTCTTTATGTATTTTAACAAATCCAAATTTCAGAAATCACAATATTTTGGTTTATTTCTTTTCAGAACATTTATTTATTGCATATATAACTTCAACGAAGTACAAACTTTTGTTCATTATATCATCTGGCTCAATTCTTTGCACAATATTGACAGTATTTTTAGGTTTAAATTTGAAAAAAAGTGACCGGTTTCAACAAGTGTAAAGAGGCCCAGTTAGTAATGGTAAAATACTTGGAGTTATACAGTTGGGGTTGATTTTTATTAATACTTGATATGAAAAATTAAAATCACTTTTTGACCTGTGCTATTCAATGGCATCTGCCAGAAAACATATTCGGTAGAAATAGGCGTGGCCAAGTACCGGAGCAGGGGGCGTAGTGTCATGGCGTGAACGTATTACGCATTACGTCATTATGGTCGTTACGTCAGCGTGAAGTTCTGCTCGGCAGTGGAATAGCAGGAAGGAACGCAAGGTTATGGATGGGCGATACCACTGATTTTCTTTTTGATTCGATACAAGGTAATGTCCAGGTTGGTATCCCGATGGCAATATTCCGTGTCGGTTTAAACTTTTTTGGGGCCCTAAGTAAAATTATTATAGCGGGAGGATTAAGTTTCGGATGGTAGCGAATAAAATCTGAACCGGGCACTAAAGAGCTCTCTCACGTATTCCCCGCTCAGTACGCCACTACATAGTATTTATCACATTTGAACTTTACTACATATGTATTGGTTATTTTATACATATTTGTACATATTATTAACATGTTACGTTTTGTCTTGTACCTTTACACCATTCAGAGAATTGCAAATTCAATCTCGTAGTGCTGACATGTACAGCAATAACAATAAAGAATTGAATTGAACTGAAATTTTCCGAGTGGGTTAGGGGAGGAGAGGGGATGCCGCTGGCCCCCTAAAAGTACCCTGTCCCCCTCCACCCCTTATGGGCGCCCCTGCCTGGTTATAGTGTATATTCTGGGGGGTGTTCCAAAAAGCGACTTAGGGTTTAAACTTTCACTTGAATCTTTGATATATTGTGAATTGTTCTTTGATTAATTGGTTTAATCTGGCTGCAGACGACATAAGTATGTGAAATATGGTAAGCCATTGTGTTAGTCAATGATGTAAAAAATATACGTTTTTTTTAATTTTTTTTTTTTTTTACATTTCTTTAAAAATGCCATGTCCAGAATTATTCACACCCCATGAAATTGCGCTCATTTGTTGAGAAAATGCAAGCTTCTGTACTCTTCCAAATGGTCCTGGTAATTACTACCATGTTTTAGAGCATTATAATCAACTCTAAAATGAGCATAGCTGAGGCATGAGTTCTCTAGTCGGTTACTAGTCAACTGCAAGTCATGGAAAAACCAAAGAGCTTGGCGAGGACCTCCGGTTGTGCCTTGTGGCAGCTCACAAAATGAGGGAAAGGGCCATGAAGCTACATCCAAGTGTTCTCAAGTGCCAGTGGCCACAGTACAAAGCATGATCAAAAAGTATAAGGAGCCCCACACTGTGGTAGGAAGCAGAAAGTAACCCCTGTGTTATCAAGAAGAATCCAAGGATCACCACCAAGGCCATCCTGATTCATCTGAGTAATTATGGTACCAACATCCTAAGGCAAACACTCCAGTAGACTAGGGATGAAACAGTTACTGGCTTCATGATAAACCGTGGTAAATTTTCAGATGGTTAGTACAGTATTACGATTTCAAATTTTAATTACCGTTAACATTGTGATTGATTATCATGCTTTGAAGAACATACTGTAATGTGTGGTGGACTGACGCAATGCAGCAGTAGTGAGAAATTAGAAGTTTTGTTTTTAAGGGGAAACAACAGCCTTTTATTAAGCCCTTTAAAAGGACTAACACAGGCATGAAACAACCACCAAACACACAGCTGGGAAACAGGGAAGTCCGACACCGGACTATAGCACGCACACATGGTGGGTAGTTTACACAACAACCAGACCCACACAAGGACTGGGCAGGGTTCACACAAGACACAGGCAAGGACACCTACTGTATGACAATTGGGAACACAATGTGTATTAATAATTACACAAACAGGGTATTTCCAATTTTCCCAGCATGCTCCTGAGCTGTCACTGGTATCTGTCATATGCAGAGTCATCTCACCAGTGCTACATACTGTGCAGCATTACCCAAAATTAGCAACAATCTCCCAGACACAGGTGTGCAGGTGAAGCATGTAACATGGGTTTGTTTTGTGACGAAAGCATGGTGGTAGGAGGTGACAACGCTCAGGAAATTTTTCAGCTGTGTAGAGGACTAGGTCAGAGGTGTGCTCCATTTTGGCTTTTATAAGACTGCAGAAAGAAAACTCATTGAAGATGGCCACTTTATCGGCTGAACATGCAGAAAAGAACATATCTGCACAGGGAGGCAACACATCTAATCTTATAAGTCATCTTCATGACCGCCACTCTGCTTTTTAGGGAATGCAAGGTAAGTTCACTTTTAGCTCAATGCATGATGTTGGGACTTTGGAATGGGGGGAAATGTTATAGTTTGTCTGTCTAACTTGGTAATAGCTTGTCAAAAATGAAAATTGAGTCTTTCAGTCTTATCTACTCTTGTAAAAACATTGTGTGCTGTCAGTGGTGTAATGGAGCTGGCAATTTTGCCTGTGTGCTATTAAGAATGAATTCTGTTTACGTTTCTATTTGCATATTCTTGAAATGGAACACTGTTTAAACAAATTTAATTCCTTTATCTGTATAAAGTATTAGGGTTATTGTTTTATTATATTTGCTACATTATTATTTTTTTAATGTTTAAACTGTATAGTACTGCTAATTTTAGTGGTGGTTTTCAATATAAAACTTGGTGAAATGATTTCAGTTTGTGTATCGGTACTTTTTGAACATTTTCAACCCATTTTAACAACACTGTGATAATACTGATAATGTGATAATTTTGGTCACGATAATCGTGATATTAAATTTTCATACCATTTCATCTCTACAGTGGACACTGCATAAGGCTGATCTCCATGGATGCCGAACAAGGGAGAGCTCCATTTCTCCAAGACAGAGACACAAAAGCTTGCATAGCCTTTTCAAAAGGTCCCCTGGACAAAGGAGAAAGCTTCTGGTCATCGATTCTGTGGTTTGATGAGATGGAAATTGAATTGTTTGGACACAGAGACGTGGCTTTCTTTCAGGCATGATGGTGGGAATATAATGCTTTTGGGGTGTTTTTCAGCAAATGGGCCAGGCAGCTTTATCAAAGTAAATTATGAAAAAATAAGGTTACATTAAGATCAGGCAGTCTGCAGGTAAACCTGGCCTTGGACACCAGCCGAAGTGGTCAAGAAATGGTTAACAGAAAACATCAACATTTTGAAGTGGCCCAGCCAGAGTTCGAATCTGAATCCCACTGAGAATCTGTGGAGGGAACTGAAGACCAGAGTGAAAGCAAGGAAACCTTCCAACCTCAAAGATTGGAGATATTTGCAAAAGGCCCCAAAATATAAGTTGGAGACATGCAAAAAGCTTGTTAGGAATTATAAGACCTGTTTGTTTGTTATGAGGGTAAATAAAGGCTTTGCCATTGATTTATTGAGAAAGGGTATGAGTAATTTTGAACGTGGCATTTTTTGTAAAAACTATTTCAATGTTTATTTTATATAATTTTTTTGCATTTATATATCTAGCACAATGTCTTACTATCCTTTGTCAAATGCTTATGTCTTTTCCAGCCATAAGACACCGATTAGTCAAGTAAAAATCCAATTCAGTTGGAAGTTGCATGTTTTTGGAGAGTGAATAGAAACCAAAAGATCTGATGTAAATGTATGTGTACAATGTACATGGGGACAACATGCAAACTCCACACAAGTGGTGGTGTGTGGTGATGGTGCTAAACCTCTGTGCCTGTGACTTGAAGATTGCTGGTTCAAGCCTTTGCCTCAGCAGAAGAGTTATATACGTGTCTATATGCCCATGAGCAAGGCCCTTAATCTTCAGCTGCAGGGGTGCTGCAGGCTGGCTGACCCTGTGCTGTGCCCCAAAGCTTGCTCTCACCTGTATATGTGTCTTGGTGTTTCATGGATAGCAAGACAGGCAAAGAGAAGTATTCAAATATACTTGTGTAAATTGCAAATAAATTATTATTTCTAGAACAGAAATTGATCAGGTTTATGCTACTAATTCAGGATTGTACACTAAACCCACTTTCTGGAATACCCTCCTGCTCCCTGTAATAATATTAATATTTAAATTACCAGATAAAAAAAATCAGTGCTTTAATGTTAGAATTGATTCTCAAAATGAGACAGTCACATCAAAAGAATCAATATCTCAGTATCATTCCACACAGCCTTTGCGAGTATAATGCAGCAGTAGTGCCTGCAGAAAAATTTGAGTGGTATGACCATCAGGGGGCAGTTAAATTTGAGGAGGTGGCCAGGATGGGTCTGTTTCTGAAGGCTAACAGCTGAAAGAGAAAAAGGAGAGAATTTAACATTATATCAGTAATCCGCTACTCAGCATGCTGCCAGAGGGAAGGGGATCCATGTCAGCAGATCGATCGGTCAGATTTACTGATGTGGGTGGCATCATGGATGATCCCTTAGATCTAACTCCTATAGGGCAGCTTCATCGGCAGCCAGTTTGAACATTACATTAAAGCTTCCATTGTTACTATGGATTTGTTATTGTTTGATTCCCCGAATAGGAATGCATAAAGTTTTGGGGTCAATCAGCCACCCATGGACTCTTATCCCTTTAGTAACTCAGAAAGTATGTGACAGGTCTTTTTCTAGCTTCACAGAGATGTTGTATGGTTGAAGATCTGGCCATATTTTGCATCAAATCAGATCAAAACTGAAGCAGTGTCATTTAGTAGTGGCACATGAGAAGACGCATCTATACTAGTGAACCTGATCACATTGACATGCAAGATTTTTTAGGGGGGCGGGGAGGGTGTGTGGGAGGGGTTGAGATAGTAGAAGTTTGGAGTGTCTGCGTTTTGACGTGTGTAAGTCAAACTAAGTTTTCGTTTTTTAGCTGCATCCAGGACCACAGCCAGAGTAAATGAAAAGCATTTACTAACTGAGCAGCGTGAACGTGAACCGTGGGCTTCTCAGCAAAGCCAGGGAACGACTGGCTGCACTAGAACCCCAAGCTGGTAAGTTCAGCTTTAGTTTTGTT
>JAODJT010000117.1:31150399-31162896 GCA_026776745.1 Genyomyrus donnyi
ATGAACTACATAGGAAAACAACTGACTGAACATCCTCCAACAGTAGTGATTCCATATTTTTTGCCAGGGGTTGTAGCTCTGATTTAAAGGAACCCAAGATTTTAGCTTGCATTTCATTAACAAGAAGACTATTCCATACTCTAACTACTCACTGTGTAAAGGAGTGCTTTCTGAAATCCGATTTAAAATGTTCTCCCACTAATTTCCATCTATGGCCAAGAATACTTGTATTTGAACTAATTTTAAAGTAACTATTTGGTTGAACAGCATCCAGACCTGTTAGAATCTTATATACCTGGATCATGTCCCCCCTTGGTCTCCTTTGCTCGAGGCTAAACAGATTCAGCTCAGCGAGGAATTGTATAATCGTAGCATCCCCTCCCTTGACTTAAACTCCACACACCTAGAGATAGAACCCAACATTCTATTAGCCTTTTTTATTGCTTCTCCACACTGGCAAGAGTGGGACATGGAAGCATCAACATACACACCAAGGTCTTTCTTATAATCAGCTACCTTTATTTCAGTGGAACCCAGAAAATATCTGTACTTTATATTTCTGCTCCCTGCATGGATTACCTTACATTTATCTATGTTAAAATTCATCTGCCAGGTATCAGCCCAGTCACTAATTAAGTCATGATTCTGCTGTAGCCTCTGTGTCGCTAGTTCAGTATCTGCTACACCACCTAACTTGGTGTCGTCTGCAGGTTTAACCAGTTTACTGTATATATTGGTGTCAATATCATTAATGCAAATTAGGAACAATTGTGGTCCTAAAATTTAACCCTGCGGTACCCCACTATAAACACAGGTCCACTGAGACATTTTGCTTCTAATACCCATTGCTTCCTGTCTGTTAACCAGTTTTCAATCCAAGCTGCTACAGTTCCTAAAATCCCTGCTGCTTCGAGGTTAAGCAGGAGCTGTTTGTGGGGGACAACTTCAAAGGCCTTCTGGAAATCTAAGTAGATCACATCATAGGCCTTTTTGAGATCAATTTCTCCTATAGCTTCCTCAAAGAAGTCAACTAGATTAATTAAACAGATCTACCTCTCCTAAATCCATGTTAATTATCTCTCAGAATGTTATTTGAATCCAGGTAATCTACCATTTTCCCTTGGATTACAGCTTCCATTACTTTTCCTGTTATGCAAGTTAAACTAATTGGCACATGATGAAATGCTGCTGTAGCAGAGGCTGGTCCAGGCTGCTGGAAGCCCCTCTCTGAATCAGGGGGGTTTGCAGGCTGGATGGGTTATGCTCAGAGTCCTGCAGGGGTATCTGAGTGGGAACAGGTAGGGAGTAGACATGTTTATTATTGGTCAAACTGGGCAGTGAGGGTAAAGCCCTGGAAAATATCAACAGTAATAATAAGCAGGCGAGGCCTTAACTACTGCCCCCCCTCCCCCCCCCACACACAGCCTGTCCCTGTTCTTCATGTCCTTCATTGACTGTAGCTCACCATTCCATGTTCTCATGCACAGTTTGTTTCCAGTTTTGGTTGAGGTGTAATGTAATTTTTTTTTAGTTTATTTGAGTTCTCACAGAAGATCCAAAAAAGGGCAGTAATTTGAAAGGTAATTGCAAGAACTTCCTGACCAGCAGCACCCCCTGAATTATAAATATATTAATGAATGATCAAATGAATGAATAATAAAATTTTCAGCCATTTGCAAGCATTTTGATTTGTTTCAGATATTTCTGATGTAAATGCTTTTGGGATACTCTTTTGAAGAAATGGATTTGGATTTTATTGGTCAATTTTTGCCCACGTTTGGGAATCTGCAAAATATCTCATGTTTTGAGATTCCATGCCACCTGTCTATTAGGACGTTACTGACCGAATGACAGGTGGGGGCTGTGTCAGTTTGGTGTGGAGGAATTCCTGGGTGGTGATGTTAAAGGCCAAGCTGAAGTCCTGTTATGCGAGATTTTTTGGGAATTGGTGTAATGGTGGAATGTTTGAAACAGGAGAGAACTTGGCACAATTCTAGTGATCTGCTGAAGATCTGAGTGGAGAATGGAGCCAGTTGATCAGAGGGTGGCTGCAGCCAATCCCAGGCAGCGTAGCACAAAGCAGGGGTGCCAGTCTACACAACCACACAGTGTGGGCTCTTTAGGGATCTGAAACTGGGTTTTTAAATTGCAGGTGAAATCCTGTGCAACATGGGGAAGACCATACACCAGTGTTGTCAATCAAATGTTGCTGAAACAATGGGTAATTTAATTAACCTTTTTATATATATTTACAAATGCAAATTTCAGAAATCATAATATTTAGTTTGTTTCTTTTCAGAACATTTATAAATTAATAATTTAAACAAAATACAAGTTTTTGTTCATCATTATACCCTCTGGCTCAGTTCTTTGCACAATATTGAAAAGCTTTCTAGGTTTAATAAAAACGTGACCAGTTTTAATAAATGTATGCTTTTACTGAAATGCGGAACCGTAAAGAGGCCACGTTACTAATGGTAATAATATGTGTTATTAAAGTTGGGATTGATTTGATTGATTCCTTTTTGACATGAGCAATTCGACGCCGTCGGCCAGTGAGGGGGCGTGGCCAAGCACATGAGCAGCAAGTATTGCGTCATGGCGTTAAGCGTACTACGCAATGCGTCGTTATGCTCGTTACGTCTCAGCGTGAAGTTCTGTTCGCCAGTGGAGTAGCCGGAAAGAGTATGTGGAATGAAAGGTGAGTATTACAGATAGGCGATACCACTAATTTCCTTTTTTGATTCGATACCAAATAATATAAAGGTTGGTTTCCCGATGCCGGTATTCCGTGTCTGTTCAAACCTTTTTGGCACCTTAAGGAAAAATTAGTATAGCTGTCTTACCATCTATTCTCACATGCTTCTGTCTTTTCTAACAAGAAGAAACCTGTTAGTCAATTAAAATTTCACTGTAAATATTTGGCATGGGTATGAATAATTTTGGGCTCTAATTATTATATCTAGAAACACTGATTATGACTTCGGGGATTGAGTTTACTCAAATTTGAGTATGTTAACTGAAGCGTGATTTCATGAATCAACAAAAATCGAGCAGCCGATGGTTGAAAAAGAACTCGTAATGGAAACAGATGCCAAAAAGTGTACAGCCGTGATTGCCGTGGTTGGAACTGCACAAGTCGATTATAAATTTATTTTAAAGAAAAAGGAAACACTGCAGCAAAGGAGAGAGATTGCATGGCAAAACTGCAAAACTAAAGACGCGTAGCTACTCTATTTTATTTAAAGTTCATCAGACTGATGTGGTCGGAAACAGTGTCCAATATAGCGGATAGAATATTTCACATGAATAGTTCAGTATAAGTACATTGTGCTGTATATGTCTGCACTCTTATTTTTTTTACAGTATAACTTTCCTTATTTGTGACATATTTTATTGAAGCTTCGCAAAGAAGGTCCATACAGACAATCACGGTAACAGCGGTGACACTACGCCCACTAGCGGTGCCCATGTGACACATACATCACATCTCTTCGTCATTTAATGTCATTGTCACTTCAAACATGAACGTGATGCTGCAACATAACTCTCTTTTCCTACTTTTTAAGTATTAACCTTCAACATAATGCAGCATAAAGCTTGGCATACAATCTCTTATTGCGAAGTCTTCCAGCAGTTCCGAAACACTGTTTCTACTGTATTAAATGCCTTGAGCAAACTGGTGCTTTAATAATGCAAAATGGGTAATGCTTACCAGTCTCTCAGTGTGGTGTGCTGGTTACCTCTGATGTTCCATGTGGAGACTCTGCACTCACTGGATCAGCAGATGGATGAGTAGCAGGTTCAGGTATTGTGTTCTCCAACAAAGACAGATCTTCAGAAATGAGAAGACTCTGTTTCCCTCTGTCGTGGAGCATCCATCTCAACTTGTTGGGGCAGCATCTGGTCAGCATGGTGTCTCCAGTGAGTTCGCTGTGCTGTGACCCCGAAGCTTTGCTCCTAACAGTGTATGTGTCTTTGTGTCTCAGGGTAGGCAGAGAGTAGAATTTCGGTGTTGTATGGCCCAACAGTAACATGACTGTGGAGAACCCCATAGCTGCTGATGGCAGCACAGATAGTTACATTTCCACCAAGGGGCCAGGCAATTCAATAATGGCACGTTGACCTATGAGGTTGCGATATCATCTTCTCCTTTTTGCTAGACTGAATCCAGCTTCATCCACGAAGATGTATTCATGAGGCCGAACCATTGAGTCAAGCTCAAAGATTCTCTGTACACAGTGAAAACAAACTTCATTTAGTTCTGTAAATGACACAGTATGATGTATACATGTGCTGCTTCCCAGACAATACAGTATACATTCTAGTACTTAGTTTACTGTAAAAGTTTACTTACTTGCACATATTGACATTGTTGCTCTTTCACTCTCTCACAGTTTCGCTCGAATGGAACCCGATAAACTTCATCCTTATCTTGTTGCGTTACAGGACACGGTCAATTGTTGACAGACTCACACTATTTATTCCCTCAAAATGTATGCTGTCTTCTATAATCCGCTGCTGTATTTCATGTAGTCGAATTGCATTATTTTGACGGACCATCTCCACAGTGTCTCCTGGTGTGAGAACATGCGTGTTCTTCCACCCTCATGTGGCCGTCTTTCAATTCTAAAAAAAAAAAACCCCATTTAGTTAGACGTGTATATTTTACACACACACATATACACATATACATATATTTATATTGTATGTGAATAATACATATATTTACTGAATTATATATATATATATAATATATATATATTATATATTATATATATATTATTCAGTAAATGTTTTCAAACACTAGTACCATAGAGAACTTATTTTTCATTGCCGTTGCCATTTGCACTCATTCCATTTGCATTTGACTAGGCTTATATGCTGTTTGCTAATTGGGTTCACTGATTGGACACATGCGTTTTCAATTTTGAGTGGTAGTGTGTCAATGATGAAAACAGTGTGTTAGTTGTGTTTAACTTCTGTAGCCTGTGTGCACCATTCTGGGTACAAGTGCACTACACTGCTGAATGTGTTTTGTGTTTAGAGTTTGGGTAAATGGGAGATTCAGATTTGCAAATTGTGTCCTAACCAGATGAATAGTGTTTAAGATTTTGACAACTGTGGGATTTATTTGATGAAAGAGTTTTGGTAGTTGACAGTTTAGTTTTTACAATGGGATTTAGTGTTTGAGCAATTCAGAAAAACTGTAATAAAGATCTTTTAGGATGGTGAGGAGAGCATGTAGGGGGGCTAGAATTAGTAGAGACTGGGAGTGTGGGAGGAGTAGGGATTATATGGAGGAGGGGTGATGATGCCATCCAGGGAATAGACCAACACTGTTGTCATTCCCACAGTATCTACTTTGTCATTGTTTTAGAGATGCAGGTTTGTTTAATGCATTGGAGGAGTAATATCTAGCTTGATTGTATTTAGTTTGGTATGCATGTCAAATCAAGTTTTCATTTTTTAGCTGTATCTAGGACCACAGCAAGAGGAGATGAAAAGCATTTACTAACAGAGTAGCGTGAACGTGACCTGAGGGTTTCTCACCTAAACCAAGGAAAGGCTGGCCACACTTGAACCCCAAGCAGGTAATTTAACTTTAGTTTTGTTATTTCAGGTCAGGCCATGGAAATGAAGTAGAATATTGAATTGAACTAAGAATTTCAACTAAAAATATTTCAATTGTAATGTTATTGGTAATCAGTGCAAAAATATAAAGCTTATTTATTTGAAAGTTTATAATTCAGTCACCGGAATGCAGTTCATTTAATTTCACCTCAAAGTAAATGTCAAGAGAGTAAATTCAGTCAGAAGCATCTTCGTAATTCCAGAGGTGACATTCAGTCCTCTTATTTTTGCTTTACAGATATGCTGCCAAAATTTCAGTGGTTTAAAATGCAGTCCAGTTTTCAGCCATCTACATCCGGGACTAGCAGGATGACTAATTGAGTGCCGATAGAGATGTCTAGATCCACTGATCCAGAGTCAACAGCGAGTATGCGATAAGCGCAGGTTATGTTGCACCAATTGACAGAACAGTAGATTTACCATTAACTGCGTTTTTATTCAAATAGTGTAATTATTTTTTTGCATTAATAACTTCTGTTGTTAATTTACTTCCATATGAGAGTTCCATGCCTGATTCAGCAGATGCAGCGTCTGTATCATGATTCTGGTAAAGGAACAGGTTCAAACCATGTCCTTCTTTCCCTTTCTGCTCACGGACGTCCCCCTGCAGGGCTGTGGCCAGCTGCAGCATGGACCAGAAACCTCCCCAGCTAAGTGTGGCAGATGTGAAGGAGGAAGCGCAGGACGTCCTCATATCGGATGTGGACGGGGCCGGGCACAGCAGCCCTGACGAGGTGAAATGGAGCGCTGCTGGTGTGGGGCCCAGCTGCCTTCTGCACTCACAGGTTGCTCGCCTTGCTTGTTAGTATCCAGGCAACTGCATGAACCTTGACCTTTCTGAAGTCATCTGGGATTTTAAACAGTCTCTGTGTGTCCTGTCTTCAGCCATGTAACTATGACAGTGAATCTGCATCTAAACACCTTCACAGGCCTGCTGTCATGTCACCTGTGCTTTTACCCTGTAGTACCTTCAGCAGTGAGCTGCTTAGATGGATTAGGAGTGGAGAGAGAGCAGCAGCTTGAGGGCAGCTTGTGTTCAGTATCAGTCAGGAAAAATGTGTCCTGTATGATACCTGGTAAAGACATTGGTAGATCTGGCCCTGCTTCTTTGTGTGATGTTGCTTTCAATCACATAGACCAGATTAACTCTTTAAAGATGAATTTTATTCACTCTGTTCTCTTTTCCTCAGAAAGCAGAGAGTTCAGTGTGTCCCATCTTTAATGGGGAGGTGAAAGAAGAAACAGTGTTTCAGGACGTGACTGAGGAGAAGGTGACTGTCCCTCCTCATGTGGATGATATTGAAGGGAGACGAAGAACGAGAAGAGGGAGTGTCAGATCTCCTAACCCAGGTGACGACAGAAAAATCTTCCAGCTTCCAGAATATTCTACCTGGTGCATCACACAGATGTCTAGTGTTGTCTGCAATCTATGTTACTGAATTCTTGCTCTATTAGACTCCACTGCCATGGACTTTATTTCTCCTGAATCCATCACTTTTGTTCCCATTACCCATTTCCAAACTTATATTTACTCTTCTCCATGCCTCTTTATTCAGTTCAAGCTCTTCTACCAGGGAGGAGAATGAAGAAGTTCCCCTGTTCTCACTGTCCAGTACTGTGCTATACGTCAGAAACTTACCTCCAGAGACACATGAGGAAATCGCATCCTGAGGAGTTTGGCCCTGGTGTGATACTGAAAGGTCACTGCTGCTCTCATTGTGGAAAGAGTTTCAGTCATTTAGGAAACCTAAAGAAGCATGAGCGGATTCACACAGGGGAGAAACCTTACCAGTGCTCCCACTGCAAGAAGAGCTTCAGTCAAGAAGGAGCCCTGAAGATCCACCAGCGGATTCACACAGGGGAAAAACCCTACCATTGCTCTGAGTGTGGGAAGAGCTTCAGTTATTTAGGGGACCTAAAGAAGCACCAGCGGATTCACACAGGGGAAAAGCCCTACCAGTGCTCCCACTGCAAGAAGAGCTTCAGTCAAGTAGGAGCCCTAAAAGCACATGAGCGGATTCACACTGGGGATAAGCCGTACCAGTGCTCCCAGTGTGAGAAGAGCTTCAGTCAAGTAGGAACCCTAAATATCCACCAGCGTATTCACACAGGGGAGAGGCCCTACCAGTGCTCTCAGTGTGGGAAGAGCTTTAGTAAAGTAGGAGCCTTAAATATCCACCAGCGTATTCACACAGGGGAGAGACCCTACCAGTGCTCCCAGTGTGGGAAGAGCTTCAGTCATTTAGGAGCCCTAAACATCCACCAGCGGATTCACACGGGGGAGAGGCCCTACCAGTGCTCCCACTGTGGGAAGAGCTTCAGTCAAGTAGGATCCCTAAAGGCCCATGAGCGGACTCACACTGGGGAGAAGCCGTACCAGTGCTCACAGTGTGAAAAAAGCTTCAGTCAAGTAGGAGCCCTAAATATCCACCAGCGGATTCACACAGGGGAGAGGCCCTACCAGTGCTCCCAGTGTGGGAAGAACTTCAGTTATGTAGGACACCTAAAGAAGCACCAGCGGATTCACACAGGAGAAAGGCCTTATCAGTGTTCTCAGTGTGGGAAGAGCTTCAATTATTCAGGAGACCTAAAGAAGCACCAGCAATTTCACACTGGAGAGATGCCCTACCAGTGCTCCCAGTGTCAGAAGAGCTTCAATCAAGTAGGAGCCCTAAAGATCCACAAGCAGATTCACGTACGGGAGAGGCCCTACCAGTGCTTCCAGTGTGGGAAGAGCTTCAGTTATTTAGGAGACCTAAAGAAGCACCAGCGGATTCACACTGGAGAGAGGCCGTACCAGTGCTCCCACTGTAAGAATACCTTCAGGCAAGTAGGAGCCCTAAAGGCACATGAGCGTACTCACACTGGGGATAAGCCGTATCAGTGCTCCCAGTGTGAGAAGAGCTTTAGTCAGGTAGGAACCCTCAATATCCACCAGCGGATTCACACAGGTGAGAGGCCCTACCAGTGCTCCCACTGTGAGAAGAGCTTCAGTCAGGTAGGAGCCCTAAATATCCACCTGCGGACTCACACAGGGGAGAAGCCCTACCAGTGCTCCCAGTGTGGGAAGAGTTTCATTCATTTAGGAGCCTTAAAAATTCACCAGCAGATTCATACAAGGGAGAGGCCCTACCAGTGTTCCCACTGTGGAAAGAGCTTCAGTAAAGCAGAAACACTAAAGGCACATGAGCGGACTCACACTGTGGAGAAGCCATACTAGTGCTCCTGGTGTGGGAGGAGCTTGTTTCATAGAAACCCAAACAAACATTCACACAGGAGAAAAGCCATACCACTGCTACAATTGTCCAAAGACTTTTATTAAATTAAGACATCTTAAGACACACCGACAAACTAACACAGGTGAATGACTCTGCCTGTGTTTCAGGTTGTGGGAAGCTGCTCTACATGTGCGTGAAGTGAAAGCACGCAAGCAGACCATCTAGGGCAACTGCAGGACTCCACCAAAACTCCCTGATGTGATGCAGGCGTGGGAGGAAGTAGCAGTGAGCATGTCCTCAGCTTCTGGCATCATCAGAATGTTTGCACAACACCAGAAATGGTACAATGATGTCCGGAGATGGGAAAACAAAACCTACAATCACTGAGGATCTGATGTCAGCAGAGGACTCCATTGCCTTTACGCTCAGTGCTGAAAGCATTGAGGGATTTGGGAGGCTAGAGGTGGGCGTCCAACATAATGCAATGGTAACAATAAATAAATGTGTATAAACCATGCAGGCTTCTAGCAAAAATCATTTATTTGACATCAAAATCCTGCAACAAAGCCATACAATAATTGAGCCGTAATTGTCATGCAGCTCGCCTGGCTGAAGATCCTGATCCCAGACCCAGTAGGCAGAAACAGGTGGTCGTTGTGGAGGGAGAAGAGATGGTGGAATTATCATTATTCAGATCAAGATGAGCCGACCCAGATCACAGTCCAAAAACATCATCTGGCAGGAGGAGCACCCATCCTGGATACTGCAGCAAGCTCACTTCACCATTCTGGAGAGGGAACTGGGTGGAATAATGTGTTCGGTGTGCAAACTCCCACCTGAGCCACATTGAGATGTTGCTGCGGCCCCTAGTGGACAGTATGGGAAGGATGGCTGAATGAGTTGATCCCCTCGCTCCTGCAACACCTCCTCTAGCCACCCAAACTCCTACATCCACCCAACACAACACAAAGCCCCCAGATGCTCCTGGACTCTCTCTCGGCCAGGGTGCTCCCAGCCTGTGAAGGAAGAAGACCAGTTTAAGACTGTTCATGAATTTGGTGCAATTGGTGTCTTTAACATCATTTTATTCAGTCATGGAATAGCAGGTAAAATCAGTGGGGTTTTAATGGCTGAACCTGATCATTGTAATCTCAAAAAAATATTAATACAGAATATTTTTTAAAAAGTTGTTCAAATTTGTTTTATTTTTATCGAGATTAAAAAAATTCTCACACACATTGTGATTTATAATGTCTAAATAAATGCTATAGTTGGATTTTACTTTTCAATAAAACCATTTCGTTTGCTTGCCGGGCTGCAGATGACACAGGATTCCTGCCAGCTTTTCTCTCCTCGTCTGTGATGCTGTCGGCGTATTTGGCTTCATTTGCATCAGCATCACACCTTTTAAAATCCCGTAATGTGTCCTCATTTATGTCCAAGAGACATCCATCACGTATGACAATGTTATGCAAAACAAAACAAGCCACAAAGGATGCTGCGACCTTCTGAGGGCTGTAATATAAAGTTCCATTTTACTTATCAAGACATCAGAAACACGTTTTCAGCAATCCAAGCATACTTTCTATTAACGCATGTGTTTTTGTGTGTTTTTAGATGAACGATAATTCACACACTGTTGTAGACATGATATATGTTGAAATCAGTCATGTCTTTAATGGATAACCAATGTCCACCATCAGCTCACCCTCCAGATGGGGACCCTCTGGAAGACTGCAGTAATGACAGAGTTGGAGAACATAAAGCAGTCATGTTTTGATCCAGAAAAATTTGTGAATACATGTGTTACCTTACACGTTGCAATGAATTGATTGGCATGTCAGACTAGGCCTGATGAAACTGCGCGTATGGCTGAACTTACATCGGATTGGGCAATGCCTCCAGCTGGACTCAGGGGATGCTGAAATGACCCTCTAGCTAAGAAATATGGCAGTGCAGTGGCTTTCACAGCAATGGGGAGTGCATAGGCCTAGGAAGCATTCGTTTCCAGCTCATCTGCCAGGAAATCATAAATGTCTGTTACAGCCTGGCAGGAGAGGCATAGCTTGCTGCATCTGTCCTCTTCGCTGAGGGACAGGTATGTGGTCTTTGGCCAGTAGACCCTCTGCCCTGGACCCTCATCAGGTACTCCATCTGGCTGTGTGAATTGAGGATATATGGGGAAAAGTCCCGATGTTTAACTGAGGAGTTTGACAATTGATGTTTAGTTCAATTTGCATGGTCTTGTATTGATGTAACAGGAAACTTGACCCGTGTCTGATCCGTGTTCACTGTTTGCTGTGTCTCACCGGACATCCTCAGCCTGACCCATCTTTTTAAACACCTATTTGTATTGCCCTGATTGCTCAAACGCTTAGCCAATTTCCATTCATCATTATCGTGATTAACAAATTCTGATGAATATTATCACTATTATTACGTTTAATATATCTTTCAATAATGATCTTTCAAATTTTAATCTTTTTATGTTTAATCCTTGGCTTGTTTGTGCACATCCCTGTCTGTGTAACAAGCAGTGTGTGGTTCCTGTGCTGTGCACGTGCCTGTGTGGGCGTGTAAATAACAGTGAAATACATGGACTTCAGACCAGCTCTTTGTTGTTCAATAGGACACTCACTTTCCACTTCCTAAAGACAGAAATGCACCAGCGATGCACCAGACTCAACCTCATTTTAAGACCGACACGCCCGCAGACGCTCAGATGGACACAAGCACATTTACTATTTAAACAACGTGGGTGCTGTACAGGAAAATGTCATCTACATCGGACTCATGCTGTAGATCAGGGGTCTCCAACTCCGGTCCTGGAGACCTACTATCCAATAGGTTTTCTGTCCCACTTGGCTTCTGATGAGCCACACCTGCTCCTGGTATTTACCTGAGAACAGGCGTGGCTCATCAGAAGCCGGGTAGGATAGAAAACCTACTGGACGGTAGCTCTCCAGGACCGGAGTTGGAGACCTCTGCTGTAGGCACTCCATTCCTGGTGCTGCTTTGCACCACATGTACGATACGGCCGCTAAAATCACAGACTCACGTAGGGATGATACTTCTTAGTGCTCCCAATGTGAAAAAAAAAACTTTTGTTGGGATAATCACGACCCCAATTCCAGGGGTGGACAGTAACAAAGTACATTTACTTCTGTACTGTTCTTAAGCACATTTTTAAAATATCTGTACTTTACTTCAGTATCAATTTTTTGGAAACGTATGACTTTTACTCTGTTGTGTATTGCACTTGCCTAAATGAGAATTAATTCCCAGAGCCAAGGTTCGAACAAAGATTCCTTTTATTAGTTTTGCAAAACGCTAAACACAGGTAACAATTAAACTAGTGCTCTCTTCTCGGCACCCTGTTATTTTCCGTTTTTTCTGTTGGCGGGCAATCCTATATATCACCCCATTTCAACCAATTACCAACCAGGTCAGAGGTCAACAAATTAACAGTTTTCAATTTAAAAATTACCCCCTTTTTATGTTGTGTGTGTGTACACATACACCACATACTCCTTAACTTGTGCCCAGAGAAAACGTGAATTAATATTGGCAGAGGCGGACATTTCAGGTCCAGAAAGTAAAAATCCAAACCAGGATTTTGTCTCAACCGACCTATTGAGTATTTTG
>JAODJT010000117.1:31173236-31190038 GCA_026776745.1 Genyomyrus donnyi
TTCACATGTCCAGTCTCTCTGATATGCTATTGTTAGCCATTTATCCAGCACCCCTGGGGTAGTTTTCGGCATTAGTGGCCTTGCTGAAGAGCCCAACAATGATATGAATTGAACTGACAACCTTCTGATCACAGGCACATGTCCAATGCTGCAGAGTCACACGCTGCTACATTAGGCAGGACAAGTTTCCAGGTGCTTCAGATCTTCATCCTGATGACCCAGTTAGAGCAGAGCTGAGAGCTCAGAGCCTGATGGTGCAGGACAGATACATCATCTGTATAATGAACAGCTTCAATGCATGTTCAACGTTCCCTTTCTGCTCACGGACGTCCCCCTGCAGGGCTGTGGCCAGCTGCAGCATGAACCAGAAACCTTCCCAGCTAAGTGTGGCAGATGTGAAGGAGGAAGCGCAGGACGTCCTCATATCGGATGTGGACGGGGCCGGGCACAGCAGCCCTGACGAGGTGAAATGGAGCGCTGCTGGTGTGGGGCCCAGCTGCCTTCTGCACTCACAGGTTGCTCGCCTTGCTTGTTAGTATCAAGGAGACTGCATGACCTTTGACCTTTCTTAAGTCATCTGGTAAGGCTATGTGTCCTGCACCATATGGCAAGAAAATGGTATTAAAGATGAAAAAAAGAACTTTCCGAGTTCATAGCATCATCAGTGGAATCAAGGGACCATTGGGTGATGGTTTAAGGCATGGTTTTGCAGTTTGAGATGTTTATATTGATGTTGTACAATTAGCATTGATAGCCAATTTATATTAATAATGATATACAGTAGTTAGGCTTCATCATGAGACACACTGTCAGGAGATCAGGTGTGGAAACGGCTTCTCTGAGTCCTGCCTCCAGCAATGTAACTATGACAGTGAATCTGTATCTAAACACCTTCACAGGCCTGCTGTCATGTCACCTGTGCTTTTACCCTGTAGTACCTTCAGCAGTGAGCTGCTTAGATGGATTAGGAGTGGAGAGAGAGCAGCAGCTTGAGGGCAGCTTGTGTTCAGTATCAGTCAGCAAAAATGTGTCCTGTATGATACCTGGTAAAGACATTGGTAGATCTGGCCCTGCCTCTTTGTGTGATGTTGAAATGTATCACTTTCAGTCCCATAGACCAGATGAACTTTTTACAAAAGAATTTTATTGACTCTGTTCTCTTTTCCTCAGAAAGCAGAGAGTACAGTGTGTCCCATCTTTAATGGGGAGGTGAAAGAAGAAACAGTGTTTCAGGACGTGACTGAGGAGCAGCTGGCTGGGAGTGTCAGACCTCCAAACCCAGGTAACTATAAAAAAAAATCTTGTAGCTTCTGGAAAATTGTTCATGGTCCATTAGGCCTCACTGTCCATGAACCCGATGTTCCGGCAGCCATGTACTGTGATACCCGGCATGGGGTAGTGCTGTCTGTGATACCCGGCGTGGGGTAGTGCTCTCTGCGATACCCGGCGTGGGGTAGTGCCGTCTGCGATACCCGGCGTGGGGTAGTGCTGTCTGCGATACCCGGCGTGGGGTAGTGCTGTAACGTCACGCTTATGAAGTGTGGAACGGATGTTATATTAAAAATATGAATTTTACTAAAACTAAACAAAGACAGGGTCATTATCGTTAATTAAAATGTTTTTATATACTGAAATAGGCTACAAAAAATAAACACTAATGTGAAATATTTTCTGTTACCGTTTTAAAATCCTATTTGAATAAAATAATGGTTTGTCTTTGAGCCTCTGTCATGTAATGCACTTGAACCACAGAAATCGCCAACAGCAGAGTCCTACAACTTCCCTAGAAATAAAATTACCAAAACCTAATACTGAAGTCCTAATATAGAAAACCTAAAATGTATGAAAACTATTGAAACTAAAACTAAACTGGATTTCAAACGAAATATGAAAATAACATAAAACCTAAATTAAAAAATCAAAAATACAATAACACTGATGCAAGGACATACACAGGTATAGGGTGTTAGTTACCAAAAAATTTTATTTTAGATTGCAGCAATCTGGGAGTCTTTATAATCCCGTAGAGAGGAATTGCATAAATGCTGGTTTTTCCGGACTTTCTCAGCCAACCTTTCTTTGAATTCACTAGCTATGTTTGTTTTCAATCTGATCATCTTCTTTCCAACATTCTGCTACTTTTCCCCTGGCCAATGAGCAATCACGTTCCTATGTCATTGAATTCTTGCTCTTAATGTTGGCTGCATACTTCAACCAAAATCAACAGAATCCATGTTGTTTTAGCAACAGAACGATGCATGTGCAGTAATCACTGTGCTTATCACCATTTCAGCACATTGCCTTATGTAGGGCCCTGGAGGCAAACGTTTTTTATTATTTGTTCTGATCCTACCAATTGACTACAATTGGCCACACAAAACATACGGTTTCTTGCATCACTAGTACCCTGAGATGTTCTTCAAGTAAAACCAAAAGGCTTTTCAATCATGAATGCCTTTGAAGGAGGAATTGCTGGACTTGGGCAAAGTTGTCCAATTTTATATGACAGGTCAAGTTGAGATTTTAAAGATGTGCTGATTCATGGGTAAAAATTGCAAATAAGCATATGTTTCTGTGTGCTCTAGTGTTTTGGCATGACAGAATGAACAAGGAGATGGCGTGTTCGATTTAGTTTTGTGCAGTTGTTTGAAATATGCGGCCACCTTTAGTCTCTGCTGCTATGTACTTAATTTTTCCTGAATCCACTTTTGTTCCCATTACTCAGTTCCAAACCTATGTTCCTATGTGTTCTTCTCCATGCCTCATTATTCATTCCAAGTTCTCATGCTGGGGAAGAGAGTGAAAAAATTCCCCTGTTGGCGCTGTCCCATGTCCTACACGTCAGAGACTTACTTCTACAGACACATCAGGAAATCCCACCCTGAGGAGTTTGGCTCCGGTGTGAAACTGAAGGTTCACTGCTGCTCCCAGTGTGGGAAGAGCTTCAGTCATTTAGAAGACCTAAGAAGACACCAGCAGAATCACACAGGGGAGAGGCCCTACCAGTGCTGCCAGTGTGGGAAGAGCTTCAGTCAGTTAGGAAGCCTAAAGGTGCACCAGCGGATTCATACAGGGGAGCGACCCCATCACTGCTCACATTGTGGGAAAAATTTCACTCGGTCAGGCATCTTAAAAAATCATATGCGTACTCATGGAACGGAGAAGTCCTATTATTGTTCCCAGTGTGGGACAAGCTTCGTTTGGTTCAAAGACCTAAAAACACACCAACAAGGTCACTTAATGGAGAAACCCCACCTCTGCTCCCAGTGTGGTTACAGGTTCACATGTGTTGAAGAACTAAAAAAGCACCAGAAAATTCATGGCGAGAAGCTCTTCCAGTGCTCTCAATGTGGGAAGAGCTTCAGTCAAGTAGGAACTCTAAAGGCACATGAGCGGATTCACACAGGAGAGAAACCCTACCAGTGCTCCCATTGTGGGAAGAAATTCAGTCAGTTAGGATCCCTAAAGGTACATGAGCGGATTCACACGGGGGAGAGACCCTACCAGTGCTCCCACTGTGGGAAGAAATTCAGTCAAGTAGGATCCCTAAAGGCGCATGAGCGGATTCACACAGGGGAGAAATCCTACCATTGCTCGCTATGTGGGAAGAGCTTCAGTCAAGTAGGAGCCCTACAGACACACCAGAGAACTCACACAGGGGAGAGACCCTACCACTGCTCACAGTGTAACAAGAGCTTCAGTCAAGTAGGAGCCTTACAGACACACCACAGAACTCACACAGGTGAGCGACCCTACAAGTGCTCTGAGTGTGGGAAGACCTTCATTCAACAAGCACACTTAAAGTCTCACCAACTGACTCATAAAAGAAAGAGACGCTACGTCATGCTCAGAATGGGTAGAGCTTTGGTCAAGTAGGATCCCTAAAGATGCACAAACAGACTCACACAGAAGAGAGGCCCTACCGTTGCTCACAATGTGGGAAGAACTTCAGCTAAGTAGGAGCCCTAAAGACACACCAGAGATCTCACACAGGGGAGAGACCTTGCAAGTGTTCCCAGTATGGAAGAGCTTCACTCAACAAGCACACCTAAAATCTCACCAAAGGACTCCTACAAGAAAGAGACATAGGAGGAGCATAGGTCATTTACGAAAGATAGAAAAACACCAACAAAAACACAAGGAGAGACGCCTAACCACTACGCAGTGAGGAAGGAACTTCACTCAGTCAGATTTAAAGAGACACCGATGTAAGTCAATCTACTCTTCTGGGGCAGTTTTGTAGCCAAAAACTAGTTATCAAGGATAGTTATCAATACACTGCTTGTTAAGTGTTTGAATGGTAGCATTTCCAATATCAGGACATTGTTTGGTTAAAAATTACAGTAAACATTGTACAAAACAGTTAATCAGTAATAATAATAATTATTATTATTGGTGGTGTTGTTTATTTTTCTATTATAATAAAATATTTACTTGGAGGTTCTAGCCAAAGATTTCAAACAGTTTTGGACCCTTCTTGTATCATAACTGGAGAAATGTCAAGTTGTACCCTAAACTCTTCTTTGCCATTAGCAGTGACCATCTCCTGATGCCATATGTGAGTGCTGTTCCCCACAAGGAGCATTAGGTGTGTGTTAGATGACATAACATTACACCCTTTCTTGATTTTATTTTCAGATTTTTTTTCTTCTTCCTTCTGTTGGTTCTGAATTGATTTCGCACATGTACCATCTGTACCATCTGTAGGTACTGTACTCTGTTTCCCTTGTTTTCCCACAGGGTCCTGAGGATACACTGGACACATTCCAGGCTGCACCGAACTTTATTATTGGGATTTTTTTTTAATCATTTGAAATCCATCCTTGATTTCCACACTTGTCACCCTTGTGTCAGTCTATATGGCTCCCACTGATTCTATTAAGATATAAAGGAACACAGTCATGGTAACATAGCATACAGTGAATATGTCATGCAGGTCTTAAAGCATTTACTTTTGGTGTCTTTCAGTGACTGACAATGAGCTGATGCCTTTTGCCACATTTGTATCATAACATCGAGTTTATTTCAGTCTCTTGGAAATCACGAGCGTGCCACAACAGCATGTTTTCCCAGTTTGTACAAAATGAATGTTTGTCTAAAACAAAGCTGGGTTCAGTATCAAACTGTCACTGTCACAAATGTAAGATGTTTTTTAAAATCCATCCTAGCAATGTTTTACATGTTCTTTTATAAAAGTTTCATAAAACAGACAATCACATTTAAATACAAATTCGACAAAATACAAATCTGAATGTTTTACAAAAGGACAGAATAAATCATTATAAAAGAAATGGACGCAGTTCCTTGGACGGACCTCAAAGCTACATGTAAACAGCACAGGCAGTTGTTACGTTTCAGGTTGGTGGGTCTGGCACCTCCCTCATTTACCTGCTTAAGCCAGTGTTTTCCAGTCCAGTCCTCAGGGACCCATAGATAATCCATGCTTGTGGACTGTCTGGTAAGGAGCTGGGAAGGAGCGAAAACATGGACCGTCTGTGGGTCTCTGAGGACTGGGTTGGGAAACATCAGCTTAAGCTACACAAGATACAGTAAAATCACGATTCTAAATTAGAACAGCAGTGCAAAACATTGACGTTTATTCATTACATTTGTAAGAAACACTTGGACATGGTCGGTGTTGCCGTGTAAAGTTGGACGGATGGTCTTGAGAAGTGGGGCTTCCTGCAGCCCTGCTCAATTTTCTTCTGAGTTCTTTGGTCATGTGTACCACTTGATTCTTAGCTCACCGACATCGCCAGTGAAACAGCGAGAACACGGCCCAGAGCACAGCTTTGTCCTTAATGCTTCAGGGCTAAGAGCAGGAGACGAGAGCTTCCTCACGTCGCCCACCTCCTGGTGTTGCTTTTTAAATGCCGTGACATGTCCAAAAAAACAAAACACGCTGTGCTTCATCAAAGTGGAAATCAAATTTGTAAGAGAACAAAGGTGTCTGAGTGTCTAACGAAGGTATTGGACCATCCAGTTTATGTGGCTGATCCAGGTTTGGGCGAAACCTCCCTTTTCAGGTGCCTTTGGTCCCACAATCTCACATACAGGCCTTATCAGAAACAGAATTCATTCAGCACAAACAGCACCACTCAAGCTCTGTCTCACTCCAAGGTATTGCATTTTACAATTATGTATTGCCTTAACAGATCTGGAATCATATATCTTGTAAATCATTATTTAACTTTTCTAACTGCTTCAGCCACGGGTGATGGGCGCTGTATCCTGTCACAGGCACCGCAGGGCATGAGGCTGGGCGTAAACCCAGCCAGTGCATCACAGGGCACCTACTACGCCCCCTATGGAGAAGAGTCTGGCTGCAGAATACTGGGTGACCTCCATTAGGCAGGCCTCCATTGTGGGGCTGGAAATCACATGACCTCCACACCTGGCCTGGACATAACACTACTGAAGAGAACTCAAAAGGTTGAACGTGTGGATAGATGGCACCTAAAGCTACATAGAGGTGAACATTTCACACCAAAATCCTAAATTTAAAATAGACTATTGATGTCCGTTCCCATAGATTTAAATGAGATTAATACCATCCGTTCCTGATGTTGCACTAATATCATCAAAATAGCAAATACATATTTTAAGAGCCATATCCAGTGCTATTGTGGAGGTCATGTGATTTCCAGCCTCATGCCTGAAGATGCCATAATGTCAAGTCCAGGTCTGTTGTGATATATGGTCCCACAGTTAAGGTGCCTCTGGTGGAGGTCGCCTAGTGTTCTGTAGCCAGATCCTCTTGACAATTTTGGGACACCCAATTAGCCTAACCTCATGGACTGTGGGGCAGGATTCGAACCCCAGACCCTGAGCGTGTGAGCCAGCACGCCACCACTGATGTTTATATTACTTCCAAACATGCAAAAAAAGAGTTTACCTCTCAGCTTGAAGGTCGCTCTCTTCCCGTTTATTGCCCTTTATAGCACAGGCTGAGGGGCTTATACCTCGGTGCCTTGTGGCAGTGTTAATAAAAAGTGAAGAAAGACAAAGGAACCATCTATAATCGAGTACATATGACATTATCCATTACCATCTACCATGGTATATATTAAAATTTAAAGGGATTGTGGTAAAACATAAATCTGGAGTTTATGTCAACACTTGTGATGACCAAAATCAGCTTGCCGTAATAGGCTGTGTGTCGAACCGTGTGGGCTTTTCAAGGCACAAAAACATGGATATAAGGAAGGAGGAAAACAGGAAGGGAGCTAATGACTGGGTGGTTTTACAGAACAGAGAACTCGCAGGGCCTCAGGCTTTGAGGGTGCTATACAAAGCTCTTGCTTATGTGGTGCTGATGAACAGCCCCTGGCAAAAGCCCCGCCCATTCTCCATCCCTGCTTGTCCTATTCAGGCTCATACAGCCTGTCCTGTAAACTACGGGTGCAAGGCTGGGATTAACCCAGGATGGGGTGCCAACATGCATACGCGCACTCAGACTGGTAACTCTAATTCACTTTAGCGTGTCTTTGGACTGTGGGGGGAGGACCTGGAGAACTCAGAGGAAGCCCCATGATGACACAGGGAGAACATGCAAGCGTAACACACAGAGCCAGGGCTAAGAATTGAACCCTTGTCCCAGAGGTGTGTCACCATGCTAACCAGTGCACCGTCACACTGCTCCCTCTTTCCATTTTATCTTAATTGATTGCCTAAATAAAGCTTCTTTCCTGGACAGGTATCCACTTTCCATGGGTCCCAAATCAGTGCATGCCGTACTGTTGGGTTAACCGAAGAGATTCAGAGCATGCCATGGTACAAAAGCCCTGTCTTAACTCCACTCTTTTCTCTAGCACAGCTATTCAGTCAGTACCCTGAGGCTCTATCAAGTTAACCCCCACCTGGTGACATTAAATTCTGCCATCAGATGAATCAGTTCACAGGGCCCACTTGTTCCCTGTTTTGAAACAACGCAAGTAAAGAAAACTTACAGTTAACATGGAGATTTGAAGCAACACAAAACAAAACAGCAGGACAAAGGCAAACACCACAAAAGAGTATGGGATTATGCCGAAACAGACCAAGGAATGAGTGAGCAAAGGGTGTTGTGCAGGAAGGGGGTCAATTAAGACTGTCCAGGAAATCACAGTGCTCAAAAGGATGCAGTGCTGGGCTCATTCTGCACTGGAAAGGAGTTTTGCCGCCGTGTGACACGCCGGAGGGTGTGGTAGTCTGCTTGAGTGTAAGCATGTTCTTCAGGGCCATGGGTTCCTGCACGACTGCTTACTGAAAGAAAAATGAACAAGGCATTACAGAGGACAGTATATCGTGTTACAGGATAAGAGCTGAGGGACTCACATTTGCTCTGGGAGTCCATAGTGGCATGGGGGCGGGTGGTCATCTTCGGCTCCCGTCCATCTGCCATGCTGTCCTTCATGTAGCTAAGCCCTGTTGTCTTCGTGATGATGGATTCTGGACAGGAGTCAGTTGAGTCCCATTCATAGCTTTCATCTCCTGAAGTCCTTCTCCTGTGAAAACGCAGTGAACTGTTGCCAAAACTGTGAATGGATCCTGCTCTTGTATGCCAACAAAGGTTGCACATCTCAGTCTCCCAGGAGTGAAAGCCAGTGTTATTGCAGAAATCAAAAACAATATGAACATTATGATTTTTACAGACCTCTTCACTTACTGGAGAAGAAAATGACAAATACAGCAAACTTGTCCCAGTTTATCAGCATTTTGGAAACAATGGAAATAACACATAGAACAATATCTAAATGTGTGAATGAATATATATTTACAATATGTAAGTCAAATTAATCTGAGTTAAGTGTCTCAGGTGTCTGCTAGTGTTAGAAAGAAGGGTTAGGGTTAGGGTTAGAAAGAAAGCCTCACCCTCTGCTCTTAGGCTGCATACCCAGCTGCTCCATAAGTCCTTTTCCCTGCCCAGGGATACCAACACAGCCAGGTTGAGTTGGCGTTGGAGAGACAGGCTGGGTGCCGGTGGGCCCCAAGCTGCCCCTACCACTACTCTGACTGGCAAAGCTATCCCGTTCTTCCTTGTCCTCTTTGCGGCCCCCAATCTCGATCTCCAGCTCCATCCCCTGTTCCCGTACCTCTTCTCCTTCACTTTCAGAGTCTCCTTGATGGAAGAAGACTTGCCCCCGTGATGGTAAGCTGTATCCCGTTGGCCGGAAAGCTTTTGTTGGCTTAACTGCAGCATCTCGAGGTCTCAGTCGACCCATCTCTGTGCTTAGTCTGGAGGAACCAAGGGAGACTGAAGGTCTGAGTGGGGTCAGTTTGTGGTGCACAGATGTCAGAACCTCCTGGTAAGATGTGGGCCACTTGGAAGCATCAGAGAAAAGCGTGGCCTGTTGACTGTGGTTTGATGATTGTTGGTCTGTGGATGTGGAACATTCTGGCTGCCTGTGCAAATCAGTGACTGACCTGGAGGAGAATGGAGATGCACAAGCTTGGCTCTGATTCAAAGAGTCAATCCAAGCATTTGGGTCTAGGAATTCTTGAGAGGCAGATTTTTTCGATGAACATTTCTCAGGACCAAACTGATCTAATATTACTGTTTCCTTCAAAAATGACACTGGTGATATGCATATCCTGGAGGGTAACTCACTACCCTGAATTTTGGAAATTTGAGAATTTCCACTTGGTAAAATATCCCCTATTTGGTCTGTGTCTCTGATAGGACTGTCCTGTGTATGAGTACTCCAATCCTTCGGAACCACATCTGGTTCACCTTGCAGGGATGTCCAACATTCCTGGTCCAAGGAAGGACAGCAGTTTTTGGAGGTGGCAGTATCTGATTCTGCTACTGGTTCATCAACACTCATCTCTACAAACCCTGGGAGGTTCAGGTATTCCAGAATTGACTTTGGAGGGGAAGGTTCTGGATAAGGGCTCAACTGATTCCACAGTGGACCCGAGTCCGATTCTTTGTCCATGTTAAATCTGTCTGTGGTAGACTTTGGTTTAAAGTTTGATTGCTGGGAACTATAAATTGGGCCTAGCTCAGCAGGCTGGGTGCCTGTATTGGCACTATCATCACAGTGTTCAGCTTCTTCCTTCCACCCATAGCTATAGTTTTCATTTGGACACCTCTGTCTGCTGCTGAAGTACTCAGGCAGAAGGACGGCAGTATCACAAATAGGTAAACGGTGGGAAGGAGAGGTCCGCTTAGAGAAGGAGGACTGAGATAAGTCCTCCCAATCAGTGTCATCCCCTTGTGGTTGTGTCCTTAGCAGCTGCTTAAAAGGTCTGGCTTGCTCCATCGAGCTCTGGACAGGAACCAGACTGGTGAATGAGGTAAGGGGAGTAACATCTTGCAGCAGGTATGCAGAAGACACCTTCTTCCCCAGAGTGTTGCATGTGCTTCCCAGATGAAAGGCAGGCTTACTCTTACGAGGAAGGGTGGCATTGCGTCGTTTCCATATTGGCTGCTGGTCCGGTGAGTCACTCTGCCAGGCTCGGACCCTCAGGCTGCTTGTGTACTGCTCCAGCTCACGCTCCAGCTCCTCCCTCTCACGAGCCAGTTTCAGACATTTGGCAAGGTTTCCCCTTTCTCGTTCATGCTCCATCTGCATCACCAGAGTGCTCGTGGCAGTGAGTCGACCATCTCTTTCCAGAGGTAGGTACACAGGGTCCTTCTCCAGTCTGCTCAGGTCCGGGATGACCTCCCTCAGATGCTCCACATAATCCCGAACGCGGTCCTCTTTGCCCTCAGAGTGTGACTGCTCCAGCAATCCCTCAGTCAAGCCTTGCTTATGGTCCTGGTATAAGCGTGCATGTTCAGAGAAGTTCCTTGCTAGGCCTCGCACTCGACCCACTGGCACAGGCAAATCCACAGTGAAAATGGGAGATGTCTTTTTCCTCTGCTCCTTCTCTGACCGTGGGGAGTCTGACTTTAGAGAGTCTAGCTGAGATGCATGGCTGCTGCCTGCATCAGAGCTTTGTGTGAAGTCTGCCCTCAGATCTTGCTTATCCTCAGGTGTGTCAGGGGGGCTATTCTCTAAGGGATGGAGAACAAATCGGCCATCTGGACCTCTGGAGATGGACTCCAGTGTAGCGGAGGAACACAATCCAGCTGGGGGGCTTTGCGGAAAAGTATAGCGAGGTGGAGGGCTGGAGAGGAGGCGCTGGTCCTGCTTGTGGTCTTGGAATTCACAAGTGATCTTGTCGAAAGAAAAGCAGTGAGACTGGGAGGGCGAAGAACCTGGATGGGAGATGGTACCTGGGGACATCTTCATCTTCAGGATGCTATCTGGACTTTGCCGGGACAAACTACTCCTGAGGGAAAGAAAGATGGAGAGACAGAGAGAGAAGTAGGAAAGGCAGAGGATGAAAAACAGAAAAGGAAAGGAACAGAACATGCAGTTTATTACCATCGAAAGAGGAGCATCACATCTGGTTGAATAGATGAGCGGGAAGAAAACAGAAATAAGGTTAAAATAAATAAGACAGTTTGACTCATACATTCTGACAGGTCATTCCAAGTAGCTTGTCTAGACTATTGCAACCCTCTACTAGCAGATCTACCAGCATGTGGTGACAAACCACTACAAATAATTCAAAACACAGCAGCACACCTGGTATTCATTCAGCCTGGGTAACGTTTTTATGTCACACACATCCTTGCCTCTCTTCACTTGCTCCCTGCTGGTGCTTGCATTGAGTTCAAGTCCTTGGTACTGGCTAATAGGTCCATCAATGGACAGGTAGCCATCTCCAGCAAAAGGCTCCCTAAAACCTTTCTCTCATCTTGCCCCCTCCAAACCAATGCTGCTTGAGGCTCCCCCCACTATGTGAGAAGTGTCACTCCAGATGGTTCTCTTGTGTGGTTCCCCTATAGTGGAATAAGCATCCAAACTATACCCAGTCATCATATTCCCTCTCCACCTTCAAGAAACGCCTCATAACCCATCTGTTCCATGAATTCCTCTACTAGCTTGATGCCTGTTTATGTTCTCTGAATGATCTTATGTAGCCCTTCTGGTCCTTGAATAGTCTTATTAAATTCTTGCTTTGTTAGCCTTTGCTGCTCTGTTAAATTCTTGTGTAGCTCCTGCTCTAGTACTGCTTACACTTGTACCTGGTGGGCATTCATTGGAAGCTCAGCCTAGCTGCCCTTATGCCTAGTTGACTTCTTGACAGAATATATGTTTGTAATGTGCTATTTGCCTCACTTGAATGTTTCTTTGGGCAAAAGTGTCTGCTACATATGTAAAATGTAAATATAATTGACAAACTGTATTACTACTGGCTGAACAGACAATAGTAGGTATTACTTACTCAGCGAGCTGACTCTTGTGCAGGGCTATCTGAAGATCTATGAAAAACAAAAAAAAAACAAAAGAGCAAAATCAACTCCGGGAATACACATAGACCGGCAGAGGACCAAAGTGGCAAGATGTTGTCCGAGGACCACACACAGCTTTTTAGCAGTAGTACAGCTAACAGTCCACACCTTCCCGCCTCTTCCTCCGCCGCCTTTTCCTCCTGGTTCTCACTGCACAAGCCATCCCCAGGGAGAAGAGAATAGCTACACAAAGGAAAACCACACCCCCAGCTACACCAGCCAGCAGTGGCTCTGGGACGAGGTCGCGGACCTCGTGTTCTGCTGGGTATGCCTCCATTCCTGTGATGATATCAAAGCACACAAAAATCCACTCAAAAACTATAGTGAAGATTCACTAGGAATAACAGCAGCTGTATAACATCACAATAGCCTTCAGGGAAGCCTACAACATTCTCAGCAAGATCATTAGCAAATACTCAATGGCCATCATGACAGGAAAATGGTCTGTTAGCAAGAATGTGGGATGATGCTGACCCCTGGTGGAGATGTTGACTGACACGCTGGGCTCCCCCACCAGCTCATCTTGGCGAGAAAACATCCTGAGCTCATAGTTGCAGTCCTGCAGAGAGCAGAAAGTATAACCATCTGGAAGGAACTGGACATCACCAAGTGGGCCTTGGTACGACGAACCCTCTCAGATTCTGATTAGGTTTTTAATTTAAGGTGTTACGTGCTGCTGTAAGGTAAGCTCCACCCACAGCCATTCTGCACGCCATTCATCCTCCATTCATACCCCCCTATGCTGGGGCTTGTAACAAAGGACATGATATCATCTTGGTTTAAAACAAGAACTGTATGTATTACCTTAAGCAATCCTTGCACCAGCAACTCGCTTGCATTGGGACTGATATCCCTTTCCATAACTAGCCAATCCCCTTCATCATGCCGGGCTTGAAGGACAAAGCTGCTGATTGGTGGATACTGGGGAATTGGCGGTGACCATTGTAGGACAAGTCCCAATGAGCTCCGATTGGCTACAAGTGATGTAGGTGGTGCTAAGTTTGGAATTTTAGCCCGCACTAAGGGAGGATCTGCAATAGGGACTGAGAACGAGAGAGACAATTGAATAAAAAAGCTGTTGGGGGGGGGGGGGGGGGGGGGGGAGGGGCGCCTGCTCCCCTCCCCTCCCCTCCGACGCTGGGGTTTTGTGGTGATGTCATTGTTTGTTTTGTAGGGGCTTTGAGCAGCAGCGCTGCGGGGTGTCGAATCAGCCCCGGGAAATTCAGCACGGTGAAACACGGAGCGTACAGTCATTTAGCCTGACAGCCTCTGCGTCAGCCTCAGGCGAAGCCCTAAATATAGAAGGGCCTGCGCCTGAAACACACTTTGGCTTGATACTCCCTCTGTTTTACGAGCATGTTGTGGTTTCTTACAGGAAAATTAAAAAATAGAAAGTGTAAATATCATCATGTGTTTCATATTTAGAATGATAATAACTGAATGCTGGGCTTTGTGGCGGCTTTGTGGCGGCTTTGTGCGTATTTCGCTTTGTGCAGATTTTCCCTTTGCTTGTCTGGGTTTTCCCTAGATAGTCCAGCTATCAGGCAAACTGCCATGTCTGAATCACTTGTAGTGTGTGATTATGCCCTGTGATGGACTGGCATCCCGTCCAGGGTGTCCCCCTGCCCTGTGTCCTATGATGGACTGACATCCCATTCAGGGTGTCCCCCTGCCCTGTGTCCTATGATGGACTGGCATCCCATCCAGGGTGTCCCCCTGCCCTGTGCCCTGTGATGGACTGGCATCCCGTCCAGGGTGTCCCCGACCTTGTGCCCTATACTGCCTGGGACTCCAGACTCACAGTACATCTACATCAATACTCCAGCGATTCAGAACTGGACAAACGGTTACGGAAGTTGCTTCCAGTTGCCATTCTTCATACTTCAGCCCCCCCCCCCTCGCTCTCTGACCCTTGCTGCCCTCACCACAAGCCGCACCCACCTGCTGACCATACTGAACATTCTGAGCCGTCGCGCTCAGTTACCGGGGGGTGTAAATATTAGCGCGTGAGTGGCTGCCTCTGTGCTGAGCCGCTCTTAGACAGAAGCTCTGTCCTCACAGCTCCGTCAAGCGTTAAATAAAGTCCGCCATCCAATTTCAGTCGAGCCAGAGGCCAGCAGTTAAACAGAAGCTGAGGCAGGGAGGCAGGGAGGCAGTGACGTGTGGGCTACAGATGAAAGGGCTGTGTGTCTGTGTTTATAGACACGTGTGCATGTATGCGGTTTATATGCACATTGTGTGCGTGTGTATTAGCATGTATGTGGCTTGATGCTGATGGCACAGGGCACTGAGAAATGGCTGGGATTTCAGCTTCCTTTCAGTCTGACTGTGGCCAGGGATGGGGGTGAAGTTCCTTAAGTCCCAGACAGACCGACCCCCAGTAGGCTCTTCCTGTCGTGATATGAGGACGCCCCCTGAGAGGAACACTAATCCCAGTGGGGGGGGGGGGGGTTAGTGATGTCTTCCCTGGGCATTTCTGCTCACTTTCCTGAATGTTCACCAAATTCGAGCTCAGTTCATACCGTGGCCCCTCAATATTATGTAACGTAATGTGTGCTGCAGTGATTGCAGGTCTAGGGCACCGCTAACACGGATGCCGTAGCTGCCATATTGGCGCCATGGGCCTTGGGCTGGCTTCTGCCGAGCTAATTTCAGCTTCTCTCTGTACTTTCACAGGGAGCCGATCTGAGAGTGGCAGTAAGCGGCACTGATCATTATTCTGAGGCCTGCGTCCTCTCTCTGTATCCTCAAAACCTGAGGCATAGCAGGGCCTCTTTGCAGTTTCTGAGGGGCCGTGGGCGAGTCACAGTTTCCCCCTGACTCTTTGTTGTGGTATTTCAGTCCGCATTCACTTGTCTCCTAAATGTTGTTACAGTTGTAATTCTCGGGGGGAGGGGAGGCAAAGGAAAGTTCTGCACTTGGAGAGTGCGGTCTCAGTCCAGAGGGGCGGGGTTGCCCCCGTCCGCTCCTCCTAATGTCCTGCTCTCTCCGTGGCCCGCAGTCTCGAACTATGGCAACGTGGCAGAGGCTGCCTCGGACTCGGACGACGAGGACAAGCTACACATCGTGGAGGAGGACAGCCTGCCGGACGCCGGTGACGGGGACAGCAGCCTCCCTGAGGACGAGTTGGCACACAATGGCGCCACAGAGCACGAGGAGGTCTGGGAGGAAGGTGGGTGCACCGTAGCCACGCCTCCTCAGGCCACACAGGAAGTCCTGATCAATCAGACAGGAAGTCGTAATGGTCTGCAGCCTCCAACAAGCAGGGTCAAATCTGTTGGGCACAGATACTGCTGGGGTTCCAGAGGGAAGGTTCTCATAGGTCAGGGAGGTGAATGAGAGGCTAATCAGGTTTAGCCGGTGGGCTAATGATTTCTGCATAGAAACACGAACACTGCTGTCTAAATGATGTCACTCGGCGACGGGGATGAGGGAATGGGGGAGGTCAAAGGTCAGGGTACCGCACAGTAGTGCATGTTCCCATTCCTGACACTAATACAAGCTTTGGAAACAGCAGATGTGACTCTACTGCTGGGTTTTTTGCCAGCAATTAAGAAAAAGATTTGTACAGCTTGATGGACTCTGGAATCTGGGGAGGCTTAAATTATCAATCTGTCGTCATTCCTGAGCACCACGGACAGCGGGATTAACAGTATCCGAGTCCATAACTCAACACTCCGATCCGATCTTTGTCAAGGAGCTGGTCTTCGGAATAATAAAGTAATCATCACATCATTAGCGATGTAATTATGCAATCTGCCTCCTTAACGAGAAACAATTATGTCATTTGTGCCCCCGAATTTGGAAACAATTTTTCACTGGGCAGCTGCTCAATGGGGTGATTAATACCGGCAGACAGGGAGCGTGTTTAAGGCCGAGACGGGAGAACCCCAATCAAAGGCCTGTGGATGACACCTGCCTGGTGACCTCCGTCGTCGTTCCTGCCCCTGTCGTAGTGAGACACACCCGTCACCCAGACGAGCGTTTGGGGAAGGACGGGAGGACGAGCCTCTCTCTGAACCTCGGGGGAGTGGCCTCCTCACGGACGAGCGGCTGATCCGTCGAACGACAGAAGGCGGAGGAGGTGAACGTGTCCTCCTGCTCTGTATGAACCGCCTACTTCAGCCTGTGGGGCACGGTGGGGTAGCAGTAGGGAGAGTTTGACCTTTTTACCTGCCTTAGAAGCGACAGCTGTCAGATCCTGGCAAACGGGGTAGCTGGCGGCCTGGGGGCGGGACTTCTGCAGCCTAAGCGGGTGCCTTCTATGAGGACGGTGTGTGTGGGTTTGAACCCCTGGGGGATAAAAGGTTAGGGATCATTACCCTGTGCCCTGTGATGGACCGACATCCCGTCCAGGGTGTCCCCTGCCCTATGCCCTGTGATGGACTGGCATCCCATCCAGGGTGTCCCCTGCCCCGTGCCCTGTGATGGACTGGCATCTCGTCCAGGGTGTCCCCTGCCCCGTGCCCTGTGA
>JAODJT010000117.1:31193422-31207660 GCA_026776745.1 Genyomyrus donnyi
GTTACTCTACTTTTTCAGTGGAAAAGTAATTTAATTACAGTAACGCGTTACTTAGTAACGCGTTACACCCAACACTGATTGTCTCTCCCTGCCTTAATGCTGACATTTTCCCAAGCAGACGTCTTTTTTTGTAGATCGTAGTACAATTTTAAAGTTGTGTTATACAGCTCGGGGGAATTTCTCCACATGAACCGTGAGCTTCTCCTCCGTTGTTCTATTGCTACGTCGCCGTATGGTTTCAGCTCATGTCACATACGGCTCTTCTCTCATTGGCTGTACCTCGGAGAGGTCAGCAGCGAAGGCGAGAAAGTTACATTTGGCTGAATTTTGAGCGCAGTGTCAAAACGGAAAATCTGAGCAGAACACATCGCTCAAGGTGGTGTGACGTGAGGTGGCGAGTCGACGCTCAGCTCCCCATAGACAGTGATGGAAGGGCACTGCTTACTGGTTATCATGTGAAAGCTCCCTAACAATGCAGAATGGCATGCAAGGACACAGCCCTTCCTTACGCTTTACAGTGAGGTAGGCAGAAGCAGTGGGTGCTGTCAGCAGTCCATTGGTCGGCATGCAGGTGTAGTTCCCAGCATCCTCTGGGAGGAGGTTATGTATTAGTAGGGTTCCATCCACCAAGATCTTCACCCGTGACTTGAGAGAGCTGACGACACAACAGAACACAGATGTGCACAATTTAGTTTTCCCTTATGTTCATGTTACTTCTGTATTGGTCTGTTTCTGGTTTACCTCATTTTGTTCCCTTTTTTCCCTGTATCCCCTGTGTTGCCCTAATCCCTAGTGTATGATTATTACTCTCACCTGTTCCTTGTTACCCAAATTCCTAGTGTTTGGCTGATTTAGTAATAGCCCACGCCCTTGTTATTTGTGCATTTCCCTTGTTGCTCAGTTGGTTGTTGCATTAGTTCTGTTTGCTGTAAGTGCTGTGCATTTAATTCCTGTGTGTTCCCTGTATATGCTACAACTGTTCCGGCATGTTTCTTGCCTGTGGTCCCTGTAGCTTATGGTGTTAGTTTTCCCCCGTGTTTAGTTAATCCTGTTCAGTTCTAGTTTTATTTCCTGCTTTTGTTTTGACCCCTCATTGTCCCTGTGTTTCTACTTAGTTTGGCATTTCCAATAAAACTCATTGTCTGTAAGCCACTCTGTGGATTGTCCCTTCTGTCTTGCTCCAGCATAACACATGGTCACTTGTTTCCCAGTGACTCATGGTCAAACAGCACCAGTCAACGTACACTGAGCTCATTATCACTCCTTTCCAAGTAATTCATGGTCAAAGAGCACCAGTCCTTCCTGTGCACTGAGCTCCTGATCACTCGTTCCCCAGTGAGTCATGGTCAAGTGGCAAGTCATGGTCACTAGGTCCCTTGAGAGCTGCAGTCAAACAGCAGTGAAGCTTCCTCCAAGCTGAGGCCTTCAAGGTCACACACAGTACTCACTCAACGTGGTAGACGTTCACATCCTGCTTCAGCCATACGTAGGTCATGTTGGGAGGGTCGGCCTCTGCTTGGCACTGCAGCAATGCATCCTGGGACATGTTAAGAGCTGTGTCCTCAGGTGGAGTTATGATGACTGGGGGACCTGTTTTGGCATTAGGAATCATTATAATTTTTGTTCATACATATAAACATACATGCAGTACTGTACAAATGGTGTTCACTGTCAAAAAAAATATGTTGGTGTAAAACTATGATATTACGTCTGTCAGAATGTGTCAGCTTAACCATTTCAAAACCACTTTGAAAGTCACCCCAGTATTGGCAGCGACCAATACACCCATGATTTTTTAACCTTATTTGGCTAATCAATACCTCATTGTGTTATTTCAGTTAATTAAGTGAGCTGGTGGTGAAATTTACCGAACACATGAAATGACTGGGATGCCCCTGAGGAGAGGTTTAGGAACTGAAGTGGTGTTCTTCTAGTCATCCAACAAGGTATCAGTAACTTTTTGGAGAACGGAAGAATTTTTGATGTCTTTTACTGTTCATTTATTGTAATATTAAATTGTGTTTTTTTTTCTGAGCAAATCTATCCACCCATCCCATCCAGGATCTCCCCTGCATTTTTCCCTGAGTGTCCTGAATTGACTTGCCTGGTTGTGGAACAAGAATGGATAGACTCTGCTACATCTGAAAATGGTATTTCCACCATATGACCACTAGATGGCATTTCTGGCCTTCTTAAGTATTGAGGAGCTGTGGGCCTGCTTAATGCACTTGACTCACACACAGGGACAGTGAAATGCAGTGGGGATCAGTGGCAATCACAGCCATCCCACCCCAGCCCAGTTACCTTTGACCCTCAGGTGCGTGGAGTGGCTCAGCTGGCCCTCGCTGTTGGCCAAAATGCATGTGTACTCCCCGGCCATGGCCCGGGACACAGCCCCGAAAGACAAGGTTCCGTTGGACACCTGGGAGGGGGTGTGAGGATTACCGAATTACAGATGGAGCCATTTCAGATCGAACTACTAGGAAATGTGTAAATAACCCACAGAAACTCTGGTTATATTTAAAACATGACGATTGTTATAACAGCACTACTGATGATTCAGTATTTTTACAATTTTTTTAATCCAAGTATATAGAACTGCAGGAAATGATATGATATAATAATAAACACATACATGTGTTGATAGTGTTAGATAGAGTAATTCCAAATATGGGTGTCTTTTATGATGTCATTCCTGTGGTGTCACATGACTACTCACATTTAAAGGCGCTTCCTGTGTTGCACTTCCATCAGTTGCCATGTGGCTTTTCCTCCAGGTGACAGCTGGGGTGGGGTTGCCATGGCCGCTGCAAGCGAGGGACAGCCAATCACCCTGCAGGACCTCCAGGGAGGGGGGTGGAGTCTTGATGAACACGGGTGGAGCTGCAGCAAATGGGAAAAGCCATGTTTTCACTGCGTTAAACTCTATGTGCTGACATCGGCACCCTTTGTTGATGTATTTGAAACAAAGTGATAAATATTACCTTGTTTTGAATGTATCTATTTAGTTTTTTTTCCTAAAAACCTCCATAAAATAAAGTAAAGCACTCACTAGTTAATAGTGCAAACATATACTGTGAAAACAGAAGTGTTAACCTGGAATGTGTTCAGGTTGAAAATGTTATTGTTAACACTGGTATGTGTTTAAGCTGTAAATGGGAGTATAAACCTGGAATGTGTTCAGAATGAAAATGTAATTGGTAACCTGGAATTTGTTTAGATTGAAAATTAGAGTATTAGCCCAGAATTTGTTCAGGCTGAAAATGAGAGTGACAATCTGTAATGTGTTCAGAGAATGAAAGTGTTAACCTGGAATGTGTTCAGGCTTAAAATGAAAGCATTAGTCAGTTAAATGTTCAGGCTGAAAAGGAGTGTGTATGTGGATTATGTTTATATTACATTATGGGGACCAAATGTTCCCCACAATGTAAAAAAAACCTGTCCATTTTTCAGGTCCCCGCAAAAATCTGTGAATACAATCAGAAAACTACAAATGGTAAAATTCTTGTATTTTATTTGGTTACTTATGGGTAAGGTTAGGACTAGGTAGGGGTTAAGGTTAAGGTCATGATGGGATTAGAGTTTCCCCATAGAAATGAATGGTCCCCACAAGATATAATTTCAAACCGGTGTGTGTTCAGTATAGCTTTACCCCTGCTTCTACAATGAGATTTGCTGGTGTCCTCATCCGGGTCAGTAACTAAAGGTGAGTCACATTATATCACTGGCATCTAGTTGAAACATTATCCACTCCCTCAACAGTGTTTAAAGTGGAAAGTGCTTATCTGCATGTTTGGATTTGTGCAAGACTGTGTCTGCACCAGGGCACAAGGTCCAAACCCCATAACTCTATGACTGCTATGGACACTAAAGCTGTAGGAACCCTGACATTATTATGAAGACTGGAGCTATTTAAACCTGGTGTTACTGTGAAAATACCAAAGCTGACAGAGTCCTGACATTACTGTGAACATTGTGAAGCTGATATATTTTTATAATATGCTTTGGATCTACTCTATAGCCCTGAAGCTGTTACCTGCAACAGACAGGAAGATCCAGGAGCCATTGCGAGAGTCCTCTGCAAGTCTGTCCAGCTGCAGGATACGGCACTCATACCAGCCCTCGTCCTGTAGGCGAAGATGGTCCACCCTCAGAGAGTTCAAATGGGTCAGGGAAGCACGACCTGAACAGCCACAAAAACATCAAAAGATACATTTAAGGAGTCATGTGGCGCAGAGAGACATTTAAGAGGTCATCTGACGCAGAGGAACATTTAGGGGTCATCTGGCACAGAGAAACATTTAGGGGGTCATCTGGCACAGAGAAACATTCAGGGGTCATCTGATGCAGAGACATATAGGGAGTTATGTGGCATAGAGAGACATTTTGGGGGTCATCTGGCGCAGAGAAACATTTAGGGGGTCATCTGGCGCAGAGAGACATTTAGGGATCATCTGGCACAGAGAAACATTTAGGGGGTCATCTGGCTCAGAGAAACATTTAGGGGTCATCTGATGCAAAGAGACATATAGAGAGTTATCTGGCATAGAGAGACATTTAGGGGTCTTCTGGCACAGAGAAACATTTAGGGGTCATCTGATGCAGAGACACATATAGAGAGTTATCTGGCATAGAGCGACATTTAGGAGGTCAACTGGCGCAGAGAAACATTTAGGGGTCATCTGGCATCAAGAGACATTTTGGGGATCATCTAGTGCAGAGACATTTAGGGAGTTATTTGGCGCAGAGAAACATTTAAGGGTCATCTGATGCAGAGAGACATATAGAGAGGTATCTGGCATAGAGAGACATTTAGGGGGTCATCTGGCGCCGAGAAACATTTAGGGGTCATCTGATGCAGAGAGCTGACTGAAGATAAAGGACAGGAACTGAGTGCTGACATCCCCATGACGTAGATATAAATGAACTTACATCTGGGTGTAATTTTGGATATAAAGTGTCTTAAGTTCAGTACATAAGCTTTGGAGTCCCACAAACAAAGCAAAGTGTTCACCACATGCCCCAGACTTTTCATGTTATCATATGATCATTCAGAGAATTTGTTATCCAAAAACTTTGCAAAGTTACTTAAGCAATGGGACAGTATGACATAGTGACATGCACACATACTCACATGCACACTCCACCACAAACAAGCAGGGTGTGTTCTGTACTTTGAAATGTGATCTTCCTGTTGCCTGGTGACAGGGGTGCAGCGTTGACCTTCCCACCTTGCTTTCCGTCTAATCAACTCATAAAAAGGGCCTCTCTCCCTTGATAAGCTGTGATGGCTCATGACCACGGCTTGACCTGGCCTGTCTATCGCCCACACACGCTTCATCACTGGATCAGGCTTGGAAGGAACTCAACATCTTTCTGTCTGGGTGGAAATGAGGCCTTGCTGGACATGCACACACCATACAGAAGCTGATTCTCTGAAATTCAAACTCCCATCCCTGCTGGGTCATACAGCTGTACGGTATGCGGCGGCCAGCCTGCTTAAAAAGCGGATGCTCCCCCCAGTGGCTTAGGGCACTGAGAAGATGGGTGTTTGGGTCAGATAACAGGTATTTGTCCTGCCACTGGGTGACGCCTTTTCCTGTGTGCCCTCCCAGTTCCTGTGTGCCCTCCCAGTTTTCCGAAGAGTGAGCATTGTAAACAAACACAGCCACATTCACAGACACATACACACACACGATGTTGACCCTACAATGAAAGGACTACACACCCACACATACATAGGAATATTTTTTAGATTAACTCTATTTAAAGTCCAGACACTAATATTATCAATTGGAACACACTTTAAGTAGGTAGGGCTAACATCACTGCTCTCCAAAAGCAGTTTGAAATAGTGCACAGTATTATTTATGATGTGAACGCAATTGTTTTAAATGGGCACAGAACTGTAGGAGTGTGTAAAAGAGCACAGTGCTGTAGGAGAGTGTAAAGGAGCAGAGGTGTATGAGTGTGTAAAGAGGCGCATTGCTGTAGGAGTGTGTAAAAGGGCACAGTGCTGTAGGAGAGTGTAAAGGAGCAGAGGTGTATGAGTGTGTAAAGGGGCGCATTGCTGTAGGAGTGTGTGAAAAGGCACCATGCTGATGGAGTGTGTAAAGGGGAGTATGCACTCCAACACAGAGTGTATTCAGCATGTTCCTCTGAATCGTAGTGCAAATATGGAACACCTTCCCACAGGTTAGAACCCATTGTATTATTATTGCTCTTGCATGAGGCAACACTTCGAAAGCTGATTAGCCGGCATATGTTGGCTCAAGAGCTATGGAGAGTTGATTGGCTGGCATTTTATGGCTGAAGAGACAACTGGCTGACATGTCCTGGTGGAAAAGGCCTGGAAAAGCTGGTTGGATGACACATACTGCCTGGAGATCCCTGGCAAAACTGATTGGCCTACACACGCTGGCGCAAGCGCTGTGGCAGACTTCATTGGCTGGTGCAGCCTGTGTGTGTTTCTCAGGCTTTCTTGCATTGGCTCCCAGCTTGCATTACATCACTAATTTTGCCTGGGAGAATGCACCAGTATCCAGGGCAATTTGCATCGCTTACAAATCAGATGATGCCTCACCTTGCCTGCCGTTACAGCAGTGGCGGCCGCGGCGGCGGCGGCCCTTCCCATTACCCAGGGAATATGAAATGTGTGTCTAATTTCAAACAGCACAAAGGCTCCTGACTCGTACAGCTCCCCTACACACATCTATTTCCTTAAAAGGAAAACGACGGTGACAAGCGCCCCCCACCCCCCCCCCCCCCCCCCCCCAATTGCAAACACAAGCTGCAGGTAGTTTATAGTTTTAATAGTTTTACACGTGTCTCACTGCCTCCTTAATGAGAAAAGTATGTAGTATTTCACCCAACTCCATTGCCGAGTTTCACTACATATTACTGTCAGTGCCCCTCTATAAGGACGGAGAACAGCTCTAAACCCTGTTTTCATATTGTGTGGGTTTGCTGCAGGAAGTCTGATTTCCTCCTGCACGCACTTAGGTGAATTGGCATTTTTAAACTGGCCAAATTGTTTGTGACTGTGTGCTGTACCTTGGGGTGGCCTCCCATCCCATAATGCTTATCGTAAAACTATCAATCTAAATGTGTGTTTTCTCTTTCCAGGTAAAGGAGCCATGGCAGAAGTATCGACAATCATAGATGCTGTTAGGGAATGCCTTCAAAGGCACAAGAAAGGTCTTGTGTCCTTATAGAACAACATACTGTACAGGTGCATTTCTTTGGAGCATCACACACTTCTTAGTGAACGAGGGAAACTGCTGAACCGTTTGTAAATTTGTTCTGTAAAGTGGATCACACTGTTCAAAACGTCTTTTTTTATTAAAAGTGACTTGGGAAAAGAATATTGAATTTCAGATTTTTACTTTCTGTAACCTGTGATTTAGATTCTAAAATATGACCAAATAATATTAATTCTTAACTTAATGAATAAATTAATACGTGGGCCCTCTGTGGGATTTCTTGCTTTTAAGGAAATATTCTCTTTCTCAGAACCTTTCAGTTATTCAATTACTTTTGTGTTTTTTCTTCTTCGATAATGCTGCAACATAAGCAGGCAATTAGAGGCGATCTGTGAATTATAAGTGTTGATTTGTTGCACCAAGGACAGCACAGCGAGTCTCCAGGTCCGATTCCGTTTGTGTGGAATTTGCATGTTCTGCCCATGTTTTGGGGGACAAGCCCCTCCTCCAGGCTCCCGGGACCCTGACCAGGATAAGCTGTTCGTGGATGGATGGATGGATGGATGGATGGATGGATGGATGTGGCAAAGCCAAGAGGTAGTAGAAGAAAATAACTTTGGCAAGGATGAGGTAATACAGTGACATGGCCATCCATAGGGGGGAGAAAGGGGAAGAGAAGAATCCAGACACTGGTGGGTGGGGCATGACTGTGTTAGCATGGATAATGGTAACTTTGGTTTGGAGGGGGTGATTTGTCAGGGGCTTAGCCATGTTTTTCATAGGGCTCTGTACAGTGACAAATGAACAATGCCGAAAAGGAATTTGACAAAAGAAAAATAGTTGAGCCAACTTTAATTGAGTGGACCCATGTTTCTTAACAGGAAGTTTGTCTTTCAGGTTGAACTATGTACTACCTCAACTATTCTAACCATAACGTACAAATTCTGCAAGTTATTTTAGCCAGGTTTTTACAATAAACAAGATCAAATACTTAAGATACAAACATAACCTGCTACCCCATGGTGAGGATTCCATGCTTCCATGATGTTCTGGCACAAAACAGAAACTATATCTTCCATCGAGCACCAGTGCTCACGGAGTCACCTTACAGTGATGCTGTAGTCACTGGCGCACCAGTATGCTGACCTTGCTGGGCACCTCCCAGTTTCCTCAGGAATAAACTGCTATTGAACAACAAATAATAAAGAAGTTCTTTATCATCTACTAAAATGAGTATTGTGGTGACTTAATATAACAGTTTAAAGTTTCATTCCAGGTGAAGAACGTAGGTAAAAAAAAGTTCATCTTTGAGAAATGTCTCTTCACTGTGTTGGTGATTGTTTTCTTTCCTCCGCTTACTTTTGGCTGATTGTTGCTGTCACTGGTAAACAGCACAAAAGATTTTATTAATCTGCATAGTAAAGAGGCCATACTGCTCAACAGATAAGTATAAATTTTAGCACAGACACTTATAAACAATGTATGTATGAATGAATGAAATTTACCAGGCTCAATTATTTGGGTTTATCACCACACTATGAAACAAGAAAATTGTTTCTGGCATGGGATGTCAGTTCCTGTTGAATTATGGAATGGGATATCCTTTGAGGTAGCTTTAGTGGAAATGTCATACTTCCTCACTGCATTTTTGTCGGCACACCAGATTTCCTTTTGTTAAAAACAATGCTACACAAAAAGTTTTGAGGATAACAATGTGAGACTACAGTACAAACCTAAAAGCTTAAAAGTATGAGCTAATCCAAAGCAAATATGAGTGAATAAAAATGTGCTTTTTATAATGATATATTTTCATATGTGGATGTTAATCAGAGTATACTAATATGTTTACCTTGCATTGCTAAATTCATCAGTTTTCCTGCTGTGGCGTTGCATACATTAAATATGCACATAAGTTATTCTCACTGGGGTGCACTGACTTTTTTTGCATCGATTGTCTCGCCCTTTTCATGTGCAAATGAGGGGGTGGAGCAAGATGGGAAGCAGCAGCCAATGGGATGAGAGAGGCTGCTGGGGCTGAGAACTAAAACCCATCTCACCACACTTGGGTTGAAAACAGAGTGACATGGATAAGTGTCTCCTCATGTGGAATGAGGTGGATGTGGAAAGCACCAGGTATGCAGCCTCATTCCTTCTGCCTTTCTATTGTATCTACTGAAGTAATGGGCTTCTAACCTGTCCTGTAGCAATGGTCGACACTGGTGTTCAGGTAAATTCAGATTCAGATTGTCATATTTTGTTTGGTTACTTATGGTTAAGGTTAGGGCCTGGTAGGGCTTAAGGTTGTCATGTTGGGATTAGAGTTTTCTCCATAGAAACGAATGGAGAGTCCCCACAAAGATATAATTACATACATGTGTGTGTGTTTATGACTGTGTGTGAGTAGCAAACCTGGGGAGCATCAGACTAGCAAGCTGACATGTTTATCATCATAAAACAGAGGTGCAGTGAGCCTCTAAAGAGCCACAGAGACACTTCAGGTAAACCTTTGGGAAGGGGGTCCCATTAGGGATGCTTATCTTCCATTGGAAAATGAGAATCATAGTCTTACCTGGCTGACAAGTGGGAAAACACGTAACCTGCGTTAACTGGACATGTGGCTAGCCTGTTTGCTCTTTATCGTTAGTCTATTGTTTATTCTCCACATGAGAAGCTTCACAAAGAGAAAAAAAGTTCATGTAACTACACAGACCCAAAGTTGTTCACCTAATGTAGTTATATAATGAAATGTTACCTAATTATTGCCAAAATAATAATGAATAATACAATTGTTGGGTACCTGTATTATTATTATTATGACAAAAATGAGATCAGAGACACAACAGCATTCTGCTTTTTTACATAACACCGTCAATATTTTTTGAAGAATAAAGAAACGTAAGTTGGTTGCATTTAGAATGTGAGCATAGCAACATCTAGTCATCAAGGAAAAAATACCTACATGTATAATTAGAAAAGCTGCCTGAGGTGTAAAACTGAAGTCCATATATGAATGAACTTGATCTTTCTATAGACTGGCATGTTTTTTTTTACTCGATCTTGACTCAGAACTTGTGACTCAAAAAGTCTTCCCCAGTCCATCTGAGTCCATAGCAACTACCCCCCCCCCAATCTGCTGTCAGCAATTATCTGTTTTGCATACATAAATCATAAGGAATTTCTGTGCAAGGCGCCTGGGAAAAAGCACATTTTGCAATGGAAACATTGCAAATCATCGCTTGCTTAGGAGGATGGCATGACTTCCCATTTCTACCGACATCTGGGGAGGAAACAGAAAGACAGATATGTAATGCTAGCAAACTGAGTTTGTGAAGAGTTAATGACTGGCCAAGGGTATTTTACATAATAATCTAACGATAGCTATCCAGCCAGCTAGCTAATGTCTTATAATAATAATTATTGTTGGACTTTATTGATCCCTTTGTCAAAAATCTCTTTTTCACATTGCACACCTTAGTCTAATGAGAGACACAGGTGATAGTTACATTTGGGAACAGATCACATGATCAGTTAGTGTTTAGCATCCCTGGAGTGGTTAAGCTTAAAGTTCTTATTCAAGGCCCTAATGGTGGTGTGATTGATCTGCCGGGAGCCGGAATCAAAGCAACAATTCTTCTTACAGAACTCACAGAACTTGTATCTTTCTAAAGAAATATGTTATACTTTTAGTGTGTTGTCCCAATCATCATAGATACTGTATGACACAAAATGTGTCACATAGTAAATCTGCCAATGAACATTGTGTGTGCACTTTACTTACATAGTGTGAACTTTTAAGAAAACTACAACACATTTGTTGGATTCTGCTGGAAATGGCTAACTCTGGAGACAATCAAGTTCTGTACTGATTAATGTATAATAGATAAAAAAAACAGATGTATGAAACAAAATAAAAATAAAACGTTGAGCACTCTTGGATCTGTGGAAAGTGTGCAAGTTTGTTTCAGTGCCTCAACCCATGTGTGGTCCTCCACAAAAATAATGTTCCTTAAGCTCTACAGTCAAGGACACTGGAGAAGACTAGACCTAACAACCCTGATGGTGTCTGGTAATGCATGAAAAACAACCTATCAGTCCATGCCAGAGGTCACTGGTGTCACCAACCACAAGTAAGGGAGAAAATCAAGTAAGACAAAGTGCAAAACGTATAAAAGTAATTTTGTAACATATTGGTAATAATGTATGATTTACAAAATACATGAAAAATGCATGATTTACCACACGTTTCTTAAAATGTTTATCATTTGAACATTGTATTGTTTTTCTTTGCTTTCTGAACCAATTTTAAATGTGTTCAGTAGGATACAGACGTGTTACAATGAAATTGATACTTTTTACAGGATGCAGTGGAGGTGTGTTTCTGTTACCTTTGCATTTGACAAATTATTTATTTCCTTAGTTGGTGGTCATTTTAAATAAGTTATTTCAGTACCAGTCCTAGCCAATGTGGCGCCCTTGGTGAGAATCTCCAGCTGAGGCAAAGTGAAATTGGCTGGCAAGTCGGCGCCCCCTCAGAATAGGCAGCTGCCTATGTCACTTAGATACTTTCTGTGTCGGCGCCCCCTCAGAATAGGCAGCTGCCTATGTCACTTAGATACTTTCTGTGACCACTGTAAATTTCAGTGAAATTAAAAACTTCTATAATTCTACTAAAACAGAACATTTAGACTACTTAGAATTAAAAAAATATTTTTTATCAATATTTCATATTTATATTAACTTATGTACCAAATAAATAAGAAGAGAGTCAGTTAACATTCTTCCTTAACAGCTATAACACTGTGCTGCATTTAGCGCTTAATGGTGTTTGCTTTGTGAAACGCAGTTTACAGCATGCTCTGCATACTATTGCATCAGAGAGTGGTATTACATCATCTTTCTGGGATTCCCCCTAGACTGCTGGAAATGCTCTACCACAGAGCAAATTCTGCTGCTGACACAAATACAAAAGCCTGTGTAGTAATAAAACAGGCCTTTCCGGAACCTAGCCTTTAATAATAGGGTTTCATACACATTTTTCTATACAGTTTTTATTTTTTCCTCTTTTTTCTGTACAGTATATGTTTGCACTGACATAAACTTATATGAACAACCACAGACAACAGAAGCATTTACAGACCAGGTTGGCAAGATGGTTTAAGTTATTATGGATGGTTTAGCTTGGTCTGGATATGTAACAGAGTACCACTCACTACAGGATTGTAGGAAGAAGCCACAAGAAGAGATGTGGAAGCTGTGTTAGTAAGACTGAGACGACAGGGACCAGAGGAGTAGCATGAAAAGAGGAAAACAAGCCTCCTGTTTCATCCTGACCGCTGATGCACACTGATGTATGGCTGTGGCTTCCATTGTTTCCTCAGTGCTCCCCAGTGAGAAACCCTAATAGGTGCAATCCCCAACCTGTGAGAATGGGCGGGGGGGCTGTCCCAGGTGGGCTCCAGGGGGGCACGGAGCTGAGCTGATGTAACTCTTTGGCAGAGTGAGTTCATGTCAGTAAACTGGCACCTGGGTCCCCATTGCCACAGAAGACCTTGTATTACGAAAACAAACCACATAGGCATGATCACCTAGTGTATAAACTCTGCCCTGCAAGCAACTGACTTTGACAAGTGCTGTGACTAGTTAATGTTTATTTCATAATTTTATCCAAAGTTTCAATTGTTTGTATAACTGGATTTTACGGGAGCAGTTGATGTTCAATTCTTTGCTCAAGGGTGCAATAGATAAGACCCTCCTGGAATTTGAAATAGTGATTTTCACTTACAGTCTTGTGTAAGATCTGCAGATTATCAGGATTAAGAACCAGGTCCCAGTGCCAAGTGAGAAGGGTACTACTTGAAGCTTCGGAACAAACTGTCTCCTCTCATCCTTTACTCCTCTTGTTTGAAATAATGTACAGTATATATGTTCTTGCAGGAAAAAAAAAATCCAAAAGTTTCATGAAGAGCCACCTGCCATAACAAACTACTGACGCAACCTTTGACACGAAGTAGTAAAGTGATATGTGGCAGAGCAAAGTAGCCATTTTAATTGTGTAAGATTGATGTAGGAATGTATTACACCCATGTAAAGCTCCTTGGGTCAACTCTGTGTAACAATGCATTGAATTGAATTGGCATCTTTGAGATCTTGAAAAAGGTGGGTAGAATATTGAGAATGCTGCAGCAATATTACAGAATTAGCAATAAATAATAATAAATACTATGTGGCAGGGCAAAGTGATGAGCATGGCACAGATTAGTACAAAAGAGAGGTAGCCAACGGCAGTGCAGAACTTAGTATTTATATTGCACATTAGTGTGTGTTAAATAGTCTTATGGCATTAGGGTAAAAGCTGACCCTGAATCTTGTTGTGCTTGTGTGGAGAACCGTGGCAGAGAAATGCTTACCAGAGGGAAGAAAGGTGAAAACTTTATTGTCTAATAAAGTGCGAGGTATGCAAGTTAGAAATCTTACCAACGAAATTAAAATAATCAATTCTGGTTCAGGAAAAAAGGGTTTGGTAGCAATAGCAGCGTAATTTAATACTTGAACACGGCTTGGAATAAATTGGTGTCGGGCAATAAATTTGTTAAAAATTGGCATTGGTCCATTCCATTATCCCCACACTGGGCAAGATCATGAGGTACTTGAACTCCTCTGCTTGAAACAGTTACTCATCCCCAACCTGGAGGGGGAAATCTACCCATTTCCAGTTCAGAACCATGGCCATAGACTGGGAGGGGCTGTCCTCATCTCATCTCAGCCACCTCACATTTGGCTGCAAACTGCCCCAGTGCATGCTGGAGGTCACAGCTCGATGAAGCTGACAGGACCACATTATCTGCAAATAGCAAACCGCGATCCTGAGGTCATCAAATTGGACTTCTTGGTTATTCCTTCTGTCTGTAAATATTATGAACAGAATCATTCCAACACCCACTGGGAATGAGTCTGACTTACTGCTGCCAATATGAACCAGGTTATACAGGGACCTAATGACCCATAGCAGTGGGCCTGGCAGCCAAAACTCCTAGAG
>JAODJT010000117.1:31214165-31232090 GCA_026776745.1 Genyomyrus donnyi
TGTGCAGCGCTGTGGCCAGAGTGTGTCACGCTGAGAGGAAGTCACCACGCTCTCTGTGAGAGGCTGAAGGTGTGCAGCGCTGTGGCCAGAGTGTGTCACGCTGAGAGGAAGTCACCACGCTCTCTGTGAGAGGCTGAAGGTGTGCAGCGCTGTGGCCAGAGTGTGTCACGCTGAGAGGAAGTCACCACGCTCTCTGTGAGAGGCTGAAGGTGTGCAGTGCTGTGGTCTCTTCCACTGGTCATCCTTCTGTCTGCAAAACACAGGTTAACCCCCCTTCCTGCTTTGGAAGCCTCTTTAACCCAGTTACATGGCAGCGATATTTTGTTGGTTTTAATACCTTTTCCAGAGATACCACTGTGGGTTTTTATAGTGATAGGCTGCATCCAGAGCTAAAGGAGGACTAGCAAGGTGCTGAAATGTCAGAGTGTGAGCTGCTGTGTGTGTTTGTGTGTGTGTGTGTGCCATCTAATGTGTGATCGTGTATTTCTGCCTGTGTTCATTCCTTCCCGTGTCCAGTGTGTTTACTCAGTTACGTGAGCCGGCATCGTTAAGGTGAGTTCTACTAGGTCCCTGCTAATCTGAGATGATCCTGCATCGCTCACTGAAGCATGCGCCACTGGCCAAGCATCAGTGCGGGCTACACGCTCTGCATACCAAGCTCCACATGCTGCCGTGGGCCTCCTGTAACCTCTGCTCTCCAGCACCCTGTACGAGAGCCGGAGGCATGGCCTGGACGTGTGTCATGGGTGACAGAAATGCATTTGTTGTGGAACTTCTCTGATATTCTCGTTGATATAATCAAAGAGTCACAAAGAACATTTTGAAAATCAGTCACACTTCAGAAGAATAGCTTTACAGTAATTTGCTGCAATTTTTAATGGAGAAATTCTAGGAAATCCTGACCCAAGTGCATTGAATTTCACAAGCTCTTGTTTTGTCTGGGTCACTACTGAGATAAAGTCTTATCCCAAAAATCTGGGTGCCAAAGCAAGGAATGAAGAGTCATGGAGAAGTTGTCTCAGGGAGACCCAGACAAAATCACTACGAAAACCATCCCTGTCTCCATCACAGAACATACACTCTCCATTTTCTCAGATGGAAAAAAAGGTTTGTTCGGAACGTCCTTATAACAGAGAAGACCCACTTAGTTGCAAATAATCTTAGGAAAACATGAGAGCAAGGGACCCCTCCCAGATGGGTATTGTGGTAATAAACAAATTCTTGTTGGTTTTGCTCTCTTTATTTTAAAATGCCCTAAAGCTTACAGGTAGACCCTGACTTTTGGCATGACCTCATTAATAAACAGTTACTGTGCAGCCGCTGCTGCTTCACTGGGCATCCCTGCACCTCAGAGCCTGACGGTGCTATATTTGAGGGTCAGCTCTCAGGGTGTTTGGGGCGGGGCAGAATCCCTGGGGACTGAAGCAGACCTTAAAGACCTAAAACAAGGTGATACCCATCTACCGATCGGCAAGAACAAAAAATATGTGGTCGGTTGGCAGAGATTCAACAACACAACTGATACAATATCACGACACAGGGCTGAGATCCCTGGCTGGTTCTGGAATTCAACACAAAACTGTAAAGTAAATGACCTGTAAACAGAAAAGTTTCCTGTGAGCTGGTCAAATTTATGCAAATCTACAAATTAAATAAGACCGAAAATGGCTCACAGGCTGGCTTCTGGATGTCTGGTGTGTGTGTGTGTGTGAGGCGTTATGAGTGAGAGCAATCCATTTGGCTTTAGCTGTTGATTCCATTCAAGATGGTGACCGTGTTTGGACCTGGAAACTAGTCCAGCAGCCAGGACTTGTGTTGTACTGGAAGGTGAGCAAGTCCATTACTGAGGCATTGGTACGATTAAAAGCTAGATCGCTTTTCTATTTATCCAGACCCTCTTGCATTTAAAGTATAGCGTTTCTACAGCACGCACCGCTCCAAGCCGCCTGTTATTGTAATAATAATATTATTGTAATAATAATAATAATAGTAATACTGACAGGTGACACGTTATCGCTTGCAGTGAACCAAGCTGGGGAGAGTAGCGTAAGAGGGACAGGCAGTCGATCACCACAGGGACCTCCAAACATGTGGACTTTAGCGTCTGATCCACTTTACTGGGAGCTCAGCCGCTTTCTAACAATGCGCCACTATACGATGTTTCAGTGCACCTTTTATGCTTGTTTGGGAGGCGGATTCCCACAGAAACACCCTACAATGTCTGAAAGGGGAACAAAGGACACAGCACCATGAAAGCATTCAAGATTGATGAGCCAACAGGTCGTTTTACAGCTGGAGAAACTTTTGTTCTCTGTGAATAACAGGGAGGCAGGAATAAAACAACAAAAGTAGCCAACTATTTGATATTGATGGCGACGGAAAGCGAGAGTCGAGGAGCACTTGTACACAGTCAAGCCTGGACTCGGTCATACAACTAACGCCTTTTAACTTAGAAAGGATAAGCGACGCCTGTTCTCTCTTTCTTCCCATAAGTTACAACGGTACACTTTGGCAACACACACACACACACACACACACACACACTTCTCTTTTGCCTAATTAATTAGGAGTATCTTCACCGAAGTCAGAAATCAGAAATGCATTCATTCAAATGTCACAAATAGAGCGGCACCGAAGCGTAACTAAGTGGCAGAGGACTGAAGTACGCCGTCTTATTCCGCTGACGAGACGTTGAAAACGAGCCGTTACTAACCGACAGACGGAGCTCCGTTTAATTCGCCCTGTAACTAAATGTTTTTATTCACTTTCACCATCATTGACTACAACTTCATCTCGAATGTAATGTAAATCATTTAATTTCCTCATTTCCTTACAAACACTGATGTGATTTAACTTTATGCGTGTATACGCTCTTATGCGGCATGGTTATCTGAGGAATCTGCGAGAAATTATAAGGTCTCAAACACAATCAGAAAGCTCTAAAGATATCATACTTATGTCAGACTTATATCACACTTATTTTCAGCCCCGGAGACGCGTTACTAACGACGCACCTAGGCGCCGCACCTAATGTCGCCGTTTTTAAATAATAACCGTGTTGTGAGTACGCTGCCAGAGGCTATTTAAACTGTGCAGTAATATGTAGGAGATACATACCATAGTTCGGAAACTACTTTCACTTAGTACGAGCTATAAAATAATAAAGCAGCTGAGTATTAATGGTGAATGTGTGAGAGGGCGAATGACTTACAAGACAAAGCGGTGCAGCCGGCTGGAGAGATGGGGAACGTATAAGTGACACCTCGCAGGCTGCTTAATCCCCGCAGCTCGGCATCCGAAGCAGACCCAGGAAACGTACCATTCTTCACAGCTTTGCAGCGCGCATCACCCGGCAGTGAAGCGCGTTCAATTTCCCAGTGCGTAGCAGCGAAATAAGCAGAGCATTTCTCCGGAAAGCCACAGTCCGGGTTTACAGAGACCAGCCCGCTCCGTCCAGCTTTATACAGACTGACCCGCTCCGCCCGGCGTGACACAGACTGACCCGCTCCGCCGTCTCCAGGTTTATTCAGACCGACTGACTCCGTCCGGGTTTTCACAGACCCACCCGCTCCGACTCGCTCCGACGCGTCCGGGTTCGTCACGCGCTCCTATCACGGTCTTACCTGTTGACCGGAGGCACACGCGCTCGCTGTCTCACACTCACACACTTTCTGTCACACAGATACATTCTCACACACCGACATACACGCTCACACGCCACGGACCACAAGCGCAACAGCCTTACATCGCTTTATGGATGCTTTTAATACAACTTTCTAACCCGAGTGCCAATATTCTTTGGTCATTTACTGTATTTTGCATGCCCCATCCAATCAGAATGTACACGTCTTGTCCACGCGATATTTATTACTGTTTTAATTTGAATGTTTTTGTATTGCTGGCCAATGCGGTTGCATAATTATTTATAACAGCTTTTTATTTATTCGTGTGCGGTACATGTTTTCTACGCAAAATACTCTGGGAATTACAATCAGAAGCAACAATGACGTGAGACAGTATAATGTCATTCCCTCCAGTTTTGGAACTGGAGTAGGAATCTACTGTAAAATGTCAATAGAAACCCTCCCAGCATTTCCCCGACCAACTTTTTATATCTCCTCAGCCATCGTTTTTGGAAACCTACGTATATTCGGAATCATATACACGCATTTTCGCGTGATAAATGCACAACTCCACGTGCCATCCCACATATGCCATTTATTCTTACAATTAAAAAAAAAGTGACAACGGGCTGTCTGTGTTTTAAAGCACTTATCTAAAAAGCACGGTTTAAAGCACGGTTAATATTGACCATAAAAGTGCCCCGTTTCACAGTCGGGCGTGGTAATCAGCGCCGGCTCCTCTCATTCTGTCTCGTTTTGTCAGCAGATCCTCCGGCGTCCTTGCAGCCAGTCGATAAGGGCGTCTTGGCTTTGCCACACTGGGGATCCCGGCATCAGTGAAGCGATTCATGACTTCCATGTACACCACTGACGGAAAGACAGCCATGAACCCTTGTCTTCAGAAACTCCTTTTGTGTGTCATCTCACAGAGGGACTCTTAAAGATTCACACAACATATAGGCTAGTGTATGTGTATATGTAAGCATGATGCGATTTCTCTTCAGAGTGTCAGTTTACAGCCGCGCGCCGGTGTTTCTCGGGTGTTACAACAGACCCAAACTGGGCGATGACTGCAGACTCCAGTTTCGGTAAAGACCTAAGAGAAATAGCAAGCACTTTACTCGTCGGTGCCATATTTAGCAGCGGTCTTCTAGCAAATCATCATCATAATTACGACCACAAGAAATCATCATCATTTTAAATAAATATTGTCTACATTTATCTGGAGCATTCAGATTATCACTTACTGCACGATTAGGTTTGCGTCATACAAGACAGAACACACCTTTTTTTACATAAAAATATTCAATTTAATTTCATTTTTGGGAGCATGTGACGTTTCCTGTATTAAACGTCGTACACAAATAGTAATTCGTTACCACTAGTGAAATAGAAATGTAAATAAACACTTCATTTCAGCAGCAAGGCACATTTTAGGTGAATTTAAACATTTACTTAGTTGAATGTATTATTTAATTACACCTGCATTAACAGGAAATTCCTACATGGATACTCTTGTTTTACTCAAATACGACATCCAAAAAGATTATGCTCTTGGAGTAACGGGGAATGTTCATAGCCAAGAGAACGAAAAATAGATAACATCTACATTACATCTATCACCAAGTGTTTACTGTGAAACCACCACTGTCAACTCAAACACTAATTTTGGTGGATGGATAAATACCGGCTCTGTGGTTTCACCAAGACGACAAGAAAGAAGTTGAGATTATGCACAGTAGAAGAATTTACACAGCAGCCCATCTGTATTGGGTTTTACACCTGGAGTTCGGTATTCTCTATACACCGTCAGTGCTTCCCTCTCAAGACAGAATTTCAACGCAGATCTGTACATTTTCTATAATAAACAATTAAGCATTTTATACAAGCTGGATAAATTGTCTTTAAAACAGACGCTAAACAGAAGAAAGACGCTTTTGCATTAAAATGCACATGATTGTATAAAGTCTATGCTACCGACGCAAGGTTGGGAGATAAACTCCAAAATGCGAAGGGCTGTAGGGTGGCAGAGAAGATGCGGCGACAACTCGCTTCGCCATTGGCTACGAGCAGAGGCCATGTCGTGTGCCATTGGCTACAGGCAGGGGCCACGTCGTGCGCCATTGGCTCAGTGGTCGAAGTCCGGGATGTCGTCGAAGGAGTAGCCGCGGTAGCCCTTGGAAGCGTAGCAGGCGATGCGCAGGTGGTAGAAGCCGGGAAGGAAGACGAGGACTCCGACGATGAGGACCGGCACGGTGCGCTCCGGACGCTGTAAAAGACAGGCGACATGTGCCGCAGGGCAGCCTGATATCAGCGTCATGCCTGGCTCACTTTGTGTTTGACCAAGCTTAACCGGTATTAGAGGTTTCAAACGCGACCTTATACATGCAATGTCAGTGATTCAAAACCTGACTTCCAATGCCGGTTATTCTGGATATAAAAGTGAAATGCAAACGTTTATAATCATAATTAAATTAGTCTGACACGAGAGTACAATTTTATATTCAGTTTCTGCGTGGGACTCCAACAGAGATGTATCACTTCAAACGAAAGACATCTGTTCGGATTTAAATAACTGTGTGTTTAGGGGTTGTTGGCTCATTGAGAAGGCTCATATGCTATATAAAAACGGCGCTGTAGGACTGAATTCAGATTGACAATAAGAGTTTCCTACCCTTAAAACACTATATTCCTTCCTCGCCACTGGAGAAAGTCGTTAAATCACTCTAACACACGCAGTGTCTTGTCATCTCATCGTGCCTACAGTCTAACCGGCGCTGTCTGCACCGTTTGGAGAACAAAAATACAGACATGCCCAATACCAGCAATAAAATAGGTGAAGAGTTAAGGATGTGTAAGGAAGACCGAGAACGAGCTGAAAGACACCGCGGATTTCAAAGCACGTGCGCTTCCCTTTACGAGGTCCTACCAGCACACATTCAAACCATCAGCCACAGACCAGCAAAATATGCTCATTACTTATTAATAGCGCAACACTCGTTTTCGTTTTTGAATACATTTATCTAGTTTTTCTTACAAGATTTGGTGCCATTTACTTCACGAAATATAAGACAAGGCCCCTCTCAGCCTATTCCCAGTGCATAGACTTCCATTCGCCCGTAAGGTAGATTTATTTTTAACCAGTTACCATATTACGACGCACCAAAAATATCTCCCGAGCTCCATTGTTCCCATTAGCTGTAGTGATACTATTCAAGCTATTACTGTCTTTCAGATTGCTCACAGGTTGCTTTACGAGCCGACAGGCGAGTGAAGGGGAAGCACTCAGCGTAATGAGAGCAGATACTAGGGTGTCAGATATCGATTCTGTAAAGTTCAAGTTCATAAAAACAGGACTGGAAGTGTGCACTGTCTGGAGTTTGCGTCCACCTCCCTTTCATCTGCAATGGGAATTTGGAAACCAAAATAACTTTTGAAACGTTAAGACTATACATTTGTTGTAAAACTGTTTCAGGCAATGCTATGTATATATGGACACACACACACACACACACACACACACACACACACACACACACACACACACACACACACACACACACACACACACACTGCATTTTCCGAGCAATCGTCTGCCACATTGTGTTTGTCATATTGTCATATCCCAGACCTACAGCTGGTGGCTCCTTCGACCAAAGTGGCGGCGGGTGGCTGAGCTCCATCGTAGCAGGATTACATACGCTCGTAGACCGCTACAAGATGCTACCCACATCGCTATTATTAATGACACTGCGATCACCAGCGCTCAGCCTAAAAAGAGCGACCCCGCTAGGGGCAAAGGATGGTGGGAAGACTGAGAGGATTCCCTGGGGAGGACTTATGCCGCACACAGACATATGCGCATAAAAAGAAACCTAAACGCAGAACGAAACACACTAACGCAAACATACCAACACGCAGACTGTTCATCACCCTGCACGTCAAACAGAACAAATGTTTGGTTTGTTGCTCTTTGATTCAACGGCATTTATGCGAGATAAATACAGTGTACATACGTGTAATAAGGTAGATTAAAAGTTGCTTCCTCTGAGGAGGGGCACAATTATATCCTTTAAAGCTGGCAGCTGATTGTTTCAGTGACCCGCGACACTGACTAAGATAAGCGGTTGGAGGATGAATGAAAGAATGAATGAATGAATGAATGATAGTACAAAAGACTTCACCTTCGTGTCATGCAGGGTTACTGTAGAGAGTCGATTCGTACACTAGGGGGCACTGTGGCTTTGGTTACTCACTGTGACTTCAATGTATCCAGCCAGGAGCAGGGCTCCAATTACAATCAATAACGAGCCAATCAGGAACAAGAAGGCAGCCAGGGCAATCGCCTTATATGGGACTTTGGGCGGGGTCTTCTTGAACTGCAAACATAAACAGAAGCCTTTACTATAAAACGACGAACAAAGCAGGGTCTCCGCTAACTTCAGCCGGTTGGTTCCGTTAGCCAGGGGACCGGTACAGTCCCTACTATTTTAATAAATCCTAGACAAAGCAGGCTCCACTGTCGGCACAAAACGACTGACTCTGTCCCAGATAAGCAGATGTGGAAGATGGATTTAATAATAACAGGCTAATCATCATTATCGTTCCCAGCAGTTAAGTTAAAGCCTTCTATTAAAGGTTAAACAGCCTGGCTGTAGGGGGAAACCTGTTTTAATAAAAATCTGAATCTAACTAGGGACTATTTTATGAACCTCCGCGATTCGGGTGCAGGAGCGACCCCGGGCTGGAGTCCGCTGCCGGGCTCTGCACGCCTTAACGCCGGCGGAGCCTCACCTGTAGGTCGATGTAGCCGTCTTCGCCGTCTGGGACCCGGCAGTACTTAACATTGCTGGCAGGTAGTCCACCGGCCCCGGACATCGTCCCAGGCTGCGGAAATGGAAAGCGGCCGGGCTTGCAATGCGATCAGCCCCGAGCAGGCGTGGCTTTAGGGGGAGACGCGCCTGTCTCTTTCTGCAGCTCCTTCCTGCTTTCCGCTTCCCCTCCGACATAAAAGGGAAGCGACGCGGTCGCCATAGTGAGAAGGGAAAGTGTGAAGGACTCGTCAGGGAGCGTCATCAGCCCCCCTCTCCCCCATCAGCCTTCTATCTGCTAAGCAGTAACCCTGTTCGGTCCAGCCCAGTAACCAGATTCTTTTATCCAGAAGTGGGTGGAACTGCCCCAAAGAATAAACTATAACTGTTTTATTCAGGTCGTGCTGTGGAACTGACTTGAACCTATCCTGACACTGATTGTGTATTTCACACACGAGTTGGAGGCACATTTATTTACATGTTTGCAGCCCAGTGGAAAGAAATGACCTCTAATACATGCACTGGGTAATCTCCCCTGGAGGATTGTCAGCAGGGATTGTCATTCGTCGGTTAGATACTAAACAGCTTGAGGTCCTTCGCAGAGCACAGCAGGGGCACAATGGTCAAGGACACCTCCTGCAGGCTAGACAGGCAAAAGAACATCTATCATGGTGATGTCAGCACCTCACGGCAGCTCATAAAACTTCCACTGCAGACTGGTCCCGCTCCCACTGCAGGCCGCTTCCACTCCCACTGCAGGCAGGTCCCACTCTCACTGCAAGTCATTCCCACTCCAGGCTCATCCCACTCCTATTGCAGGCCAGTCCCACTGCAGGCACTCCTACTCCCACTGTAAGCCATTCCCACTCTTACTGCAGGCCACTCCCACTGCAGGGTGGTCCCACTCCCACTGGAGGCTGGTACCACTGCAGGGACTCCCACTCCCACTGCAGGTAGGGTAAATGGTTATAAATAGCATTTGGGGTCACATTATGGCATGTTTGTGTTATTAGTTATAGCTAATAGCCTAACACAATAAAAAGTATGACATCTCCCTATTTAATATTTGTTTTATCTAAGGGTTCTTTCTCCTAACTTCAAAATTGTGTTGAAACTTTGTAGAGGCCAGAGAAAGGTGTGGCAATATAGGAAAACCTGCAAATGGTTGCCAGATGAGCTTCATATTTTGTTACCCAGAACCCCTGCAGCAGAAATAGAGAAATCATTCAGTGAAGATCATGGTGACAGTCACACTTCTGGTGGCTGCGGCATATGGTGACTGCACATCAGCCCCCCTGTTAAGGAAGGTGGGTCCCCAGGTGGACCCCAGTCAATCTCAGTGACCCTGACTTGTAGCCAGAAATGCCCCCTCAAGAGGTTTATGATTCAAACTGCAGTCAAGGTCTCAGTGAAGACTCGCTGACAAAAGTTCATGTTACACAGATTAAGCAGCTTCTTTTGCAGGGCTATCAGTAAAAATGTGGCATTTCTGCTGAATGTTTAGCACATGTTTCCTTCAGTAGAGGGAAGATGCTGTTCCTTGTCTTCCTCACAGTCACAGTCCTGAGGTGACGGCGGACAGCACAGCAAGTGTGTCACTTGTGAGCAATATGTTTAAAGGAGCACACCTAGAAACGTAACTTTGAAGCTGAATGACGACACCTGGCCATTCAGACCCCTTTCTGTGCTATTTTTATCTCTGGTGTGAGTCATAGCCAATAAAAAATGAGGGGGTGGGTCTCTGGCTCATTTACATGTTGTGCAGGTCGTGAAGCAAAACAATGTTACAAGCAAATCATAAATACAAATGCGTAACAATGGATCAGTGCTGACAGTGTGTGAGACAGAGGTTACTTACTGCCCTCAGAGACAGTGTGTGTGTGTGTGAGAGAGTTTGTGTTTGTGTGAAGATGCAGGAGAGAGTGGGTGAAGAAGAATGAGAGGGAAAGAATGTATGAAAGAGGAGTGTGTGAGCGAGAGAGAGAGAGAGAGAGAGAAGAATGGAAGGTGAAAGAGAAAGAGTGAGCGTATTTGTGAGAAAGAGAGAATGTGTGTGACCGAGAAGGAAGGAGTGTGTGCACTGGTGACACTGACAAACCTTCAGGTGTGTGTGTGTGTGTGGGGGGGGGTAGCTAGTGTCGCACATTCTGATTTTCCTAAATGCAGTCAATAAGGGAAGAGCTTGCATTCTCTTTTCTTTAACCAATCACGATCTACATTGCATGACATCACTGCATTGCAACCAGTGTTATCTGTTAAGCAGCAAGGTACACAGATTTGTGAAGCACCTGTTTTATTGTGCAGGCCAAGCATATGCTTACTTGCAAAGGCAGTATGGAGCAATGTAAGGGAACATCTTTATTTCACGCTAATAATAATAAGCTGGGGTTAAGGACTTTGCTGAAGGACTCATGGTTAGTCTGCTGAGGAAAGGCTTGAACGAGCTTGGTGATGTCATGTAATTGGTGATTGGTTAAAGGGGTGAAAGACAAGCCCCTCTCCTGTTGACTTGGTGATGCGTTGAAGTCTGGGAAAATCAGGATGTCCAGCTAATATCTGTGACACACACCACGGCCGAGGGATGGTGGGACTTAACTTGAAGCCACCAGCTCTGCAGTTTTATCTCAGGCCTGAATCACACTTTAAACCCCTGGGGTCCAGCTAACTGTCCTGCTAATTACCTCCACAAAGTGATCCTGGGCAGATGTGGGTCAGTCACTTATCCTAAGGCGCTTCAGCCGCTGTGTCTCTGGCGTTTTTAGGTCATGATGTCTCTCTTCGCCTTTTCACTCGCCTCTCATCTCTTTCATCGCCTGTTTTGCTAGGAGCGGCTGGAATCACACTTTCCACTGGAGTTGCATTCTTGTTTCTTGGTTACGAAGGCAGCCTCTGCTTTCTTGGTCCTTGCTCCCCTCTTCCTCTGAATGATGGTCGGCCCTGACTGTCCCCCCCGTCGCAGAGCCACAGTGTCGTCATCTCAGATTGAGGGTACGGCATCTGCAAGGAGGCTAGCTGAACGGCCCCTGCAGGACAGCAGCTCAAAAGCAACAAAGAAAACCTGTCAAATTCACAGGCCCACATTTATTTAAGGAACCTTAAAAGTGCATCAGGGTATTTATCAATGAACAGTTGATGTAATGCAGCACACAAACCTTTGCAGAGACTGTCCCCTGCTCGGGGTTTGAGGCTGGAGCCCCATGGCTGGGATACATCCTGGAGAGGATACCAGTCCATAACATGGCACAAGCAACTGAACCCAGTGGGGTGAGTCTACAATGTCCCCCTACATACCACATAAATTATCCATCCATTTTCTGAAACAGCTTGTCCTCTACAGGGTGATGGTCCAGAGCCAATCCCAGAGATTACAGGTGCAAGGCAGGGAACAACCCAAGATGGGGCGCCAACCCATCACAGGGCACACTCACACACCCAGGACGGGGCGCCAACCCATCACAGGGCACACTCACACACCATATACATACACATGCACACTTATGGGGAATTTGATAACTCCAATTAGCCTCAGCATGTTTTTGGACTGTGGCATGGAACTGGAGTACCTAGAGGAAACCCCACAACAACAACACAGGGAGAACATGCACACTACACCCTCCTGGAACCCTGGTAGTGACTCGAACCCTGGTCTCAGAGTTTTGAAGCAACAGTGCTAACTAGCACACCATCATGCAGTCAAATCATCCTCTTTATTTATTTCAGTTTAACTTATTAATTGTTAGGCATGTATTGGACTCAGTCACCCAGATTAAAGAAGGATAATATTCTGCAGATAGACACTAACAGGAAGCTGAATTTAATTTTGTAATTTCATTGCTGCTGAATCTGTTTATTTCACAGCAGCTGTCTTTAAGGACCTTGTTTCTGTTGGCCAGTTTGCCTGTATGTGGTGTTGTGTGTCACTGAGCATGTCAGTGAATATATGTGTGAGGGTGCATTGACTCCATTGAATCCAGCATCTGTCTGGTTTTTTGGAGTTTTTAAAACTGCAATGAACATACTGCTCTAGAAAAAACTGAAAACACGGCACAATATTTTGCTTCACTTATTTCTCTATTTATGGGTGTGTATGTGTGAGTGTGTATGTGCATGAATATTACATTTTTTTTCAAACTGCAGCCAGGTACTTTTCTGTTTCTCATTAATAAAAGGCTTCTTCCTTGCTTTATGGGACCTCAGTCCTCTAGTATTTCTAGGAGCCTGATACGAGCTTGATACACACTGACCTTGCAGTGCACTTCACACCACTTAAATTTTCCCAGTCCTTTTGATGGTCAGCTGATGTCATCCTCTGATTCATGAGAAACTGTTGGATAAATTGATGGTCATGTCTGCCATTAGAGAGTCCCTTCTATCGTCTACCTGGCTGGCTTTTGACCATTTCCAATGTCTCCAGTTTCACATTGTTCTTGTGTACTGCCATTTAAAAAAATTTGAGCCTGGAAATTTGTTGTGTAGCCTCTGCCAGCAGGACCAGGATTAAACCAGGGTTTGAAAATGCAGATAAAAAATGGAATGGTCTCTTAATTTTTTCCAGAGCTGAATTTATTCAGCACTAGGACAATAAAGTAAAGAAATGTCAGTAAGAAATTTCAGTAAGAGAACATTGCTCTTTCATGGAGGATATAAAACATTTGAATGAATGCGAGCCAGTCAGAGGCTCCTCAAGCTGAAGAGCTGCAGCATCTTCAGAGGTGGAGATACGGCCCCAGCTGACCTCCTTAGACACCCTTCTTATCCCATCATCAAGTTCCGGTATAACATCTTAAGCAGAACATTTTAGGTTGCATTGTGACTTCATGCCCTGTGCTGCCTGGGATACATTCCAGCCCCCCCATTCCTGACCAAGATAAGCAGTTAGAAGATTAACTTAAGGATGTTTTTACTTTTTTTTTTTCAAACTGCAGCCTGGTACTTTTCTGTTTCTCATTAATAAAAGGCTTCTTCCTTGCTTTATGGGACCTCAGTCCTATTTCTAGGAGCCTGATACACACTGACCTTGCACTACACTTCTCACCACTTAATGCTTCCCAGTCCTTTTGAAGGTCAGTTGATGTCATCCTCTGATTCATGAGAAATGCCATGAACACAATATACTGGATGGAATTCAAATAAATGTATTCTGGAACTTACCTGCTGTTAGTCCCAAATTCCCTATAAGCCTTGGCTTTCCTCACCCTAACCCTAACCCTAACCCCTAAACCTAACCCTAACCTTAACCCTAACCCTAACCCTAACCCTGACCCCTGCCTCTCCAGGTCAGTGGGAGTGGCCGTCAGAGGGGCGGGGCTTTGTGAGTAACTGTTGTCAAGGCGATGAATTGCAGTTGGGGCTGTCACATCGCTTGGCTGACACCTACATTTCTTGCAGCAAATATTTGAATTGGATCAATCCCACCCCTCCCCCATTAGAAATTCTGCCCTCAGCCACTGGACAGAACATCCATGAGTTCTGTGCCAGCAGGGCCTACCAGACACTGCTAATGTCTGATTAAAGCTGAAGGGTGGCTTTTTTGAGAGGTTAGCTGTAAGAATGTGTCCATTTCCAGCGCGGTGCCCTGATGCTTCATCCTATCATCTTTGCTATTCACCTCTTCTCCTCCATTTTGTCCTTCTCAGTGACCTGGCCAACAGTTCCTTCCATCCATCCATTTTCTGAAACCACTTATCCTGTTCAGGGTCACCAGGGGTCCGGAGTCTATCCCAGAGGCTATGGGCACGAGGCAGCTGGCCAACAGTTGAGAAAATGAATTATTAAACAAACAATGTAACCATGCAGAGGCCAGATTTTCTCGCCAATGAATTATTTATCCACCTGGAACTGATATATGGAAATAGTTTCTGTGCCGGCACCCCACCACCACCCCCCCATTGCACATGCTGTCCCCTGCACACACACCCCCCACACACAAGGCCCCCTCCCCACAACGCTGATGCTCACAGCTCCCTCTGCAGGTAAAAGTCACTTAGGTGCTCATACCATTACAGAGCAGCCGTGTTTTTGATTTCAGTTTAAGATGAAAAGACGTCACATTTAATGTGAAAGACGTCACATTTCAGAATGCAGGGGGAGAAGGTCCTGGCTGGCATATGTCAGTGATGAATAATGAATGTGACCTGCTGAATAATATCAGCTCACTGAGGCCCAGTCTGCACTGGATAAGCAATTACTGACAATGGGTAGATGAATTTATCAAGTGTGCTGTGCTGCAGGTCTGAACCTATGCTGACTGACTTCTGTGGTAAAGCTGGGTCACTGCTGTTAGTCAGTCCTACTGTTAGCTCTTAGATCTCTGCAAGATACCAACCAACCCGTCAGACTGATACCGACAGAACTGTCAGACAGACAGGACATTACCTGAGAGAAGAGGAGGACGAGATGTGGACATCACCTGAGGGAGGAGGAGGACGAGATGTGGACATCACCTGAGGGAGGAAGAGGACTAGATGTGGACATCACCTGAGGGAGGAGGAGGACGAGATGTGGACATCACCCGAGGGAGGACAAGATACGGACATCACCCGAGGGAGGACGAGATACAGACATCACCCGAGGGAGGAGGAGGACGAGATATGGACATCACCCGAGGGAGGAGGAGGAAGAGATACGGACATCACCCGAGGGAGGAGGAGGACGAGATGTGGACATCACCCGAGGGAGGAGGAGGAAGAGATGTGGACATCACCCGAGGGAGGAGGAGGAAGAGATACGGACATCACCTGAGGGAGCAGGAGGATGAGATGTGGACATCACCTGAGGGAGGAGGAGGACGAGATGTGGACATCACCTGAGGGAGGAGGAAGACTGGAGGCAGTTCACCACCCTGCAAGTGATGGTAACAACACTATCCAACTCATTCTTCTAGGTTATATAGTTGGGATGCCAGGCTACAGCAGGGTGAGATGCCAATTATCCTCATTCTATGTTTTCGGAAGGGAGAAAACACTCACATGTTGTTCCACAGGAGGAAACCTGCCTGCAGGATCTGAACCCAGAACCCCGAACATGTGGTCACATTACCCAGCATGCTTCTGAAGCAGGGCACCTCGATGTGAAACTGGAGTCTGTGCCAACAGTACCTTTAAATACCCAACAGCTATTTCTGTCATTAGCTCCTGCAGGTTAAAAATAAAACCAACAGACTAAACAAGCCGCTCTGTGACCCCCCCCCCCCATGCATGCTGCTGGACCCCTGGAGCTCCCCGGTGCACCACGCTGCTTCCCGCTGAGCAGGCTGTGTGATCTAGCAAAGCCAATCAAAGACAATGTGGCTGACAGCGGGTGTCACTGCCTGTTGCCTGAGTGGACAGGAGGCATGTGGAGATGACTCATTGCAGGAGCACATGCACAGGACACATTAATCATACCAACACACAGGACACTCCACATTAATCACTCCATACCAACACACAGGACACTCCACATTAATCACTCCATACCAACACACAGGACACTCCACATTAATCACTCCATACCAACACATACAGGGAGGTTTGTAATGATATCTTTGTGGGGACTCTCCATTCATTTCTATGGGGAAAACTCTAATCCCAACATGAGGGTCTTAACCTCTACCCAGCCCTAGAGTTATCCATAAGTAATCAAACAAAATGCAAGACTTTCAGTATTCACAGATCTTTTTAGGGACTTGAAAAATGGTCCCCACAATGTAAAAAAAAACAGGTTTTTATTACATGGAGACACACACACAGCCTCCACATTTATCACCCCATACAAAGAGACACACATGTCACTCGATATTAATCACTCCATACAGACACACACAGACTCCACATTAATCACTCCATACAGACACACACAGACTCCACATTAATCACTCCATACAGACACACACAGACTCCACATTAGTCACGCCTTGCACACACACATGGCACTGAGTGATTGTGATGTGCTGAAGGGGCGGGGGTTGCTCCCATCACGGCTGATGCTGACGCACTTCCTCTGAATCAATTTACCACTTGGGTTTCATAAACCACCCAGACAGATCACTCACCAGCACTCATGATTCTAACAGATAGAAGGAGGGAAGGGAGGAGGGAGGGAGAGGTCAGAGGTCAGAGGAAGAGTGGCCAAGGGTTTGGTGGGCTGCTTCTGGGAGGTGCCTTCAGTTTGAGATGGGATGCTGGGTGTCTGATTGCATCTTCATAGGTGCTGATTCAGAGTGATGGCTCACAAAACACAGGAGACCACTGTCAGCATGTTACACCCAGATGCTTCCGGAAGAACATGACATTTAATTATAGGGTGCAACCACTGTTTACTGTCCTTAATTCAGACCAGAAGCAATCCGATTCAAGACAGCAGCTTGTGCTGGTGACACAGGATTAGATTATTGACCGGAGGCAAGAAGAGCCATATGTGTTTGCTGGCAGAAGCAATGACATGAAAGGCAGCCCAGAGAAATGCTGCAGCAAGTGACAGCGTGACATCCTCATCTACCCCACAGGGGCCACAAGCAGGCATGTGGCGTGTGACACAGGAACCCAGGGCGGGGGGCAGAGAGAGAGGAGGGCTAAGTGTAACAATGTTAGTGTGACTATTAATAGTGATTTGAAATTTCATGAAAGAAAAGAAGTTGGGAATGTGAAGATGTGTCTGATGGAAAGTGAAGAAGCAGCATAGACACAGAGACAAAAGCAGAAACAGACAGACACACACAGAGACACAGAGACAAACAAACAGACACACACAGACACACACACACACACAGTCAAACAGACACACACACACAAACAGACACACACACAGACACACAAACACAGACACACACACACACACAGACACATGCAGACACACACACACACACACACACACACACAGACACTCAGAGACAAACACACAGACCTACAGACACACACACACACACACACACACACACACACACACACGCGTGCGTGCGCAGACGTGCAGACAGACAGAGCTGGCACACAAACGCACGGCCCAAGCTGAGGTTACCGACTCACTGTCATAGATGGCAGTCAGGGTCTCCTTACTTGATGCATTAACTTCTCGGGTGGCTGAGGTGTCTGCTGGAATGATGCTCACACTAAACATGCCTTGGACTCGTGTCTATCACTGGGACATGTACGGTACAAAAAGAGTATGGGATATTACAGAATCACGCAGGGGCTGGCTATCCCAGATGAATGGACTAACATGCATAGAATTATTGAACATATTACAACAACATGGATGTATGTGGATATAAAATACACATCAGACAATATGTGCAGGCCTGCAAAGCGCTGGTGGTCTCTTTCAGGACATGGCAGTAAATAGTGTGCCTGGCAGAGCAGCGCCAGGTCTGCAAAGCACGGGGGGGTCTCTTTCAGGACATGACAGTAAATAGTCTGTCTGGCAGAGCAGCGCCAGGCTTGCAAAGCGCTGGTGGTCTCTTTCAGGACATGGCAGTAAATAGTGTGTCTGGCAGAGCAGCGCCAGGCCTGCAAAGC